>VDFB02252616.1:33914385-33994932 GCA_007258455.2 Sequoia sempervirens
TATATATATATATATATATATATATTTGGTGAAGCCATAATAGTGGTTTGCAATTTGATGGAGGAAGGAAAACTGAGAAAAAACAACCCCATGGTAGAAAAATTGGTTTAGGGGTTTGAATGAACCTACAAGTTCGACCGAACCCAAAAGGGGTTCGCCTGAACTAGGGTTCGAGCGAACCCATTAATTACTGGGCCCACATTTCCTGCCCAAAAAAAAAAAGGAAATGCTTATTGAAGGGTGGTTTGCTCGAGCCCCTAGGGGTTCGTATGAACTCCCCTTATTCCTCATTCTCCCCCTAAAACACAAAAAAAACCTAAATTTTTACACTTCGAAGCTTGGGTTGAGGATGAAAATGGAGGAATCTTCACAAACCCAACTAGAATCAGGTAGTCTTCAGAACAAGCTATCCAATGAATATAATTTTAATATGTTTTGGTTTTTTTAGTTTTATTAAACAAAGGTTTTTCATCGAAAAATGAAGGTATTTGTTTTGCACATGTGGAAAAATAGTAGATTATCAAAACAAAATTTGAAAAATATGAGTGCACCAGATATTGAAGTCCTTGATCCAACAACAATTTATTTTTTTGAATTTTGATATATACAAAAAAAGTTATGCGTTATACAGTCGTGCTATGTCTGAATTGTAATTGGTTTGACTTCGAAACATGATTAAAGAATATTTAATAAAAAACTATCTAACCAAGTGGAAGCACTAGATATCGAAGATACAAATCTAAATTTGAAAGAATTATGATTTTATATCCTTCATGGAAAAAAATTTATGCATTATATGGTGTGTGTTACTTTTTAAAAATGTTGTTTTCTAAAAAGAAAAAACTAGTTTTTGTGGGAGATGGAAAAAGAAGTGCAATATGAATCCAAAAATTTTGAAAAAAATATTTTTAGAATCTACAGACAAAATGTGATGAGACTTTGGTTTCGATCATCTTCAAATTCCTCACGATTTAGCCGCTATAGGTTCCCGAATGTGAAGATTTAGTTAAAAAGAATAATTTCAGTGTTCAGTTTGGCCAAAAATTGTAAAACATTATTGTGGGATCACCCATATATATATAGATATCCAGTCTTCTCACCATGTTTACGTATATATATATTTATAGCCTATTCACCATGTTTAAATATATATATATATATATATATATATATATATATATATATATATATATATATATATATATATATATATATATATATATATATATATATATATATATTGGATTGTGTGTTTGATTATACTACATACTGAAAGTGTAAGAAAATTGTATAAATTGATTAGAATAATAGGTTGCACACCTACATAAACATTTATGGTGGAAATAAATAATAGATCTATGCATTATCATTTTATTTGCAGGAGATAAATAATATATATATAAATCAGTGCATTACAATTTATTGCAGAAAATAGATAATAGATAAATAATAACATTATGGTGATACTAGATTGTACATGGCATATATCTGCATCTATATTTTGACTTAATGTAAATAGGATATGCATATTATTGATTCAATAGATATGATCAAAATCCATGCATTTATATGGTAGAATAATGTTCACTAATTAGAGATTGATATTCATAATATCTTATTGTAAATATAATAAAGGAGTTGAGCACCTACATGGAGGAGAAACGGCGTGTGGGTCACCCTCTAAGTACCCCACCCATCTGGATGGCAAGAGCCACATGGGCCAAGGGAGGTGTACTACCCTTGGACTTAGAGGAAATGACTTCCCAGGAAAGCCTACTATAGTTTCACCCTCAAACCCTCTTCATAATTAAGTCATAATGGTTCTAATTAGGGGAACGGTGATAGGACACCTCACTAGGTACCTCACCCATATGGATGGCAAGGTCCACATGGGCCAAGGGGAGTGTACTACCCTTGTACCTAGTATAAAGGGTTTCTAGGGCACCCTATTAGACCATTATGACCAAGGAAGAATGAACTCGAGAATCTAAGAAGTTCAATGTATTTTATTATGACATTATCTCTATTCATAAATGCCTTGTAACATATTTGCAGGTCTAAATAGGTAGTTGTATCTCTAGCCATGCTCTCTTGATTTTCTTATATATGAATCCTAATTAATATTATCTTGTAAATATTATCTAACCCCATTTTGGAGGGGCCTACTCGCATCCCCAAAACCAATGTGATCACTTGGAATTGATAAATTAGAGTAGATTTAGGGTTATCCCAAAAAGGGGACATTACAAGTGGTATCAAAGCATGTTCCTGCCAACCTATGTATAAAAAAACTCTAATTAGAATTAACTAATCATGACTTCTTAAGTAGGCCACTAATGCATCTCCATATGCGTGTACCCATGTGTATACTAGGTGACTTTGGGATGGTGGACGGACCCGTGATGTAGTATGGGATGCACCGAATCCCCTTCCCAGTTGTCAGATTGTATAGTTGGCCTTGTGGGATTAAGGAGGGACCCATGATGTAGTATGGGATGCACATAATCCTCTTCCCATATTCCCAATGGTGTAAAATACTAGATGAAAGGATAGGACCCATGGTGTAGTGCGTAATGCACTAATATTCTTTCTATTTAATATTCTTTATGGACATGTGTATGTCAGTGATTGTGATGTGCTAGTTAGCCATTGTGTATGTGATGAATGTTTAGAGCTAGTCACTATGTATTGTGATGTATGGTAGAACTCCCCATTATGTTTATGACTACCTTATGCTTAAAAATTATGAAAATTTTAAAACATTTTCTATCAAGTTGGTTGAGCTACTTGCATGTGTGGTTGAGCTACTTGCTTGTGTACTTGAGCTACTTGTTTATGTGCTTGAGCTACTTGTTTGTGTGGTTGAGATACTTGATTGTGTGCTTGAGCTACTTTTTTGCTTGCTTGAGCTACTTGCCTATGTGGTTGAGATACTTTCTTGTGTGCTTGAGCTACTTATTTACCTGCTTTAGCTACTTGCTTGTGTGGTTGAGCTACTTGCCTCTATGCTTGAGCTACTTGTTTCCTGCTTGAGTTACTTGCGTTTGGTTGAGCTACTTTCTTATGTGCTTGAGCTACTTGTTTGACTACTTGAGCTACTTTCCTGTGTGGTTGAGCTACTTTCCTATGTGTTTGAGCTACTCATTTGCTTGCTTGAGCTACTTTTTTTCTTGGTTGAGGTACTTTCCTATGTGTTGGAGCTACTCGCTTCTATACTTGAGCTAGGTGTTTGCTCGCTTGAGTTACTTATTTTCTTGGTTGAGCTACTTGGTTGTCTACTTTTGATTTCTAATTTATGTGGTTTTAAGTTACAAAATGTATATTATAACTTGTGTGTACTCATATGTATATGTGTATCCATGCAAATTACATGTATTTATATGTATACTTCATGTATTCGGTGTATTGGTTTGTATGCTTTATGCTTCCTAGGTACACTTTATATATTATGTGTATTCAAGTTTATACCTTGTGACTTATGTATTCAAGTGTATACCTTGTGACTTATGTATTCAAGTGTATTCAAATTTGACTTATGTATTCAAATGCATTCAAGTGTAGGGTATGTGTAGGATCATGATGGGCCAAAAAGTGGTGATATGATGTGTATGTGTACGGTATGTGGGTGATGACTTTTTTTTACCCAAAATTGATGAAACAAAAAGGGTTTTTAAAGGATACTCTTAGCTTTCCACCAATATAAATTATTCTTTACTTTGAATTTAATAAACTATTATTATTCATTTTCTATTTGAATTACGACTAAAGTCTTGATTGATAGGTTGATTGAAAAACATCTATAGCTTTCAAACATTATCACATTTTTGAATCAAACATGCATCACATTCTATGCTTCACATACTATAGGATTAAAATATATATATATTGAATTTCATGAAGTTTTGACCAAGTTAAGGTGGTTAGACATACAAATTTTTATATTTGTTAAAAGTTGTAATAAAAAATTTATAATTAATTATTTACTCTAAAAATTTACAAAATAATATGCATCACATTGGGACATGAGTCCTCTACTTATATCTAAAAACTTATAAAAAATATTATCATTTTATTATGGAACCTAGGGTGGTGGAACAACTACTTATTTTTCCCTAAAATTTAAGTATTACTACATTGAAATTTCAAATTTTCACCAAATACATTTAAAAAAAAAATAAACTTGGTAGTTTAGAAACTACATTCAATTTTCTATAGATTCTATTCTTATATATTTTTGAAATAATATAGATAACTTATTCAAATTTTTAATTCAAGTTGCCTAACTTTGATTTTTCTAAATTTTTCGCCACTTAAGGGCCTATTTTTTCCATGATGATCTTACACATACCTTGTATCCAAGTGCATACTATGACTTATGTGTATTCAAGTGAATTCAAGTGAATAATTTGTGGCTTACATTATGATTTATGTGTGATCATGCATATACTTTGTGACTAGTATCCATGTGTATACCTTGTGTCTTACTTGTATTCATGTGTATATCTTGTGACTTGCATGCACTATGAGACTTATGTGTATTTATGGGTATACTTTGTAACCCACATGTATTATGGCATATACTGTGTGTATTTATGTCCATGATTTATATCCTTGTGTTCACTTCATTCCAGATGTGCTTTCAACAAAGGTTACTCCATGGGTGTTTATGATTACTACATAGTATAAGAACTGTGTCTATCAAAATACCTCTTGAGTTGGGAGGTACTAACAAATTAATTTATCTAAAACTAAATTATTATTTGTATCCAAATGTAATAATGACAAGTAACTATCAAAGCAAAAAATTGGGGTTCCCTAAAACTTGGGATACAAAAGGAGTTGAAGAAACCAATTGGGAATAGAACCTTAGTTAACTTTACAAATCAAGTTGATGTTTGAAGGGACTTCAATGTTAGGTACCTTGAATAAATTTGATACAAATCATTTCTTATCAAAATTGATTACATAAGCATAATTTAAATCATGGACCCATACCCCACTAACCCTAGGATCATTCTCACTATTGGCCTCCTACAATGATTTAACAGCTAGGCCTTTACAGTCGTGATTTAGAGATTGGACATCTAACATGAATAGTTATTTCTATCATCATGAAGTTGCATTTAACTTGTCAACTCAAGGACGTGAACTTGAAATGAGTGAGCACAGTATGTGCACTAGGAACTCAAAGTAGCCATTTTCATTCTATAGCTAGGAAATACATAATGATAAAAGTAAATTTCTCAAAAAGGAATAACATAAATGTTGAACATCAACCAACAACCATACTAAGCTTGAAATGCATGACAGATATGAAAATCTGAACAACAAACAGGAAACTACTTTGTTTGTAGGAATAGTCACATAATGGAATTCTAGTGGTTGCAGAAATAGTCAGTGCCAGATTCTTAAGTAATTACTAAACAAAAAGTAATAACTAGGCTTAACTAAGCTGAAGGATAGATTGCTCACCAAGTGGGCCCCCTTGGATGAGTATCCTCTATTACTAATGAAAAATCAGATGCTCGAACTTAGAACTTCATTTTATTCATCACAAAACATGAGTACAATAGAGTAGTGTATTTGTATCTCTGAAAGCTAAGAATGCAAGTACAATATCAGATCACACAACGTCTTGAAAAGGAGCATCTAATCCTTATTTATACTACCAACTAAGGTGGTCAACTCCATGAACTAGGAGGATGCCAATTTAGGGAAAGCAAAGAAAATGGAGAGGCGGTTAAGCGTGCATGGAATCTAGTTAGACGTGTCTGCAGATTTAGCACAATAGTAACCCCAATAATTGCTCAACAACATTAAAGTCCACTACAAGGTGGTTACATTTGATTTGCATGGGGAATCTCTTGTTGTTGACCTCCTTTAACCTTTGAAAAATTCCCTTGTTGGATGTTATGGTGCATGCCTAGCTGGTGGTGGCTCTCTCAATTTAGTATCCTCAAATTATATCTACATGGAAATGTTAGCACACACAACAATTGCATATCTATAACTACCTTAAATAAAATTCATTAACCACATGCAAAATTAATATAGATAGTCCATGATATAACATGCCAATTTCATTAAATATTTGCATAAATAAGATTAGGCCCAATGTCAATAGTTCCGAGGAAATATCATAAAAAATATCAACACTTAACATAAAGGTCCATGATAACTTCAACAAATAAATCATAAATTCTACTCAAAACTAGACCATAAGCTAGGCTCATCACTCCCCCCAACTTAAGGTTTTGTCGGTTCTCTAGTAGGGGAAGGGTTGTTCTTCTACTTGTTCAATGCTCTAAAATTTTCAACTAACAACTACCCTACATTAATGTTTGTTGTGTGTGAATCAGGGTCCCAATAGAATCCTCCCAATCTATCCAATCTCCTCCATATTTGTCTCTCTACAACAATATCATAGTTGTAAAACCTATAACTTGGCATGAGCCACATCAAGAGAAGTGGCTAAAAATTCAGGGGAAGCCAAAATCATCCCTTTGTTCTTCCAATTTGTATATATTTGCCAATTCTTTTGAGTGTTGCAACATAGTTCGGGATGGAATGAGGATCATCCTATTTTAACTCATTAGTTAGGTTGTTCCATCTTTGTGAGAGGTATCTATTCATAGTTTCCTCCTTTGCCTTTTCCTTCACCTCATACTCACTGTAGACTGCTTATATCCAAGGCATAATCCTATTACCATAGCTAGGTCTAAAAAGCATTCTATTTCATTCCTTGTAAATGTCCCTTGGATTCCTTGATTCAACCATGATGGGTAGAGGGATGTTGGCTTCCACTTGCTTAAAATCCCCATATTGTTGTCCCCAATTGATCTCATTTTGTACCTAAGACATGAATGCCCTTAATTGGACATCCCCAACATATAGTAGTGGATTCCAATTATGGTCTTGAGTCACAACATAATTATGCAAATAAAACTCACACAACAAATTCTTCATTTCAGGGGAAGCAATTCGATAAACATTGAAAAATTCAACAAGAGTCTCAATAGAAGGGTTCAAACCTAAGAAAATTTTGGCTAGCTTAAAAGAAAGAAATTTCTCCTTCAAGTGCAGAGAATAGACCCTTGGAGGGGTTTTGTACTCTAAAATTTGTGGTACTAAGGCTGCCATATCATCCACATTCTTCTTCAAGGTGGCAATTTTTGCAGCCTTGTCTTCAATGTCCTCATCTTTCTTTTCAATTTCCTTCTTCATCCTACATTTCTCTTCTTTCCATTCCTCTTCTCTTCTTCGCATCTCTTTCCATAAATACATAGCTACCATGTGCATTGAAAAATTAGGGGGGTTATGCATTCCTACCAACATTTTCCCTGGCACTGATGCTTGCTCTCCATATAGTACTAACTACAAGGATTCAGGCTATCTCATCAATTTTGGCTGCAAGGGTACTAATTATTCTTGTTTTTGTTATTGTTGTAGGAACTCTTGATGCAAGATCCCTTTCTATAGGAAATACTGATTTTCCTCATACCCTTGATTCTCCATTTGTCCTGCAATATCAACAAGATCTGCCAATGTTATATTTGTTGTCGTCTTAAATATATCCTCTTCCTTGACATTCACCTACCCCATTGGAGCTTTTGTGTCCCCCTGTGATATTTCTCTAGACTTAGGGCTTTCCTGCAGAGGAATACCAAAGGTTGGCCTGACAGGTCTTGATTTTTTGGGAGGGCTCTCATGTTTTTCTTTGGCTACTAGATGAACAATGTCATCATTTCGCTTCCTAGAGCTTGGTACTTCTTTTTCTACTAGTTGCTTTTTATCTTTTCCTTTTCTCACTTCTGCCTCTCTTTTCTATGCCCTAGTTTTCATTAGGATGCCAAGTGGAACATCATCATCATAATTTGGAGGATAACCTTATATATCTGAGTTCTCTATCCCAAAAGAGCTAATTTCCATGGTTTCTTCTGCTACAAGAGGGTTTTCACTAGGGCTTGCGTTAGAGGTTGAAGCACCAAGAGTGGATTCAACCATGCTCAATCTCTTTCTAGACCTACAAGGTTGAGGTAAAACCCTAGGTTACAAGTGCTAAGGTCTAATTTGACCAATTTCTATGAATTCCTCCCAGGTCATTCCAGATACATCATGCAAAGACTTCTCAACTAACAATTTAATCAAACAATGGTGGGAAAAAAAAATTTCCCCTACCTTTTTGAGTCTCGGTTGCCATGATTGAAAGAAGGTTGCATAGCATGTTCGGCACATTCATCCTCCTCTCGTGCCTCATGTGATTTAAGATTTTGAAATGCACAGAATGTAGATTTGACTAGTTTCCTTCACAGGTGATATATTTTATGACATAAATAGCTATTTTCTTCCATGGCTTGGGTAGAGAGGTTCTCTTCACACCCTATTTATCTATGCTCGATGGAGGGTCACTTGGTTTTGTAAATTCAGCCCTAGATGACCTGGCATCTCTGGAAGCAGGGTAATCTTCACTATTGGTCGACAAGCCTATGACCTCTAGAATTCTTTCTTTGGTAGCCAATACTTCCAACGCTTTTACCATGGCTTTCCCTTTAGACAATGTTTGGGTGAATTCTAGTGTAATGCCTTCATCAAAACCATCCAGCTTCATGAAATGATCTAACCAACCACATTTTTTGAATTTAGCTAGGCAGGGTGCATCCTGCAGTAATGCATCGTGCACTGTGGGTTCATTTTGAATTATCCCACCTCCCATTGTCTACAATCAAACAATCACTCTGCAGTTTCCTTGTTGCAATTCTTGTCTAAAAATAAAATTCACCTTCCTACAACACTTGCTAAAATTCCAATACCAATGTCGACTGAATTTTCCTTTTTACCTTTTGTTTACAACTTGAGATTGTGATAGGGTCAATAATGGCAAGGAGTAATAAAGGAAAGCTATGATTGAGAGAAATGGTGGCGACAGTTGGTGTCACTTCACACATGTGAGCCATCCTCTCACTAAGATTTCAAATAGGTTCAATTTAAATTTTGCTGGCATAGACCAGCATGGATTGACATGTGGGCAAAGTATTCACATCTTTTTCTTCCCCCCAACCTAAATTTTGGCATGTGTCCTCACATGTGAAATGATGATTTGATAAGGGTAGGGAATAATGGCATGCTATGTTGTACATCAATTAAATGAATGCACTAAAAGATAATTAAGATATAGCAATTAATGCACACATACCTGAATGTGTGGAGGATTCGTTGCAAAGATTTTAGAGAAAGTACCATTCACCTTTTTAGGAAATAAGTTGAGCAATTAATGAAAATAAGGTGGGATGAGCTGGAGTGGAATGAAGTGATGTGATGGAAGAGAGAGAAAGGTGGAGATGGATAGGTGGATGGGTGGATGGGCGAAGAAATGTACTCCCACAGAAGTGGAAGTCTTTTTTATGACAAGTACATACCTTAATTAGCCAAAAGGAGGGGCACTAGGTCCAATTCCTTTGGCTACAAGAAGCTCGGGTGCAACATGTTGAGTGAATTTTTGCAGGAACTCCTCCTTGGAAGTTGGCTTGTGATACAATCTGAGGTGATGACCATTGACAAGCAAATTGAATCTGACTGGGTCAATAGTAGTGAGTTGAACAACACTATTAGGGAATACTTCAACTGCCTCATATGGTCCTAGCCACCTTATCTACAATTTTCCAACATTGTCCTGATATTTGGAATCATAAAGCAATGCCCAGTCTCATGGTTGGAATTTCTTGTCCTTGATAAATTTTCCATGCCACCTGATTATCTGATTCTGCACTACCTCTTTGTGATGCAAGGTTGCTCTCCTCATCTCATCCAAAGCATTCAGCTAGAGGATTCTTTCTCTTTGTGCCTTAGAGATATCCATCCCCAAATTTATTGTAGTCCTAAGAGTCTTATGTTCAAATTCAATGGCCATCATGGTTGTCTTTCCATACAACAACTCAAATGGAGTGAAGCCTATAGTTGTTTTCCAAGTATTTCTATAGGCCCAAATAGCTTATGGTAATCTATTTGCTTAGTCCTTTCTGTGGATAGCTACTATTTTGGTCAGAATAGCTTCAATTTCTCTATTGGTCACCTCAACTTGGCCATTGGCCTGGGGGTGATAAGGAGTAGACCTCCTGTGTCTTATGTTGTACTCATTAACTAGCACTGCAACAAGGGTTGATGTGAATTGAGCCCCTTGACAAGTCACTATCTCTCTTAGAACTTCATACCTTGTGAAAATTTCCTCATAAATAAATTTTGCAACCTTCTTATCTCTTGCATGCTTCATGGCCTTAACTTCTACCCACTTAGTTACATAATTAGTGTATACCAAGATATAAGACTTAGCATTTGATAGAGGGTCAATGGGTCCTACAAAATCCAATCCCCACTTATCAAAGGGAGTGATTACTACCTGAGGGAAAAGTGGAATCTCATCATATTTGATTGGTTTGTCCATTCTTTGACATCTACCACATTTTCTAGTATACCTTCCTGCATCCTTGTAGAGTGTTGGCCAGAAACATCTTGTGTTCAAAATCTTCATTGCTGTCCTTTTGGCTAAAAAATGTCCTCCACATGGTTCATTGTGGCATCCATGAAAAATGTCATATGTCTCATATTCTCTCACACATCTCCTCATGACATGGTTTGGCCTAGTATAAAACAAACATCCAACAATCCATGAGAAAGGAAAATATTTTTCAATAAGTGCCCTTCTCTCTTTTGGAGAAGTGAGGAGGAACTCTACTTGTGACTAGATAGTTAGCTATGTCAGTATACTAGGGTGTTTGTACACTGATGGAGAATATATTCTCATCAGGAAAAGAGTCATTTATGGCTTGATTATGCCCTAATGTAGTCAACCTTGAAAGAAAATCTGCAACAACATTGGCCTTCCCTAGTTTATTCACAATGGTTATGTCAAACTCCTACATCACCGATAACCATCTTGCTAGCCTACCAGAGATCATAGGTTTATTCATCAGATATCTAATGGTTGCATGATTAGTGTGCACAAAGATTTGGTAACCTATTATGTAATGCCTGAATTTGTTCAGGGCATCGATCACTGCCAACATTTCTTTTTTTGTCACTGTATAGTTGAATTCAGCTCCTTGCAAATTTTTGCTAACAAAATAAATGGTATTTTCAATAGCTCGTTTTTGTCCTAAGACTTCTCCTATGGTATAATCTGATGCATCTATATGGATGGCATAATCTGATGCTCTGAATTAGGTCCTTTGAGTACAAGAGCATGAGTCAAGGCTACCTTCAATTCAAAAAATCCCTTGTCACTATAGAACCCCAATCCTAATACCTGCAAAACACAATAAACAAACACATAGTTAGATTAAATGCAATTAAAAATTAAGATTCCCCATGAAATCCATTAGCAATGCTCAAAATAAGAAGTAAGAATGAAGAACACAATAAGAAAGCTATGAAATCCTAATTAAACATGCAAACTCTTGACCCCATGGGGGAATTGGTGCCAATTTGATGTGAAAATTGGCCCTTTCCCAACTCCTATGATGCAATGTTGATGAATGATGAAGGTTGATCCACTTTGTTGAAGATTCACTTCAACTCCATGGTGAAAAATCTACATAACCAACTAATACTTTGATAAAATGGATGAAAATGATGATGTTTGAAGATAAAATTGAGTATAGTAAACTTGCTCAAATTGTGGATGAACTCAAAATGACTATAATAATTCTACTTGGATTGTGGATGATCAAATGAGGAGAGAAGCCTCTTATTTATAGAAAGACAAGATGGAGAAATTCTCAAAATGAAGTAATGTGGGACTAACTTTCAACCAATGGCCAAATGCCACTTGTCAAGATGTGAATGGGCAAAGAATGTGCACATTTTGATGAATGTGCCCATAAATGCAATTAGGTGGAATGTGAAAATAGTGAAATGACATGTAAGAGAGAAAAAGGAATGACTTAAATACCACTTGGCTCAATGCACAAGGACATGTAAGAAGGAATTAATGCCTTGTTGGAAGGACAATGTCCACTTGGAGGGATTTCAAATTTGAAGGAATATTCTATAAAGATGCAAAGTTGAGAGAAAATAGAGATTTGATAAATGAATTAAATCTATTTTCATGTGCAAGTGGCAAAAGCTAGAGGATGGGACATGAATTATAATTAAATTAATCAAGGATTGACTAATTTAATGAGGGATTAGATGATGTGACTAATTCATTTAGATTTATGGGTTGATTTAAATCAAAAGATGAGAAGAATTTGATTTAGAGACTAATTAAATAAAGATTTTTTATTTATTTAATTAAAGGGGATGAATGTTAGATTAAATTAAACAAGGTTTAATTTATTTAACTTAATATGGGGACTTTAGAGATTTAATCAAATAAAATGAATTATTTTTAATTAAATAGAGACTTAGGGTTAATTAGATCAGATTGATTGATTTAATTAACAAGAGGGGAAATGACTTAATCAAATAAATGATTATTTAATTAAGAGAGGAAACTTGATGAATTTAATCAAATAAGGATATTCAATTAAATATTTAGACTAAGGGATGATTTAGAATGAAATAGTGTTAGTAAAATTAGGATCATATGTGTAGCGTCAATCAGTACATTTTACGTGTCTACATTTTGCCCCTCTTTGAAGTAAAGTACTTGTTACATTCGTTCAAAGAATAAACTATCTTGATCAAAAAGCTAAAAAAAAATTGATTTCAAAATTTACCCCACTGCTGCCTTGGCAAGAGAAAAAATGTCGATATACTACCCCCTCAAGAGATCGGACGAAAATTTCAACTTTTTTGGTGATCTCGCCAAAAAAAGATGACAAGGTGCCTGACGGGTCCAAAAAGGCTCCAGGATGCCAAAAATGAGATAAAACATGAAAAACGTTGTAAGATGGCCCTTGGTTGGGTGAAAACGGGATTGAGGGACCAAAACCCTAGTAGGACGGCTGAACGGGGTCAAAAAACCCTAATTTTTAGGCTTAAATGGGCCTTGAGGGGCCACTTCCAATTCATTTTCATTTTCAGCCTTTAGAGATCTTGCAAATTTGAGCTCTAACCCTTTGAAGAGATGACACAATGACAGCTTCCTTGGCACATTTTGGATCGAGTACGCACACACCAGAGGCTGCCTGACACTAGAGCACCGGTGAGTCGACTTGCCTTAACTTCATTTTTCAATTTTCGTGTGCATTTATTAGGCTAGGAAACTAGGTCTTTAGGAGCGGTCCTATACAGTGTCACTAGAAAGTTTAAATCAGTGACGCACGACCCCAAACTGCACCACATCCGCAAGTAGTGAAGCCACGACACAGTTTGGAATTAGGGTTTAAATTCGAAACCCAACCGCCTATGCAAAGTGCACTGCTGTGGTCCTCTTTGAAATTAGGGTTTTCATTTAAACTGGGCCGCTTTCCTAAACTACGATACCATGGCAGAGTTTGGGAGTTTGAAGCTCCTAGCGGCACAATTTGGAGTTTGCAAACTAGATCTCACCCACAGACAGTGACACTGAGATTGTTTCGGGATGCCGAGACAAACCAGGATCAAGATTTTTGGATTTTTTTTAACTTGGTGACTTTCCTGATGCAGGAGGAGATGATGATACTTTATTCATGTGAGCACAGGTCTCAAGATCTTTTCAGCTTTTTGGATGATCTTCTTGATCGACAACAGGAGTATCTAGGACAAATGGGCATGTGGTACATTTCTTATGCACTGCCTATGAGGACACACTTGGGCATGATGATGGCACTTGTTGAGAGATAGCAAGACATCTTCCTTCCACTTGCCGACAGGCGAGGCCATAGTCACTCTAGAGGATGTGTGACAGATACTCAGATTACCCATCTAAGGAGAGCGGGTGATTTATGATGTGGATGTTAGGAGGGAGGCTTGCTACGACATGATGGGAATCAATCAGATTATATTTTGCGAGGGGAAAACTGAGCTAGAGCACCACAGGCCTGCCGTGTCATCCTACCACTTGCTCATTGCAACCATCATATTGGGTCTCGTTGCACCAAATCAACGAAGTTGATATTTCAGTCCTGGATGGGGGCTTTCTTGGGAGCACATGGTTTAGCGATGAACACTTTTTGCATGGGGGCCAGTTCTTCTAGCTTCACTATATAGAGATTTGCACAAGTTCACATACCTGGATGACATAACACTTCAGGTGAGGGTCACACTCCTACACATTTGGGCTTGGGAGCACATTTTCATGCTTCGTCCAATGGTTGTTCTAGTTATGATGGAGCCAGATGATCCAATTTTCTGGTGATACATAGGAGGTGTTTCCTTCACCCACACAGGACAACATGGGATTCCTCATTGGAGGAGGGTCCTGGATGATATGTGTGGTTTTACTTGGTGGCCATACCTTGGATGGCCCACAAGGTTTGATGATGTTTATTAGCTCTTTTTCACTCGGTAGGATAGATTGATGTAGGGCAGGGAGCACACGATGGTCAAGATGTACCTACCAAGTAGGGTGCAGAGGCAGTTTGAAGAGCCACTGGATAGGTCAGACGATCAGTATATGACCAATTTTGCACAGACGATGAGCCAGAGCTCCTGGGGTCGATATATTCCTGCACATGAGGAAATGTGGAGTTTCATGTAGCTAGTGGCTAGGCCATGGCCATATTACCACGGATAGGTAGATCCATGTGTTAGAGTAAAGGTTTTAACTTAATTATGTTAATTAAGTTACCTTTATTCCTCTCTTAAGATTTCACTTTAGTTTGCATATTGTGAAATTTAATAATTATATTAATTATTAAATGTCTACCTATTAGGGTTTCTTTAGGGTTGCACAATCTCATTTTATAAGGATTGATCATTGTATTTTATCTCTCTCTGATTAATATATTTTCAGCTTTCAGAGCACCTTTGTCTTTTGTCTCAAATGTCTTCTTTCTGTGACAGGTTATTTGCATGCAGGTGATCTGTGGGGTCTATGAAGTTGGCTTTCTCAACTTAAACATGGTATCAGAGCTCTAGACTTGTGGCTTCCTGTTCGTGATTTGAAGATATTCTCTCACATCATCTTTTTCTATGCAAGGGTTTCAAGCCAAGCTAATTTTTTATGGATCTGGGGGTCGCCTAAATTTTTGGGAATTTTTGGACAAAACGAATGTCGCCATTGAGTCTGCAGTGCCCAAAAACCCCTATTTTCATATAAAATTTGTCCAAATTGGACACAGTTGCACTAGAAGGAAAAAAAATTTCCCCAAGGCCGTACGACCCCAGGGTTTGCATATCGAGGTGAGAAACAAAAAAATAAAAAAAATCAAACCTACGTTTGATTTTTGCACCGCCCATTTATAAAGGTAGTGCCACCCCTACAGGTGGCAGCCACCACCTTTCACCACCAGTAGTGGCGGGCTTGCCACCACGCCTCCCCATCCAGTTGCTCATCAAGGCCCCAAAGCACTAGGTTGCAGTCACATTGGCGCTCAAGCACCCACGCACAACCCCTGTCGGTGTTTAGCTCCTGTGGTGACCACATCTATGACCAGGAGCTTCAAATGCAGGGCCCTAGCCACCTAGCCCGCTAATCACTGAGTGGACTAGGGGCTTATTTTTTTAGCCCCTAAGGGCTCAAGGAGGCATATTGTGCAATTTTTTGAGCAACTTCAATAAATCGGGTGTAAAATGGGCATTTTTTCTCCGTTTTTTGTAAAAAAGATATCTCTAGAAAGGTGATTCGAAGCCAGATCTAGTGATGTAGGTCTTTTTTTTCTGATTGTTCCATTTTGCTGCATTTGTTTCTAGTCAAAGTTAGAACTTGTTTTTTGCACTCTCAGGGGCGTAACTTTTGCATCCAAGCTTCATTTTGCACAAACAAATAGGCATCAAAAATTTGGTTCAATGCTCTACACAATGATTGGACTTATTTTCCTAGACTCTAACCCAGGTATATTCTATTTAGCATTTTTTGTTTTCATAGTTTTCTTAATTACTTGGACGTTTTGGCACTTGGGAACCTCATGTTTGTGCCAGTAGGCTCTATTTCATTTGATCTACATGCTGTAAGGTCATTTTTCTCAAATTTTTTAATTTAAAGAGTTAGCATGGGTTTTTCTACTTACCCTTCAATTGTAATTCTGGAATGGGGTAATTATGAGTCATGGGAAAAGGGCATACTTACACATTGTAGGTGGCTTAATATTTTTCCTTATTTGTATGATATCATACCTGAACTAGCCACTTCAGAGGGAAAAATATCTTGGGATATTATTAGAGATCACATAGTAGGACTTATATTATCTAGTGTTGATGATGACATTGTGTGGGCTATATCAGACATTGATTGTCCCCACCCACTTTGGACACGTCTTTGGGAGATGTATGGAGACCCCAACCTCTCTCCAATCCCAAAGGATCCTGCTTCAGATTGTTTCTTACCCATTGCTTGGAGAGATAATATACCCTTTGATCATGATACTTTAGAGGAGCTTGAGTATTTAGACACCCTTACATGTTTTGATGGATCAGAGGCTTGTCTCATAGTTCCTACTCTTCAGACTAAGATTATACATGTATCATCTGTTGTTCTTGATGACATCAATATTGCAACATTGGCCCCTATGGATTCAGTTCAACATCATGACCATCTTGGTCATTCATTATCTGCTCCATCATGGGATTCTTATCTTGTAGACACATTCTTATTTGTTGAGTCACACATTGCAGATCTTGAGGATTATTTTGAGGACATTCATCTCCTCTACCTTGACAGCCAGGTTATCACTGTACACCCACCATTATCCATGCATTCATAGGTTACATTTCAGGATTCTCCACATCAATTTGGATTTGGAATCATTTGTTTCAGTTCAAATAGAGAGATTCTTCAACATCCTATAATGGTACACATCTTGAGAAATATTGGTTCATCACTCTTCACAGGGTTTCTTCAACATCATCCTTTGGATCCGTTTCTTCCCAAGGGGAGGAATATTATCTGTCATTTAAGGATCTTCTTTTGGATTCTACATCAAGCATCTACCATTGCGACAGGAGTTTCTTCATTGTGGAGGAGCCTTCTTGTCTCTTTATATTTTTCCTATGGAGACCATTGTATATGTACTTATATGATAGAAGGTGTCTATGGGGGGTATCATGTAATCCACCTCCTATCCTTCTTTTATTAGTGCATTTCATTCTTTTATTTTCTCTCTTTTGGGGGGGAGTTTTGTTCCCATGAGGTTTTCTCCCTTTATCCACTTTACAGAGACTTGGTTGTATTCAGGTACCTAATTAAGCCTAGTTTCTGGGACCCTTGTTTGCTTTCATGCATTATAGTTACCTTTGCTTTCTTGCACATGTTTGTAGCTGCACTCTTGCTCATCTTAAGGGGGGGTGTTAGAGTAAAGGTTTTAACTTAATTATGTTAATTAATTTACCTTTATTCCTCTCTTAAGATTTCACTTTAGTTTGCATATTGTGACATTTAATAATTATATTAATTATTAAACGTCTACCTATTAGGGTTTCTTTAGGGTTGCACAATCTCCTTTTATAAGGATTGATCATTGTATTTTATCTCTCTGATTAATACATTTTCAGCTTTCAGAGCACCTTTTCCTTTTGTCTTGAATGTCTTCTTTTTGTGACAGGTTATTTGCATGTAGGTGATCTTCGGGGTCTATGAAGTTGGCTTTATCAACTTCAACACCAAGGACCACACAAGCATACAAAGACTAGTTCAAGCCACCTCTTTGACTGACAATGCTAGGGACACCATCTATCTGACATAGAGCCAAAGGCAGGGGAGCAGGGCAAGGCCAAGGGGATGGAGACGAGGGCCAAGGAGGCGGAGGACCACCACTAGATCAACCAGATTAGGGCAGGGGGCCATAGGATCAACCACTCCTAGATCTATAGGTGGGCCAATAGAGACAGGATCCAAACCCAGGATGATAGGATTAGGATCAGGGATCATAGGATAGGGTCCCAACACCACCTAGAGACATGGACCAGGATCAGCCAGTCGTGCAACCACCTCTCCATCCAGACCCTAGAGATGGCCATATTTTGTAGTTATAGGCCTAGGTACAGGCGATTATAGCTAAGAGAGATTAGTTGTGGGTAGAGTAGGACTAGGTGGTCTAGTAAAGATAGGCTGTGGAGCTGCAAGATGTGGCAAAGATGGGCAG
This sequence comes from Sequoia sempervirens, assembly GCA_007258455.2. NCBI lineage: Eukaryota > Viridiplantae > Streptophyta > Pinopsida > Cupressales > Cupressaceae > Sequoia > Sequoia sempervirens. The sequence goes on from VDFB02252616.1 coordinate 33,932,544, forward strand.
ACAGTAGTAGATTGAGAGTATGTCTGCGTCTTCCTCCCGGAGCATAGTATCGCTTCGATCATATAAGGAGGCCATCTAGGAGGCTGACTATTATAGGTTGCACTATTACTAGGCCGTTCTGAGTCCTAGAATTTTCACAAAGGACAGGTCATAGACTTGCAGAGGATCATGGGGAGAGAGCAAGTGGTGAGGGCAGCAGCTAGCAGGGCTTTGCTTTAGTTTTGATCAGAGACAGGATTCTTTTTGTGCCCCATGGGCTCATTTTTTATAGCCCCATGGGCCATTGTACTTATTGACATACACATGTATATTTTGATATGATTTTATACCATGACAGTGTACATTTTGATGATATATATGATATGATGATGACGTTGATTTGATGCGATGTGTTCTATTCTACCTTATGCTTTATGGATAGATCTTATTTCTATATGCTATGTAATGTGATGCAAAGATGTTTTATACTATGATGCTTATGATGATGATATTATATGATGCTTATGATGCTATGTGATGTGTGACTTTATGATGTGATGCAATGATTATGCGATGTGCATTATGTTCTATGTGATGATGCAAATGAGATGGGATGGTTTCCTTTTTATTGAATTTTTTTTTGCTATGATATGATGATGCAAAATGCAATGATTATGCGACTAAAAGATCTATATTATGCCCCTAATGGATGAAATGAAATATTTTTCCTTATCTTTTCTCATTCATTATATGGTGGTTTATTTATGTAATGTTTATGATGATGATATGATGCTTATGTATGGTCGATGGATATTATGATGATGATATGATATGATGAATGCAACTGATGCTTTATATGATTTATGACTGATGATGCAAATGTGTAAATGATGAGATGTTTTGAATAACCAATCTATATTATGAAAATGCAATGCATGTGGTATGATTTAATATTTCCTATATGATATGTACGATGTAATATGCTATGATGATTTGTGGATGTAGGATGAGTGCAATGACGATAACTTGTATTTTTGATTAACTACCATGGTACCATGTTAGCATGGAAAGAAGATAGAAGAAAGCAAGATATTCCAAAAAGACATGAGATGATGATGAGAGATGATGATGCCTACTAACGAGATGGGATATTTCAAAGGGCCAATTATCTTATGTTTGATAACATATGTAGGCATCATGCATCAGGGTATAAAGAACTAGGATGGCATTGTACCTAGTGTGATGGGCTTTGACTCGACAATTAGATAAGAGTACTCTTGTTCACACCTGGCATACAAAACCTTATTCAGAGTGCAGCTCGAATATTTCAGACACCTTGGACAAAAACATAGAAAAGAAAGCCTTCCTATGTGGTCAATAAAATATCTAAAACACCTTCCCTACACCAAAACAAAGCACACATGACCAATTTATATTACAAGAATATCCAACAAGCATAGTAGATAAAAGATAATGATCATTTCCCCATTCCTATCTCTCTAAATCCTTTTGTTTGGACATCATCGAGAGGTCCATGGAATGAGCATAAAAAGATAAGTTCAACAAGATAAAGATAAAGTAAACAAACAAGTTAATGCTCTTCAATATCACTAGCTAAGACTAAAACTATGATGATGCATGATGTTGATATCCATTGTAGGAAGGATGCATTCTAGGACATGACGATATTAGATGGATATGTGTAGGATCATGATGGGCCAAAAAGTGGCAATATGATGGGTATGTGGCTGACGACTATTTTTTAACCCAAAATTGATGAAACGAAATGGGTTTTTAAAGGAGATTCTCATCTTTCCACCAATATAAATTATGCTTTACTTTGAATTTAATAAGTAATTATTATTCATTTTCTATTCAAATTATGACTAAAGTCCTAATTGATAGGCTGATTGAAAAACATCTATAGCTTTCAAACGGTATCACATTTTGGAATCCAAAACATGTGTCACATTCTATGATTTGCATACTATAGGATTAAAAAAAAAGTTTAATTTCATGAATTTTTGACCAAGTTAAGGTGGTCATACATAACGATTTTTATATTTTTAAAAAATGTAATAAAAATTCATAATTAATTATTTACTTGGAAAAAATTATAAAAATATGCATCACATCGGGGCATGAGTCCTCTACTTATATGTAAAATATTATAAAAATATTATCATTTTATATTGTGGTTAGGGTGGTCAGACAAACACCTACTTCTTATTTTTTCTCTGAAATTTAAGTACCACTGCATTGAAATTTTAAATTTTCACCAAATAGTTTTTTTTTTTAAACATATCTAGTAGTTTAGAAACTACATTAAATTTTCTATAGATATTCTTATGCATTTTTGAAATAATATAGATAACTTATTGAAATTTTTACGTCAATTTTCCTAACTCTAATTTTTGTAAATTTTTTGCCACTTAAGGGCCTATTTTTTCCATGATGATCCTGCACATACCCAGATGATTGATATGGGACTGATTGGATGATAGGCTATTGATACAAAGAGTTGCACAACTTGTTTACGTACTAACCTAGACTTGAGACTTTGACATTTAAGTTTTCACTTTTGACCTGCTAGACTTATTTCTAACTATTTTACCAAAGGTTGAGGATGACAATTTATTATAAGTGATGTTTATTGCAGGTGAAAGCGAGATGAGACAGATGGATTTTTCCAAATATTTGGAGGTTTTTGGAGTTTTTAAAAAAAAATTGAGGTTGTTTTTGGTATTTTCAATATTCTACAAATGTTTTGATTTTCCATTTTTCAAATGTTTTGGGGTTTTCTTAATGTTTTGGGATTTTGATATGTTTTGGATGTTTTTTTGGATTTTCGCATGATTTTGATAATTTGGATATGGATATGCATGATGATAGCAATGACTTTTTTTGGGATTTTGTTGAAAACCAAGCTAAGGTTGATTGATCAGATCGATGGATTAATGATGATAACATTGTTGAGGATACACAACAATGGAAGGATAGTGTTAAGCAACACAAGGATTAGGATGGATATCCCAAGGTGATGCGGGATTGATGATAATAACATTGTTGAGGATACACAACAATACAAAGATAGTGTTAAGCAAAACAATCATTGGGAAGGATATCCCAAGATGATGGATTGATTGGATTAGGATTTTGAAGCTTGATTTGGAACAAAATTGTATGACTAATTTGATGTGACGTTTGAAGTGCAAATTAGATGCGACTGATATTGATTGTTTGGATTGATGTTCAATGAAAGATAAAAATTGGCAAGGAATATCTTCTCATCAAAATATGTCATGGGCTAGTATTTGGATTTTGGCTCACAAATGCTTGACCAATTTGATTTCATGTTTGCCAATGTTTGGATCACTACATAAATTGGAAGATATAGATCAAGATTTATTCTCAAAGCAAGATGTAAATATCTTCACCCAGTGTCTAGCAATGTATGGAATGCAATGGGTGGATGCTTGGATAGGTGTGTGGACAGATGGATATGGTAAGCATGCAAAGGATGTCAAGGATTATCTTGTGATAAGATAATAGGTTCAGATAAAGGATGTTTATTTGGATAATGCTTCATGGCTCATATAAGGTTGGGTAGGATAAAATTGACTCATTTCAAGATGTTTACCATAAGTGGGTATGTGTAGGATCATGATGGGCAAAAAAGTAGCAATATGTAAGTCATATGATGGCCCATGTGGCTGATGACTTTCTTTTTACCCAAAATTGATGAAACGAAAAGGGCTTTTAAAGGAGATTCTCAAATTTCCACAAATATAAATTATACTTTACTTTGAATTTAATAAATAATTATTATTCATTTTCTATTTGAATTATGACTAAAGTCCTGATTGATAGGATGATTGAAAAAAATCTATAGCTTTCAAACAGTATCACATTTTTTGAATTTGAAACATGTGTCACATTCTATACTTCGCATACTATAGGATAAAAAAAATAATTTCATGAAGTTTTGACCAAGTTAAGGTGGTCAGACATATGAGTTTTTATATTTTTAAAAATTTGTAATAAAAATTCATAATTAATTATTTACTTGGAAAAAAATTACAAAAAAACATGCATCACATCAGGGAATGAGTCCTCTATTTATATCTAGAATCTTATAAAAAAATATTATCGTTTTATTATGGTTAGGGTGGTCAGAAAAACACCTACTTATTTTTTCCCTGAAATTTAAGTACTACTGCATTGAAATTTCAAATTTTCACCAAATAGATTTTTATGTTTTTAAAATAAACCTAGTAGTTTAGAAACTACATTCAATTTGCTATAGATTCTATTCTTACATATTTTTGAAATAATATAGACAACTTATTCATTTTTTTACGTCAAGTTTCCTAACTCTGATTTTTCTGATTTTTTGCCACTTAAGGGCCTATTTTTTCCATGATGATCCTGCACATACCCATGTAAGTATAAAGTGTGTACCAAAGTTTCATCAAGATTAAGATAACTTGGACTATGGATGTAGATGGATGAAAATGGATTGGATAAATGGCTCATGGATGAATGGATTTATTATGGATAATATGGATGGAAAGTTCACTTTATTATGGATGAGATGAGATGCTTCCACTTGAAGTGGTGTATGTAGATGCTCGATTCTACGCATGATGCTTATCTACTAGGTTTTCATCATGGTACCTTCCCAAAGCACCACTATAGTGGTTTTCACTAGAGAACGATTTTTCTCTTTACTGTTTTCAATCCTTTTAATTTTTTTGGATTATCATATTTTTGATTTTTTTTTGTATTTTTCTAAAAGATTTTAAGCTCATGTTGAACCACCTGGTGGTGTCGACGTAGATGCTTCTGTCATAATGTTCCATTGATATCCTACTTGAAGAAGCTACTTTTCCAAGATGCGTGCACTTGATTGCAACTTTTGAGATTCCTAATCCGCTTTATTGATACTGAAGTTAACTGTCTTTGTGCACTCATTGCAATAGAGTGCCTTTTGAATCCTTATGATGAAGAGTGGTTGCCAATGCATGGTCAATGTGATAATTGGATATCATGTGTGGAGGCGTGGATGAAGTGTGTTTAGGGATAAAAGATGGATTGGTTGATAGTTTGGAACCTTTGACTTTCCAAACTTGGGAAGATGAGCAATGATGGGTGGATACAGAAGTGTGCATGGAATTAGGACCAACTACTTGATATGCTTTGTACATTGCTTGAGAAGCCTAATTTTTCCTTTATGGAAATTTTTGATGGATACTTTTCCCTTTATTATTTTTCCCCATAGTTTCTTTGACTAATGGAGTTTGATAGGGATAATCTTTCTTTGTATTCTTTGGTATCCACTTTTATTTGATTTGTACATTATGCTTCCCAACTTCTTTTTCTTTGATGATGTTCTTATTTTGATTCACATACTTCTTTTGATATTGGTCTCAATTTGTGGATGGGGTGATAGGTGGATGAAGATTCATGACGTGGATGGTTGTAGTACTAGTATTGGTATCATCATAAGGATTCTTCATGGCCCCTATGTTGACATTTGCTTGAGACATAGTTGCCCATAGTATGGTGGTAGTAGCACCTTTATGCTTTGATTTTTCCTATTCTGAAAGTTCTTGTTTAGAATGAATTTTTTGATAAACAACCACTGCAAATGATGTTATTTCACTTTGCTACTATGATGAATTTGGAATATCTTGTTCTTTCTGACCTGTTTACTTGAGTGGATAATGTTGGATATCTCCATACATGATGTCCTTAGTTTGTTGAACACTCATGCATTGATTGCTTGGTTGATATATTTCTAGGTTTTAACTTTGATTTAAATCTACCATAGGGAAAGGTGTTCCTAGATTTAGATTGGGCATGCTCACATTTGTTGTACCATTGAGGTTTGTAGGAGATAATGATCCCATGTATAGATTGTATAAATATGAGTTTTGATAATCATTTGGAATTGTAAGGCTTTGATAGTTTGGTTGATTTAGACCACTCATGGTGAATGAATCAATTTTATATTCTATGTTCTTGTTTTGTGATCTAGTTTTAACCATAAAGTGAGGTTCAAAAGAGAAGATCTAGGATGATTTAGGATCAAAGTTGAAATGATGAAGTGTGTGAAAGATAGATGAAATGGATGATTGAATTCTTAGAAGATATTGAGGGGATGCTAGACTTTTGGGACTTTCTTGGATTCTTGGATTTGACCTTGACTTGGTTTTGAATTGTTTTGGTTTTTTGGATAATGAACAAATGGATCCCAAGATGTTGGGTGTTATCTATGGGATAGATTTTTTCACAATATGATAGTTTGACTAAGTGTAGGAAGAAGGATGCATCTAGATATACCTAGCTAAATAAGATGATTTTATGACAATTTTAACTAAGAATATGAAGAAGGATGCATCTACATATACCTAGCTAAACAAGATTGATTTTGATGTTTGATTCAAGTATTTTGATTCAAGGATTTTGATTTGTTCAAGGATTTTTTGATTTGCCAAAAAATCTAGGATGAAAGATGATTTCAAGATTTTCAAGAGTTGTTGGTGAGATGATTTTGGTTTGATGTTTGAAGGATGGATGAAAGCTTTGATTTTGATCCTATGTGTACCCAGAAAGACTCTTGTTTACAAGACCCCAATTTTGAAGAACATGCTTTACTCTAAACAAGGTGTTCAAATTCCTAAAAAAGATTTGGATTTTGACAATAATAGCATGAGTATAATCTAGGATTGTTTCTTGAAGCTCTTTTATTAAAGTTGAAAAGTAATCATTGTTTGAATTCATAGAGCGTTGAGAGATGCTTTTGATGTTATTTTGGACTAAGAGCTTTTGATTTTGGTTTCCGGATTTTGATCTTGCATGAAATCATTTGAGACACATGTGTAGGGTTCAATTGTTCTTATATTTTCTTAGTGACTTCTTTTTACCACAGACAATTCTTGATTAGCTTTTGAAATTAGATGTCCAATGTCCTAACTTCTTCTCATTCCACAAATTACATTATGTGGAACTTTGATGAAATCATGGAAAAAGTTACCTATTGTTGACTTTCGTAAGAAAATTGAGGTATAAATCCAAGTTTTTAGAAACCTCTAAGGATAGAATCCCAAGGGAAAGCAATAACACATGAATCTTTTCAAATATATTTTCCTCCTAAAGGGTTTGAAGTTTGATGATAATGTTGAATGTTTGTTTCCAAATGTTTACGAACAAGCAAAGTGTTTTGTTTCCAAGAACAAGTAAAATCCTATGGATATGAAAGATTGTATTTGTTGAATCCCCACTTGGAAAAGTCTAGCTATGCCTACTTTTAGCGAATGGTTAGATGCTTGACCCCACTGGCTTCCCTCCATGGCACTCACTTATACAAGGAAGCCAAGCATCAGTACCCATGAAACACCCATGACATACTTTCCATTTCTATCAAAAGTCGTAAAAGTGTGGGGCGGCTTCAAAACAACCGCTCTTGCACCAACAAATAGATCAAGGATTTTGGCCTTTTCTAAACAAGGGTTTTAATTCAGACTTTTTGTTTGTGGGGTATCATCCATTCGGTGAGAGACCATTGTTGCCTTTCTCATTGGAATGACCATCGTGATTCTTTCCTTTCCACAAGAACACACACTTATATACCAGTTGGAAGTCGCTTGTCTTTAGTGTGTTGTTGGTTGGGTCATTCCCTTGGGTGATTACTTTTTCCCAAAAGGCAGGCCCTCTAAGATAAACAAAAGCGAGCAAACATATATGTAGTTTGATTGATCTTTGTTGATAAGGAAAGAGAAAACACACACAACATGTTCCACTCACACTTGCAAGATTTGTTCAATTTTAAAGTCCAAATTGAAGTGTATGGGTAATCACGTATGCAACTTAATGTCACCAAAAGGCCTTTTGATTCTCAAGATCGTTGTGTGGCGCGAGAGAAGTGCATACGTCCTTTTAATGATATTAATTTGAGTAAGTAATTACAAATTAAAGAAGCACTTGTTCAATTTAAATCCACAAAGCAATGATTTGATTCTTTTTAGAGCACTTTCAACCAATGGACAAATGCCACTTGTCAAGATGTGAATGGGAAAAGGATGTGCACATTTGATGAATGTTCCCATAAATGCAATTAGGTGGAATTTGAAAATAGTGAAATGACATGTAAGAGGGAAAAAGGAATGACTTAAATGCCACTTGGCTCAATGCACAAGGACATGTAAGAAGGAATTAATGTCTTGTTGGAAGGACAAAGTCCACTTGGAGGGATTTCAAATTAGAAGGAATATTCTCTAAAGATGCCAAGTTGAGAGAAAATAGAGATTTGATAAATGAATTAAATCTATTTTCATGTGCAGGTGGCAAAAGCTAGAGGATGGGACATAGATTAGAATTAAATTAATCAAGGATTGACTAATTTAATGAGGGATTAGATTATGTGACTAATTGATATAGATTTATGGGTTGATTTAAATCAAAAGATGAGAAGAATGTGATTTAGAGACTAATTAAATAAATATTTTTTATTTATTTATTTAAAGGGGATGAATGTTAGATTAAATTAAACAAGGTTTAATTTATTTAATTTAATAGGTGGACTTTAGAGATTTAATCAAATAAAATGAATTATTTTTAATTAAATAGAGACTTAGGGTTAATTAGATTAGATTGATTGATTTAATTAACAAGAGAGAGAATGACTTAATTAGATAAATGATTATTTAATTAAGAGAGGAAACTTGATGAATTTAATCAAATAAGAATACTCAATTAAATAGTTAGACTGAGGGATGATTTAGGGTGAAATGGTGTTAGTAAAATTAGGATCAGATGTGTAGCATCAATTAGTACATTTTACGTGTCTACAATCACAATCTTTAGTCCACTAGAATTCAACATCTTTAGTGAGGAGAGTATACAATGGTGTTGCTATTTTGTTGAAATCCTTGATGAAACACCTATAATATCCTACATGGCCCAAGAAATTCCTAACATCCTTATGTTTTGCAGGTGTGGGCGGATTTTTGATCACCTCAATCTTTAGAGGATCTACTTGAATTCCTTTGTGGGAGATGTAGTGCCTAAGAACTACTCCTTCCCACAGCATCAAGAAGCACTTTTCACTATTTAAAGAGAGATTGTGATCTTTACATCTCTGTAGGACTCTCCTGAGATTCTCCAATGCTTCATTGAAATCAACACCATATGTGGTGAAACCATCCATATAAATTTCCATGCAATCATGAGAAATGTCTAAAAATATATGCTAATGATTACACTCTAAAAAGTTGTAAATCATGCATTGCATAAGTCGAGTGGGAGTACCAAGTAGGAATAGATCCCCCATGGATAGGTAAAGGTGGTCTTCTCCTGGTCATCTGGTGCAATTTGGATCTGGTTGTAGCTACTAAATCCATCTAGAAAAGAAAATTATTGCTTTCCTGCAAATTAGTCCAAAACTTGATCTATGAAAGGTAAGGGAAAATGGTACTTTTTGGTGGTAGTATTAAGTTCCCTATAATCAACAAAAACTCACCATTTCCCTCTTTTCTTGGGAACAATCACTAATGGAGAAACCCATTGGCTATCTAAAATGGGGTAGATAAATCCTGCATCTAACAATTTTGCAATTCTCCTTTGACAATTTCTCTCAGTGCAGGGTTAATTCTTCTTTGTGGCTTCCTCACTAGGGTGCAATCATCTCTAATGTATATTATGTGAGTGCAAAGCTTATGATCCAATCCCTTCATCTCATGATAGTCCCACACAAATGCATGTTGATGGGTCCTGAATAAGTTTTTCAATAACAATTGTTGTTCTTCACTTAGTTTGTTGTTAACATTAAAGTACTTTCGTTTTGATACCTATACTTGTGTAGATGACTCTATCATAGCTACTTCATTAACACATGGTACCTTGAGTTCATATTGCAGCAATGTATGGGACATACCTGTTGTTGCAGGAAATCTGTTTGTAGGACGAGTGGTTATAGGAAGAGTGGCTGTAGGAAGAAGGCCTGTAGGAATAGTGGTTGTAGGAAGAGTAAGCAAAAGTGTCTTGACTGGAGTAACAAAATGAGAGGATGATGCTTCCTCCACTTCACAATGGTTTTAAAGGATGTTAATCAATACTTCATCATCATCTTGAAGCTACATGAAGGAAATTTTTCCTAACATCATAAGCTACGCCACAAAATTAACTTCCTTGGTCTCTTCACCAACATGTGGCCATACAGGATTATCATCATCATGGGATGGCTAAGTAGGAGGATAAAGAACAAAATTTTTGGTGCTCTTCCCATAAAAAATGGTCATGTCACCTGACTAACATCCAATAAATATGTATGTAGTTGCTAATCATGGCCTTCCAAGAATAATGGGATACCCGCCTAGTGAAGCTTTAGGAGAAAGAATCATGAAGTATGTTGGGTACTCCTAGGAGTCTAGAATCACCAAAAGGTCCTCCACTATACCATCAAACTTAATACTAGAACTATCAGCAAGTTGTAGGACAGTACAAGTAGATCTCATGCTTGCAATGTTTAGTTGCTACATGATGTCCTTAGTCATTACATTTATTGTTTCCCCTAAATCAATCAAAGAATTCTTTATTTAAATCCCATTTATAAAAACTACGACCATAGGACTACCTGGGTCATTGTACTTAGAGATAGCCACTTTTACAAGTATGATGTCAGCAAGTTGTCCCACCACATGAACCGTAGTGGGTTCTTTCTTTTTCCCACTTGGCTTCTTGAGGCATGCTTATTTGATTGCATTTCCATAGATTGGGACATCCTTTATGGCCTAAAATAGGGGTATCTGGACACATATATACTTTATCTTATCCAAGACATCAAAGTTTGTTTCCTCCTTTTCTTCCTCCTTCTTGGAAACTTCCAATCTCTGAGGAAATGGTGGTTCTTATTCAATCTACTTGACTTGGATTGGTTTAGGATTTTTAGGTGCACTTGGTTGAATGGGATCATTCAGAGGTTCCTCTTCCACAGGAAGTTCAGTGATAATGGGCTTGGAAGGGGCTGATAAAGTAGTTCCTGAATGCAAGTGGATGTCACGTACACTCACAACATATGCAAGGAATTGATTTGAATCAGTAGAGTATATAGGCTGCTGCTGCAGTTTTTTATTCGGATTGGGTGTGGGCTGAGCTGGTAGCTGGGTAGGTTTAGTTTGATTTAAGCTTGAATTAGTAGGTGGAATCATTATAGTAGGATATTGGGGCTGAGAAGGTGGTTACATGTCTAGGTAGGCCAATTTTTGTCCTCCCCTCCATTGATTTGTTTATTGCCAATTTCTTGGAGGTGGTTGCCAATGCCCTTGAAATTGCTACCAATTCCCTTGAGGTTGCTACCACTAGGGTGGAGAGTTTTGATGATTTGGCCAAGCATTAGGAGGGTTACCCCAAGGTTGTTGTGGATATCCTCCGTAGCTAGATGGATATGGGGGCTGCCATTGGTTTCTCGATGAATAGGAATTGAAATATGGCTCAACATAAGATAGTGGATCTGGTGGCATACCTTTTCTTAGAGCCCAAAGCCTTCTTTGTGCAACATATTGGACTTGATATTCTTCAATTTGAATTGGCTTGAACTCAGGTGAAATCTGCTTTCCTTCAATATTAGCTACCATCTTGCATCTACAATCCTTCTTTTGTCTGCAATGGGGGCAATACTTTACAAACATTGCCTCTACCTCCTCCTACTTCTTCTTGGCTTGATGTATATCCAATTGAGTAGCTAGATTATTTTTTATGTCTTGCTTGAAGTCTACCAGCAAATGAGTAATCTCCATTCTTGAGACTCCACTGGTAGATGACTTACCCATGGAATATTGATAAGCTCTCCCTTTCTTTAAAGTTTCCCTAGAGTAGTCCTAGAATATTTTCTTGATATCCTCCTAGGGAACTTGAGAGATATCTCCTCCTCCCATCAGGTCCAAAGCATCAGTGTAGCTATCATTGATTCCTCTCAAGAAAAGTAACTTTTGTGAGTCTTCATTAAGTGTATGGTGTGGATATGTTTGTAGGAAAAACAAAAACCTTGTATTGTAATCCTCTAAGCTCTCATCTTCCTTTTGCTACATCCTAAAAATGCCACCTCCTCTCATGTCACTTCCCCTGCAATACTCCTTGTATTTCTTAAGGAATTTTTTCTTCATGTCCTCCCAAGTTTCCACAATATCTCTACCTAAGCTCATGAGCCATCTTAATGCAACTTCTTTTAGAGTGGTAGGAAATAGCTTAAACCTATGGGCATCAGTGGTATAGTCATATCTCATGTAGAGTATGTCAAAGTCAAACAAGAAGGTATCAATATTTTCAATGGCAAGTCCATAAAACTTGGGGAGTGTTGAAGCAGGGATATTTTTGATGTTTTAAAATTCATTATAATAGGAAATGGGGAAAGGAAAATCTAGTTGGTTAGGTGTGTTCCTATTTGCATCACCCATGCATGCTTGATGTAGCTCCAAAGAAAAGGGGTTCTCAAGCTGATTTTGGTCTTTAGAGGAAACTTCAAAGCTAGTCAGATCAGGAAATACATCAACAAAGGGGTTTGGATCTTCTTCTTCTTCCTCTTCTCTTGGCAGGTTATGATATTCAACTAGCTGGAATGGATTAGGATTATTAGGAAGGAATATCCCATAAGCATCCCTTCTCCTTCCTCTATGCATGTCGTATCAACTCACTATCAGCCAACTCACACAAAGAATTGGTAAAGAATAAGGGGGGTCATTACTTCCTAAATGAGGGGTATATTAAAAACAACCTTCAAAAATACTACTGCAAGAAAAACTACCAATGACTCCAAAGAACTCCCTAGTTTGACACCATCCCTGACAAGGACACCAAAAATGTTTGCCTCCTACAATGATTCAACAACTAGGCCTTTACAATCATGATTCAGAGATTGGACATCTAACCTAAATAGCTATTTCAATCATCATGAAGGTGCATTTAACTTGTCAACCCAAGGACATGAACTTGAAATGGGTCAGCACAGTATGTGCACTAGGAACTCAAAGTAGCCATTTTCTTTCTACAACTAGGAAAGACACAATGTATAAAGTAAATTGATTGAAAAGGAATTACATAAATGTTGAACATCAACCAACAACAATACTAAGCTTGAAATGCATGACAGAAATGAAAATATGAACAACAAACAGGAAACTACTTTGTCTGTTTTGGGTGCAAGAACAGTCACAAAATGGAATTCTAGTGGCTGTAGGAACAGTTAGTGCTAGATTCTTAACTAATTGTTGAATAGAAAGTAATAAATATTCTAAATTAAGCTAAAGGAAAAATTGATCACCAAGTGGGCACCCTTGGACAGGTATCCTCTATTACTAATGAAAACTTAAATGCTCGAATTTAGAACTTCATTTTATTCATCAGGAAACATGAGTACAATAGAGCAGTGTAATTGTATCTCTGAAAGCTAAGAATGCAAGTACAATATCAGATCATGCAACCTCTTGAGAAGGAGCATCTAATCCTTATTTATACTATCAACTGAGCAAGGCAGTCAACTCCACAAACTAGGAGGATGCAAATTTAGGGAAAGTATAGAAAATGGAGAGTGGTTATGTGCACATGGAATCTAGTCAGACGTGTCCACAAATTTAGCACAACAGTAATGCCAATAATTGCTCAATAGAATTAAAGTCCACTACAAGGAAGTTACATTTGATTTGCATGGGGAATCTCCTACCATCGACCTCCTTTGACCTTTGAACGATTCCCTTGTTGGACGTTATGGTGCATGCCTCATTGGAAGTGTCTCTCAATTTAGTATCCTCAAATTATATATGTATGGCAATGTTAGCACGCACAATAATTGCATATCTATAACTACCTTAAAGAGAATTCATTAACCACATGCAAAATTAATATAGATAGTCCATATAACATGCCAATGTCATTCAAGATTTGTAGAAAAAAGATTAGGCCCAATGTCTATAGTTATAAGGAAATATCATAAAAATGTCAACACTTAACATCAAGGTCCATGATAACTTTAGTAAATAAATCATAAATTCTACCCAAAACAAGACCATAAGCTAGGCTTATCACTCACCTCAAAATTGGTTTAAAGAGATTACTTGAGGACAAACAATCTTGGGCAAGGTGGACTGCCATGTCCTCGGGTTTGTAACACTGAATATGAAACATTGAATAACAAAGTACAATAAATATTAAAAATATAAGTAATTATAGTTGAGATATAATTTTATAAAATTTAGCAAGCTAATATTATAATAATCCATATAAAATTGATAATACAAGATGAATATTGAATATCATTGTAATTACAATCATTATCATATATAAATACTAAAATAAATTAGTCAATTAAGTAATGACAAAAATACCTATTAAAAATATATATGCACATATTAATAATTCAATATTATTATAACTATCAATTTAAAATATTATATTCACATATTAAAATATATAAACTAATATAAATGAATATAGATATAAATAAAAGAAAACTATAAATATCATAATAATAAGGATATTCACAAGAAAATAATATTATTTAAATATGACTAAGCCTTAGTCAAATAATTAAATAATAATCATAAAGGCATAAATACTAATAAAGAGGCATATTAATTATTATAAGCAACAACCACTTTAGGGTAAAAGGAAACAATTATAGTTAATGACTATTTTATGAAAGGAAATGCATGAAATAAAGTGCCTCTTGGCCAACGATATGAAGTGGTGCCTCCTTTGCAAAGAGAAAGGATGGGTATAAATAGAAGGAGAGATAGAGGAGGGAAAAGGCATCAAATGGAGAAGGAAAATAATATCTTAAAATCATAAACCAACAAAACATCTTTAGAATGATATTTATTATTTAGACAACAAGTACTCTAGAATATTAGAAGGGAAGAGAAAGGGGAGATCAAGAATAGTAGAAGAAATATAGGGAGCAACATCAAAGAGAATCTCTACTAGCGGCAAAGGTAAGTCTGCTCACCATGTGTAAATATATATATTTCCAGTCTGCTCACCATGTTTAAGTATATATATATTTCCAGTTTGTTCACCATGCTTAAGTATATATATATTTCCAATATGTTCACCATGTTTATATATATATATATTGGATTGTGTGTTTGATTATACTGCATACTGAAAGTGTAAGAAACTTGTATAAATTGATTAGAATAGTAGGTTGCACACCTACAAAATCATTTATGGTGGAAAAAAAAAAAGATTTGTGCATTATCATTTTATTTGCAGGAGATAAATAATATATATATATATTTGTGCATTACCATTTATTGCAAAAAATAGATAATAGATAAACAATAACATTATGATAATACTAGACTATGCATGGCATATATGTGCATCTATATTTTGACTTAATGTAAATAGGATATGCATATTATTGGTTCAATAGATATGATCATAATCTATGCATTTATATGGTGGAATAATGTTCATTAATTAGAGATTGATAATCATAATAATTGACTGTAAATATAATAAAGGAATTGAGGGCCTACATGGAGGGGAAATGGCATGAGGGTCACCCTCTAAGTACCCCACCCATCTTGATGGAAAGAGCCACATGTTCCAAGGAGGGTGTACTACCCTTGGACTTAAAGTAAATGACTACCCAAGACACCCTACTATAGTTGCGCCCTCAAACAGGCTCTTCATAATTAAGTCATAATGGTTCTGATTAGGGGAACAGTGACAGGATGCCTCACTAGGTACCCCACCCATATGGATGGCAAGGGAAACATGGGACAAGGGGGGTGTACTTCCCATGGGCCTAGGATAGAGGGTTTCTAGGGCACCCTATTAGACCATTATGACCAAGGAAGAATGAACTAGAGCATCTAAGAAGTTCAATGTATTTTATTATGACATTATCTCTATTCATAAATGACTTCTAACATATTTTTAGGTCTAAACAGGTAGTTGTATCTCTAACCATGCTCTCTTGATTTTCTTATATATGAATCCTAATTAATATTATCGTGTAAATATTCTCTAACCTTGTTTTGGAGGGGCCTACTCACATCCCCAAAACCAAGGTGATCACTTGAAATTGATAAATTAGGGAAGATTTAGGGTTATCCCAAAAAGGGTACATTACTTGTGATTCTTGAGAGGCTCTAGGATTATTAGGATTTTTTTGGATGTCGTATTAAAATTCAATTCAGTCCATCCAATTAGAGGGAGGAACATTGTATACTTTCCTTGTTAGCCCTAGTTTTTTGGAACAATAGCATCATAATATTTCCAAACTTTGAGCTATTTTTCACAATAAAAAATTATCTTAGATATAACCATTTTAAAAATTAAATGCATTGAGAGCTAGCTAAAGAAATTTATTTACATAATTGTTTAGAAAATATCTTAGATTTAGCCATTCATAAATTTTATGTTGCGACTAAAAATTTTCCCATCCATTCATACTTTGTGAGCATACTATGGCATGAGTTGTTTGACCATCTAAACTACTACTAACTCAATAGATAGGACATGATCACATGTATTCCTTAGATCAATTTTTTTTAATTGCTCATTTTATTAGGCTATGTCTTGGGAAAGAATCATGAGGATAAGTTTGAAAAAGGGAAGTCTTGGAAGGTGTCACGAGTCCTTGATTTGGTTCACAATGACATGGTAAGTCCATTTTTTTATAGAGGGAGACTCTACCTTAAATACACCTTACATAGTAAATAGAATTCAAGAACCAAAAACATGAAACTTTATTATATTCTCAAAAATCATCTACATACATGCAAGAAAATGAATTACAACTATCTGGTCAGAAGACCACTATTACACAAATTTGGGCTACAAATACATGTGAAAATAAAATATGTAATCTTTGAATGGCAATAATGGCCATTGAAATCCAAACCTTTATTATTTGCTAAAAAGAAATAATTTCATCTATCTTAGATCATCTCAAATGAATCCATATTCCTTTGTAACCACTTTATAATAATTTTTCACTTTCTAGTGAACTTTCACTTCTATTTTTGACACCCAACAAATTCAGTTATCCTTTTTTATGAATTTATAAAATTCCTAAATTTTAGTCTAATTTTGTAGGAGCCATAACTTTTTACTCAGGCATAAGATTGATAAACTATTTGTGTTATTGGAAATATCTCATTGGGAACAAGATCCACAATAGCATATTTCCAATATGTCTTATTTTTCAGCCACTTTTTAGGCCCATACGGAACTTCTAGGTGCCTCAAAATTGACTTTGAATATTTTAAAAGGGATAATTAAGGAAAAAAATTAATATTTGAGCACAAAAAAATGGTATTGAAGTGATTTATTCACCTTTTTCTTCAATTCACCATTTTAGAGCTCTCTATAAGTGATGCAGAGTGGTAGGGGAAGACAATTTCTTAAGAGCTTCTCTCAAATACTCTTAGATAGACTCCTTAATACACCATACAACTAATGAGCAACTTAAGCACTATTTTAACTCCACACACCCAAATGCAATCAAGAGGCTTGGAAATGACACAGAATCTCTTAACATGGCTAAACTAAGCCAACAAACAAGACTTCTCACTTGGGAACACTCTTTCATCTATCACTGCCATATTAGGCCTTGTAGCCCTTGTAGCCCTATCTAACAGGACAGTCAACATAAAATCCTTATAATGAATGAAACCAGACCAAAATCACTATTTTTTGACACTTGATACTATCCTCCACAAACCCTCAAAACCACAAGTTTTGACTCCAACACAAAAGGTAACAAATGACCTATTTTCTAACGCTACAAGGAGGCCTAAAAGACACTTTTCAATGCAAGTATGGTTACCTTGGCACACCCCAACACCCCAAAGTGAATGAATACCTTCCTATACCTTCAAAAAACTCATTCCAACTGATCCCAATTGACACAAAACAGAAAACTCACAAATCTTGTCTCAAATCAAATTTTTGCAACAAATTTTGGCCTGTTACATAGAGATGCCAAGCCTAGGGTTGCTCAAAAGTTGTACCAGAACCCCTTCCATCCTCCAAGACCTTCAAGAACATAAATTACATTATATTCCTCACCTTACCACCAAAAATCAGGCCATGATCAAGTGGATAAGGCAAGTTAGAAAGCTTTTTAGACCAAACCCGAATTTTGAAGGTTTTCTAGACAACTTTCAGTAAAATGTGGATATCTCTTTCAATTCTTAATGAAAAAGGCTCAAACCACCACCAAACGAAAGGTAGTTCAATCCTCTATGGATCCATTATGGTATTCTTCCCATATAATACATAATAATTCCATACCACGTTTTTTAGCAGCAATTTTACACACCAAAAATGAAGGAAAACAGGGTTTCTTTTTATTCAAACTTTCTCCAAACTTCACCATCAACATTCCTCGACCAAAAGAGGCATATTGCAACCTTTGAAACCTATTTCCAAAGCCCTCCAACTTATTTTTTAATTATTTGGATGTTGGAAACAACTAATTTTTAAAATATTCCAAACTAGACTCCTAATTGCTTAGTTAAGACAATTTATACTACTCTCAAGAAGCCCAATTACAATGAACATTTAAAAGTTGTTAAAACACCACAAAACACATCAAAAAAATCAAGGAGACTCCCCTCAAATACCTGGTTGCACCCAGGCATCTTAATTCCTTAACTTGCCTAGATGTACCAAGTTCACATGGTGAGGAAGGAGACCTTGTTCTTACAACCAGACTTGACTCAAACCCAAAACTTGTTACAAAACATGAAAGATGGTTCTTGTAACCTCATTGCATCCCAAACTTCTTGAAAAAAGACAAAAAAAAAAACAATACCTCCAAGAGGCATGAAGACCCCAAGGTGCTCCCAATTACATTGTGATTGGTCTTTTTAGAACTTATTAAGCCTAAATAAGCACAAAAAATTCTTATTCCATCCTAGACTTCATTGTCATCATGAAATTTGTTGAAACTTCAAGCAATATTTTCCCTTTCATTCCAAGGTGTAGGTTCCCCTGCACCATACACCCCCCCATAGGAAAACTCTTGTCCCAAGAGTAAAATTTGGCTCCTTGTCTCCACATTGCTGCTCCATGCATATCTAGACCTACTACTTGCCTTTTCCTCACACTTGGATCAAAATTTGATATCCTCCTAGCCCTTATACCTGCAAACAAGCAAGGGTTAGAAACATAGTGTTCTATCTTCTTCTTTGTTCCATCTCCACACTTATATCCATGCATTTTTGCTTGCATACTATGCCCTCTCTTCACTGTCATCAGATCTTTGCACCTTTGCTCCTCTTGTTCTTTCCTCATTGTGATCAGACCTAGTTCACTCTCATTACTCTGTATCATTGTTTTATTAGACTCACCATCACCTATGCTTGCAAAGTTCACATTCTTGTCACCATAGCTCATTCTTATAGGACACACAATGGTCCCCACAGTAAGCTCTTCCTGGTTTCCAAACACCTTACCCAGTTTTCCATACTTATGCACCATCCTACCACCATTCTCCTTAACTGTATCAGACCTAGATGTGAATTCATCACCAATCCTTGTAAAAAAAAACTCCTCACTGTCCTCTCATCTTTCACCTCAACCAGATCAAACTTAGGAAAGAGTGCTTTCTCTGCCTCTAACAAAAACAAACTTCCTACTGTCCTAACACTATTTGTAGGTGCCTTCCATATTGTCACAACACCATCAACCTACTCCAAACCTACAATCACATTAGACTTACTATTCTCAGGCCTTAAAGGCTCCTTCTTACCAAACATCACCACCTTAGACTTACCCTTATCTTCTCCACTTGTTTTCAAGGGATTCAACTTAAAAACTCTGTCATCCTTCTTGATGGTAAGTGTGTTCTCCCAGCCAATATATACCTTCTATCAAATTTCCAAGGTCTCCCCAAGAGCACATGACAACAATCCATTGGCACAATGTCACATAAGACTCTATCCTTATACTCCCCAATCTAGAAATCAACATATGCTTGCTCATTCACCACCAATTTTATACTATCATTTACCCAAGAAACTCTATAGGGTGCTACATGAGGTATCTTTTCCAAACCCAACTTATCTACCATATCCAATGAAGCAATATTATCAGTTGATCCTGAATCCACTACCATCCTACATACTTTACCTTGTACCTTGCAATTGATTCTAAAGAGTACTTTCCTTTGTGGGGGTTCTTCAAGAATTGGTGCCTTGAGCAATGTTCTTCTAATCATCAAACTCTCTCCAACTTATGATGTAAGGTTCAATACAGGTGAAGTCACACTCTCTTCATCCTCGTGCACTAGTTGATTCCTCCTCTCTCCACCATAAGAGCTTGAGCATTGCTTTTCAGGGCATTTGAAGGCTAGATGTCCAGTCTGGTTACAAGTGTAGCATCTCCCTGAGAACCGGTAGGAGCCTCTTCCTCCAATAAATCTACCTCTTGAACCTCTCCATCCACCTTTGAAATCAGATTGCTCCTGATCCTTCTTGTCATCCGCTTGAATCTCATTGTTTTCCTTTGAATTAGGATTGAATCCTCTTCCTCTAGAAGTGTTTCCTCTTCCTCTTGCTTCCTTCTCTTGTCTCCTCTTTATTTTCTCTTCTACTCTCATGGCCATCTGGAAACATTTTTCAACTAACTTAGGTACCAAAATGTTGATCTCATCTTGGATGTTGTACCTCAAACCATTAAAATACCTAGAAACCATTTCATCCTCATCTTCTTCATGCTTAGTCCTTATACTTAATTTATAAAATTCTTCAGTATATGATTGCACATCCAAATCTTTTTGTCTAAGATTTTGCAATTTCTTAAGCAATTGAACATTGTAATCAACAGGAAGAAATTCACCTTTCAATTTATCCTTCATCCTTTCCCATGAAATAATCTTGCTCTTTCCTTGTCTCTCCCTTTCCTCCTACACAAAATTCCACCATACCAAGGCATGTCCCTTCAATGTTGTTTTGGCTCTCTTCACCTTAAGTCCTTCATCAACATCTTCACTATCAAAGTAGTTTTCCATAGCCCCAACCCAATCTAGGAGCTCTTCACTATCAAGTTTTCCTCCATACATAGAAACATCTATTTTGCCATGCCCCTCCTTCTTCATAGTCTTCAAAAGCTTGATTTTTCTTGCATCATCAGGGTCCATCTCCTCTTCTTCACTAAGAGCTTCTTCTTCCTCTTCAGTTTCACTTACATCCTCTTCCACTCTATCCTTTTCCTTCCAAGCAACCATCTCTTTTTTTAAGGCTTCTATCTCCCTATCATGAGTGTCAATTTTCCTTGCAACTACACTTCCTTTGGGTGGAATTTTCACAATCCTATCTCTTCACCAAACTGCAAAACCAATAAAAACAACAACACAAGATCTATTCCCTTGCTCTGATACCACTATGATGCAGAGTGGTAGGGGAAGACAATCTCTTAAGAGCTTCTCTCAAATACTCTTAGATAGACTCCTTAATACACCATACAACTAATGAGAAACTTAAGAAATATTTTAACTCCACACACCCAAATGCAATCAGGAGGCTTGGAAATGACTCAGAATCTCTTAACATGGCTAAACTAAGCCAACAAACAAGACTTCTCACTTGGGAACACTCTTTCATCTATCGCTGAAATATTAGGCCTTGTAGCCCTTGTAGCCCTATCTAACAAGACAGTCAACATAAAATCCTTCTAATGACTGAAACCAAACCAAACACACTAGTTTTTGACACTTGATACTATCCTCCACAAACTCTCAAAACCACAAGTTTTGACTCCAACACAAAAGGCAACAAATGACCTATTTTCTAACGCTACAAGGAGGCCTAAAAGACACTTTTCAATGCAAGTATGGTTACCTTGGCACACCCCAACACCCCTAAGCGAATGAATACCTTCATATACCTTCAAAAAAATCATTCCAACTGATCCCAAGTGACACAAAACAGAAAACTCACAAATCTTGCCTCAAATCAGATTTTTGCAACAAATTTTGGCTTGTCACATAGAGATGCCAAGCCTAGGGTTGCTCAAAAGTTGCACAAGAACCCCTTCCATCCTACAAGACCTTAAATATAACATAAATTACATGATCTTCCTCACCTTCCCACCAAAAAGTAGGCCATGAGCAAGTGGAGAAGGTGAGTTAAAAAGCTTTTTAGACCAAACCCAAATTTTGAGGGTTTTCCAGACCACTTTCAGTAAAATGTGGATCTCTTTCAATTCTTAATAAAAAAGGATCAAACCACCACCAAAAGAAAGGTAGTTCAATCCTCTATTGATCCATTATGGTATTCTACCTGTATAGTACATAATAAGGTTGTACATGCATTTTAGCAGCAATTTTACACACAAAAAATGAAGGAAAACAGGGTTTCTTTTTATTCAAACTTTCTCCAAACTTCACCATCAACATGCCTCAACCAAAATAGTCCTATTTTAACCTTTTAAACCTCATTATAAAGCCCTCCAACTTATTTTTGAATTATTTGGATGTTGGAAACAACTAATTTTTAAAATATTCCAAACTAGACTCCTAATTGCCTAGTTAAGGCAATTTATACTACTCTCAAGAAGCCCAATTACAATGAACATTTAAAAGGTTTTAAAACACCACAAAACACACCAAAAAAATCAAGGAGACTCCCCTCAAATACCTGGTTGCACCAAGGCATCTAAATTCCTTAACTTGCCTAGATGTACCAAGTTCACATGGTGAGGAAGGAGACCTTGTTCTTACAACCAGACTTGACTCCAAACCCAAAAATTGTTACAAAACATGAAAGATGGTTCTTGGAACCTTATTACATCCCAAACTTCTTGACAACAAACAAAAAAACAAACAATACCTCCAAGAGACATGGAGACCCCAAGGTGCTCCCAATTACATTGTGATTGGTCTTTTTAGACCTTATTAAGCCTAAATAAGCACAAAAAATTCTTATTCCATCCTAGACTTCATTGTCATCATGAGATTTTTTGAACCTTCAAGGACTCTTTTCCCTTTCATTCCAAGGTGTAGGTGCCCCTGTACCAATAAGATTTTATATCAATACATGCACAAATGCTAATTTACTAAAAATAGAAACCTACTATTTTTAGCTTTTCTAATATTATTAAAAATATAAGTAATCCTACAATTTTTAGCCCTTAAAATTATTCACTAAACCTAACTAAAATCAAAATAAACATCTTTTTTGGGATGCAAGATTTCTCTTACACCCTAGATGCTCATGCATAGAAACCCAGGGTAATTTGAGAAGTGACCTTTTCATATTTTGGGTATTCTGAGGAAAACCAATATGGTCAACCTCTGCCTTAGATATGGGTATGTGCAGGATCATGATGGGCCAAAAAGTGGTGATATGATGGGTATGTGTAGGGTATGTGGCTGACAACTTTTTTTTAACCCAAAATTGATGAGGGTTTTTAAAAGATATTCTTAGCTTTCCACCAATATAAATTATGCTTTACTTTGAATTTAATAAATAATTATTATTCATTTTCTATTTGAATTATGACTAAATTTCTGATTGATAGACTAATTGAAAAATATTTATAGCTTTCAAATGGTATCTCATTTTTTTAATCCAAACATACGTCACATTCTATAGTTTACATACTATAGGATTAAAAAAAAATGAATTTCATGAAGTTTTGACCAAGTTAAGGTGGTCAGACATACGAGTTTTTATATTTTTTTAAAATTGTAATAAAAAATTCATAATTAATTATTTACTTGGGAAAAAATTACAAAAATGCATCACATCGGGACATGAGTCGTCTACTTATATCTAAAATCTTAAAAAAATATATTATCATTTTATTGTGGTTAGGGTGGTCAGACAGGCACCTACTTCTTATTTTTCCACCGAAATTTTAAATTTTCACCAAATTTTTTTTTTTTATTTTTTTAAACAAACCTATTAGTTTAGAAACTACATTCAATTTGATATAGATTCTATTCTTACATATTTTTGAAATAATATAGATACCCTATTCAAATTTTTATGTCAAATTGCCTAACTCTAATTTTTCTGAATTTTTTGCCACTTAAGGGCCTATTTTTTCCATGATGATCTTGCACATACCCATATCCAAGATGAATCTTCAACATGCCTTCCTTTCCACTTAACTAAATATTCTTCATATTGCTCATTCTTTGTACTTCTACCGACACAGCTATCAAAGATCTCTTATATCTCCTCTTTCTCTGAAGTATGTGCCAAAATGTTCCATTGTTATTTTATTGTTCCATCCTCCATGTCTCCTTCATGATATTCTATTAAATCAACAATGTTGAACATAGGAGAAATGTGTATCCCACTCAACAACCCTACGTCATGGGCATTTCTTGAATCATGTTTCTTCAAGATCTTGCATGGTCCAAGTTTCTTCATTTTAAATTTATTATATGTTCCCATTGGGCACCTTTCTTTCCTTAGGTGAACCATGACTTCATCTCCAACTTGGAATTCCTTATCTCTTTGCTTTTGATCTTCCTTAGCCTTATACCAAGAATTCATCTTAAGGATATGATTTCTTACCTCTTCATTCAATCTCTTCAGATATTCTACAAAATCTTTAGCCTCCACACTATTTTTATCTCCTTTATCAATATTTGTTAACTCAGAAGAATTTCTTGGACTACTCCCATATACAATATGGAATGGAGATTTGCCAATACTCTTATTGATAGAATTGTTATATGCAAACTCTACTTGTGGAAAAATGAAATCCCATCCCTTGGGCTTATCCCCTACTAAGAATCTCAATAGGTTGCCCAAACTCCTATTTACCACCTCTATCTTCCCATTACTTTGTGGATGGTGTGCAAAACTAAACTTGAAACAAGTCTTTATTTTCTTCCACAATGTTCTCCAAAAATACACAACAAATTTGGTATCTCAATCTAAGACTATATACTCTTTCGTAGACCATGTAGTCTAACCACCTCTCTGAAAAATAACACTATGATGTGAATAATACCACTAATCTTATGACACATAATGAAATGTTTCATCCTTGAAAATATATCGACCTGGTAAACCCACAAAAGTGGTTTACAATTATTTCAATGTCCAGTTTGGCCAAAAATTGTAAACCACTATTGTGGGATCACCCAACCACCATAAATATTGAGTCATGTCCTCTTTATGTTCTCGATAAACCTTGAGAATGAAATCCATGCTAATATCCTCCCACGACTTCTCTGGTACAAGTAATGGCTTATACAACCATGTATTATGACTTACCCCTTTAGCCATTTGGCATACTCTACAACTCTACACAAACTTCTTCACATCTAGGTGCAACTATGGCCAATAATAATTCTCGTTTACAAGAGAAATCATTAAGTATCTTGATCAAAGTGTCCTACCAATCCTCCACTATGCTTCTCCTTAATGAAATTCTCTCTCATAAAAATTCATGTAATGCACAATTGACTTCCTCTAAACAACATTCCATCTTGGATAATAAAATCTAATTATCTTTTCCTATCTAATGAAATAGGTTCCAAACAAGCCTTCCAAGGATCTACAAATTTTGGATCTTCAAGATACAAATTCTTGAGCTCATTGAACCCAACAAATTTTATCTTCATCTCTATCAATAATTTTTTTTGTTCTACTTAAGGAATCTACCACTTAGTTTGACTTCCCACTTCTATGTTTCAAAATAAATGTATAACTTTGTAAAACCTCAACCCATTTTAAGTGCCTTTGGCTCAACTTTCCTTGACTACTAAGGTACTATAAGGCCTGATGATCAATATATAAAAAAATTATTTTGGAAACAAACAGTGTCTCCGTTTCTTCAAAGCTTAAACTATTGTATAAAATTCTTGATCATACACAAAATATTCTCTTGGAATCATTCAATTTCTCACTAAAATAGGAAACAAGCTTTCCTTCTTGAATCAAAACAAATCCTATGGCAGTTCCAATAGCATCACAATCTACTTGAAACACATTATTGAAATTTGGAAGCACCAAAATAGGTTGCTCTATAACTTTCTTATTTCATAAATCAAAACTCTTAGTCGATCTTGCAATCCATTTAAACTCTTTTCTATCCCCTCTCATTGTGTTTGTTAGGGGTACACATATACTACTAAAAAATATTGATAAATTTTCTATAAAAACTTTCCAGACCATGAAATGATCTTACCTCTATAACACTTCTTGGTGTAGGCCACTCAACAATATCCTATACTTTCTCTAGTTCCATCTTAAGACCTTTAGTTGAGACTACAAACCCAAAATATATCAAATCATTCTTTACAAAACTACATTTCTTGATGTTAATTAACAATTTATTTTCCCTTATCTTCTCAAAATCTCTACAAATATGCAGCAAGTGCTACTCTAGTGTCTTATTAAAAATTAAAATTTCATCCAAGTAAACAATGACAATTTTACCCAAAAATTGTTTTAATACCTTGTTCATGAGCCACATGAATGTAATTGGTGCATTGGTTAGCCAAAATGGCATGACTAACCACTCATACAATCCCTCCTTGGTTTTGAGGGCTATCTTCCATTCATCTCCCTCTCTGATCCTGATTTCATGATATCCACTCTTCAAGTCAATATTATGAAGTACTTAGATACACTCAAGTAATCCATAATGTCATCCATCCTTGAAAAGGGAAATATGTACTTTATTGTAATCTTGTTAATGGCTCAAGAGTCTATACCTATAAAAGTTAGCTTCAAAAACAACTAAAACCCAACAAGATGGGGTTAGAAAAACATTCATAAAAAGTATTAAATAGGAATGAGAGTCCCATCAGGAATTCCAAAATAAAGAAAAGAAAAAAATAAAGGTAAATAACATAGAAGATAATGCAAAACACACAATATAGGTTCACTTAAAGCTTTTATTTCTCCTCAAATAGAGATTGAAGTAGAGTGCACCCTAGGTCCACTTGGTTTTATCTTTTTTATTTTTTGATAGAAGAATGTGGTTGCTTATGAAAGTAGCAACATGATGATAGGATTGATATGATGATAGATCAAATAGATAGTATAAGGATATGATGAAGATAAATAGATGGAAAATACAACAGAATAACCCTATGGTGATAGAAGATTTAATAGAAATTTAGGTAGCATAAGGATGTGAAGATTGAATTTTTAATATTTGTATGTTTGGATACATACATTGTACAAGATTCAGATGCATGTAGTCCTACCCTAAGCATGCATTATTAACAAGACATATAGCATCACATGGATAATATTTTTAGTAAGGGGTGCAAGTAAAAATTCATGTACATGTTTTATCTAGTTTTGGGTGTGTTACTAAGACAAATATTATAAATTTGAAAAGAATTTTTATTTTTGTTCATAGTAATATTTTAACGTATTCATGCCATTGTATTCATATATGTATTATATGCTACAAATTATGTGCTAGGAATATTGGTTATCTTGGAATGATTATTTAGTAATGTTTGTATTTTTTAGAATATTTAATGAAATTTATTTCATTTATTTTGAATGTTTGGGATCCATTATTTCATCCATGTGTGATGTTTGTTACTAAAGGAATGAACTAAGAAAAAAAAAAATTATTTTATACCACACTTTTGATTATGGATGGTGCTTCTTCACCTTGACAGAATGGATGGGAAAGAAAGGTACATCCTCATGGTGGGTTCAACACTTCCTTGATAAGTGACAAGAAAAAGTTTAAGATTTTGGAGGATTAACTTACAAAGTTGATCTAGGAGTTCTTCAAATACTATTTATGGTATACACTATTTTAGACCACCTTTATATGTGAGGTTGGTCATATGATATATTATATTCTTATCATAAATGATGTTTGTATTTTTACCACTTGTATACCTTGGTTATGAGATGATGTTGTCTTCATTGTTGAGTATTATACATGTAGTTGTGATAATTCCATATTATTACAATGTCATTATTGATGCACTTCCTTATTATACTACTTGAGTGAGACTTATATATTATGTGGATTCTTATTGGATGTCACTTGCATGTATTGCATACCATTATAATTTTATATTTTAATTTTGTATTGTAATTTTGTGATTGGAAGTTAATTAAAGTTTTAATAATTAATATTGTATTATTTTTTAACCATTAATATGTTTATCTTGGGTTTTCTTTAGAAATTTAATGGTTTTAGTTTTTAGGTTATTACACCGTTTAGTTGTAAGTGCATAGTTAAGGTGGAAATTGTAAAAAATCCATATAGCCCTCCTCGTGACTTGATTAGCCTTCTATTATCTAGTGTTTAAAATTTATGGGCTTGAAACTATTAAGGAATTCATATAATAACATCAAAATATAGTCAAGTGTTTAGATTATTTTAGTAGTGCAAAAAATAATTAAATTGTCTATGAATGAATTACATTAAATTTTGTTTCTTGTCCTAAGATAAGGAAGACTCTATGACGTATATATAATATTTAAGAAATTCCCACAATAGTGTAGAACCAACAAACTACCCAAAATTACCATCCCCTTGTGTATGAGCACATATATTTATTTACCAAAATAATTTTGGGTTTACCAACATGATTTAAGGAACTTAAATTTTCCATCAAAATTATGCTAGAAGCATAATGAATCACTAGAACATCATAAATAACATGATCATACCTAATTATATAAATACATAGGAACTTCTAGAAAATGGTTTTTCGATGCCAAGTGTGTCCCCTAGAGCCATGATAGTAATTTTATAAAGGACATCACATAATGGCTTTCTGTTGAATATTAATAAGTGAACAATGTTATAATAAAAAAATAGTTTTCTTTCTCTCATTATTAATTTGATTTGATGAAAGGTCCTAATTATCATATATAGATTTGAGATCAAGTTATAGCTAGATGTGGAACCTAAGCAATAAGATATTTTCAAAATAACATTTCAAAAGTTAGGTATGGAAAAATTATGGTTTTTTGGTTGTACCTTCTAGGGTGAGTGTCATACTAAAAAACAAGTCTAATAAATATCTTAATAATTCAATGGATAAATTTGTTATAATATTTTAGATGATATTTTGGTATGTTAATAGAATGAAAAAATATTAAGAGAATATGAGTATAGTACTGTAATTCCTTAGAGAAAATTAGTATTGATCATTTTATAGAAGGAGATTCAATACTTAGGATATACTATGTTAGTTGATAGAATATTAGTCAATGTAGTGAAGATACACACCATAATAGATTGGATTGCGTTAAATTATGTTGTATACTATATAGTGTTTTTCATATTTTGAGATATTATTAGGCATCAACACAAATATGTGTCACACTTTCAACCAATTTATTAGCACAAGTGAATTTAAGTAATTTCAACTAAAAACTAATTTTGATCAAACATATGATCTTGTAAGATTCATTCTAGCTAAGTTATATATGTCGATAACTTTTCCAACTAAAATTGTTAGCTAAATGCATATTTAGCACCACTTTGAGTCCAATTTACCCAAAAAAAAAATCATTTGAAAAACTTGATGTTTCAACAACTTCTACTCATAGAAAAAACATTTTTAAAAAATATATATAAAATACCCTTTTTTAGACCCATAAGTTTCGTTTTTAAAAATGTATATATTTTAATAGTTAAATTATTAATTATATTTTTCTTTTTATTTTACTGAATGTAGGTTATCAACACAAAACATTAGGTTGATTACCATGTCAAGGAAAAATTCTAAAACTTATGAAAGTTTTTGAAAAAAATATGATGCCCTAGAAATAAGAATCTATATCAAGATGGCATAATTTTTTCTCTATTTTAGATAACTAGTTAATATGAAAGTTGACGTCGAATGGAAACAACTAAGTTTTAATATGCACACATTTTAATATTTATTTAAAAATGTATATTTATCAAAATTGGAAAACAATATATACATGCCTTAAAGTTTCAAGTTATAAATACACAAAAAAAAAATTGAAGGAAAAAAAAATTACTATATAAAGATTGATGTCTCATGTAACTTCATTTTTTAGCATTTTATCAACAACTAAATTATAGTGTTAATTTATAAAAAAATATATTCAAATAATTTTTTAATTTTTTCAAAAAAATACAAACATAAAATATAGTAAAAAATAAATATTTTATTATTTTACATCATTTCAAAATTCAAAACATATATATCACTTTTTAGTGATTCAAGTTCAAAAGTTGCATCAGTGTTGGCTATTTCCTTATAAAAGTGTGACATAGCTTTGTACTTTTACCCTATCAAAGTTTTGTATTGAGAGGTTCCATACACATTGCATATTTATAATGGTACATTATTGATCTAGTTTTAGGATATCCCACTTAAGGTGTCACTTATGCCATGTGTTATTTATATTATAATGCATGCAAGATAATATCCAATGTCATGCAATATGTGTAAGAGAATCATTAACATAGTAAGATGCATAAGATTCAATATATTTAATGATATTTATAAGAACATATAGGGAGTTTACATAATGAACTAGAGTGAAAATTATAACCAACTTATGATATTTAAGAATGACTCATGCAAATACTTTGAGTTGAGATAATGAGACTAAAATATGTTATGATGGATGCAAGACCCAAAATTTAAATCATATTTTTATCATGTTGACCATCATAGAGGGACACATTGAATTTTATGTTTTATATTTGGATGTCATGTTTAGCACATGGAATCTTAGTCCATGGTTTTGTAAACTAATCATGGTTTATGGTTTCAAGTTCTATAATGTAGGTTTTTCATTGGAATGAACTCTATAATCAAGGTTCTAAAAATAAGGTAGGAAGCTAAGAGATCTTGATCATGGGTGAAACTCCATGTTTAAGTGCACTTGAGTCAAATCAGTACTAGGATGGATGATCTCTGAGGAAGTTTTTATGCTTCACTCTTGTGAGCATCACCTAGATGCAATGAGTGTTGATTGGACCATTTATTCTCATCATAAATAAGCTTGTGTGAACCACTACTCATTAAATATGGGTCAATGAATTTGGATAAAAAACTATCAATTCAATCCTAATAAAACATAATAATTTTCTACACCATTAAAATATATCCTAATTTTCATTGGATGAGCTAAGGATGGTTTATAATTAATGGTTTATAAGTGAAATGACTAGAAATAGGATGCTCCACCTTTTAGATGGAACAATTAGGGGACCTATTTCGCACGTCAATTCATTAGGAAACTAAGATCGCTCAACCAAGTGAGTCAATTGAGGGAAGGATTACTAGTAGGGAGGTTTCCTTACATGTGATTAAATGGAGGAGTTCACCATTAAATGAAGCTTCTAAGGAGAAATGCAAACATGAATACACTAAACCCTAGAAACTTAGAAGCATGTAATCATATTACTAAACAAAAAGATACATAAAAGTACCTAGAGAAGTAGAGATAACTAAACAAGATCTTAGAACCCTAAAATTTATTGTTTCTTATGTGCACAAGGACTCATAAGCCAAACTGGGCAATTTAGTCCCATTCTAGGGTTTCTAGGTAGGATTTACAATCTTTCAATGACTCATTAGAATCAATTGAAACTGGTAAAATGGCTATATAGGGACGCATACACCCAACGTAGCAATTTAGTCCCATTATTAGGGTTTCGTTGATGTTTCTATAGCCTCTGGTGATTTTCTATAGCTTTTGTCTTGTCTAATCTTCTAGTCTAAAAAGTCTAAATTCCAATCTATAGGTGAGTTTCCGTGAAGACAATTTCTTGACAACTTTGACAACTTTTTTCAATCTTGTAACTTTGTCTTCAAACAATATTCAAGATATAAAACACCTTGATCTACAATCACACATGAAGAGGGAGAAATTTTGTGTTAGGGAATAGGGGTTTTCCTTGGTCAAAACCCATTTTGGTAATTAAACCTTGAAATGAAATAGAAAAGCATGAAGGAATGATGAATGAACAAATTCAATGTTGCAACTCACCAAACACTTTAAATAAAGGCTGCAATCTTATGTGAAATGCAGGGAAAACTTTAGTGGTGAATCTTCACTAATTGGTGAATAATTGAAATCGGGACCTCCAAAAATGGAAAATAGTACAAGCTAAAAAGGAGACTGAATTTCTAGATTTTTACAAAATAAATAATTTTCTCTTGATTAATTCGCCTCTGAATTATTTTTTAAAATAATAAATCGAATTGATTCGCCATATACACGATGCTTCATTGGAATTGATTCGCCAGTATTTTATACTATAATTAAAAATATTAATTATATTCACTAGTAATATTATATTCCTACCATTAATTTTGGGGAAATATTACCACTAATAATAAAATACCATTTAATTTTAGGGATATTTTGGCCTTGAATAGGGCTTTTATTTATTGCCAATGATTAGCTTTTCAATTGGATGGCTACAAGTTGATTTCGCGACCTATATGCATTTAATTAGGCTCGTGGATACAAAATAGGAGCAATTAGGGCATAAAGAAGCCAATGTTGTAACAAGAAGGAACCAAATAAGTGTGAAAATGTAAAGGGATACATTTTCCTACACTACATTTAGCCCCCACTTTAGTGATAGGTGGAACTTGCTTCAAACTCACACTAAAGTAGATAAATTTGCATCAATAGGGTTCCAAGTGTACCAATGCTAGTGAGATAGGATAACAACAATCAAGAGGGTTTCACAAGTTCCCATGATCAAGATCCTATGGAAAACCAACATAGGCACAAAATTACACACATTTGAATGATGTATGAAGCAACAACAAGGTACAAGCATGCACTACCAAAGACATAAAGAAGAAAAGAAAAAGGAAAAAGAGGTTGGATCAAGCCTTGATAGTCTGCCCAACACGATGTGGACCAGGTCTAAGTTGTTTAGATCCAAAATTCTTTTACAAGTGGAACATGATGTCCACTATGAAAATAAATGTAGGCTCACATGGGCTAGTGGAACCTCTGGTTGTCCACTAGGTGATCCCTAGAGACACATACACACGCGTCCGATATGCGTTCACACAAACAAGCAAGTGGCTATGGGAAACCACTCTTAAGTTTTTCTCCCATACACTAACCATACCAAAGCTATACCTCCTGATAACTTTGATAAGGCATCACACAACACAAAAAACAAGATCCATGAGGAAAGAAAAACTTCGTACTCTAACACCCATGAATAAATAGGATGGCTCCACAGGCAAGTAAAGTGTGTTATGCAAGGTGGCCATAAAATATTTATTGTAAATGAAAAAGTGTAGGGTATGTTCAAAGGATTTTTTCTTAGTTCATGTAAGGTCTTAGGGAACATTGTGCCTAATGTCTCCAAGAGAGGACCAATCGAAGAATAGAATATTCACAACTTAGGGGATGTAGTGTGTCGCATCAAGCCACTAAGAGGAATATAATATGCTAAGAAAGATCAAGATCTTGAAGGAAATCACACCCAATGTCATCACCAAGAGAAAGATGCATCGCATGAAGTAAGAAGACCACACAATGAAACATGAGTTGAAAAATGATAATGCCAATGTATGCCCCCAGTTTAAATAAATTGCTAAACACCATGATATGAGCAATTAATTTAAAGGAGAAAATGTTAAATGCTAACAATTAAGAGGAAATGAGAGATTATTCAAAAATCCCTATGCCAAGTCATATGTTTCCAAATGAACCTATATCATGAAAAGGGGTTGCCCTAAAATGAAATCCAAAAATCACATAAGGGATCCACGAATTTAGGGTCAGCATGTCTTTGCTAT
Organism: Sequoia sempervirens; assembly: GCA_007258455.2. Lineage (NCBI taxonomy): Eukaryota > Viridiplantae > Streptophyta > Pinopsida > Cupressales > Cupressaceae > Sequoia > Sequoia sempervirens. The sequence goes on from VDFB02252616.1 coordinate 33,966,250, forward strand.
AATGTTATTGGAGAGCTCATAAATGCCATCATTCCCTAAATACTCATGGAACAAGATGAATGAAACAAAGAGAGCGAAAAACAAAGAAAATCTTTTGTTTCAACATGGAAGAGACCTAAATGTCTCAACTCCTTGCATCATCCCAAAAAGGAAAATATTTTGGGTCAACATGGAAGAGACCTAAATGTCTCGATGCCTTGTGTCATCCCCAAAAGGAAAATACAAGACAAATAGGTAAAATTTTCACGACATATAGAAGAATGTGAGTAAAAATAGAGGAATATCACAAAGAGAGAGACACATCAAACAAAATGGTATGGGAGATCACATTACGCACATAAAATCACACCCATAGCATGAAAAGGAAAAAAAATACAAGACTAGTAAGGTACATGCGAATCAACCTATAGCAGGTCATCTACATCCCAATCTTGATCGATATATACAAAAGGTAGACAACTAGCCAAAGGGACAACAACGAGTGTGGTACTAGGAGTATCACCAAGTTCAACACATGTTGAATCACTCTTTTTAGGGGGATCATCATGATTGCTATCATCTAAGCTTATAGAAGAATAAAATAATACATTCAATTCATTTTACAGTTCCTTATCAATTTTAGCAATGCCTTCATCATCGTCCAAGTTAATCACAACAAAAGGTTGAATAATAATTTCCAAAGAAGGATTTAGCTCTTGTTTTGGTTGCGATATAGTATCTTTATGTTGTGGAAAAGAGGAATACTCTTCTTGTATTGTTTCAATTAATTTTAGGGTATGTGCGAGATCATGATGGGCCAAAAAGTGGCACTATGATGGGTATGTGGCTGATGAATTTTTTTTTACCCAAAATTGATGAAACAAAAAGGGTTTTTAAAGGAGATTCTTAGCTTTCCACCAATATAAATTATGTTTTACTTTGAATTTAATAAGTAATTATTATTCATTTTCTATTCAAATTATGACTAAACTCTTGATTGATAGACTAATTGAAAAAAATCTATAGCTTTCAAATGGTATCACTTTTTTTGAATCCAAAACATGCATCACATTCTATGTTTCGCATACTATAGGATTAAAAAAAGAAAAAATGAATTTCATGAAGTTTTGACGAAGTTAAGGTGGTCAGACATACGAGTTTTTAATGTTTTTTAAAATTGTAATAAAAAAATTCATTATTAATTATTTACTTGGAAAAAAATTACAAAAATATGCATCACATCGGTACATGAGTCCTCTAATTATATCTAAAATCTTATAAAAAAATATTATCATTTTATTGTGGTTAAGGTGGTCAGACAAACACCTACTTATTTTTTCCTTGAAATTGAAGTACTACTACATTGAAATTTCAAATTTTCACCAAATAGATTTTTTATTTTTTAAACAAACTTAGTAGTTTAGAAACTACATTAAATTTTCTACAGATACTATTCTTACATATTTTCAAAATAATATAGACAACTTATTCAATTTTTTACGTTAGGTTGCCTAACTCTGATTTTTTTGATTTTTTTGCCACTTAAGGGCCTATTTTTTCCATGATGATCCTGAACATACCCTTTAGATGTTGATTTTCTTTGTTTTTTTCTTCATTTAACCTTTGAGCAATAGCATTATTTCTACTCCTACACTCTCTAGCATTTATGTTTCTTCTAGTATAATTTCCAAGTTGTGTTTATGTAGGAGTGGGTTAATCAACCATAGGTTTCTTTTCTTTCCTTAGAGGAGGAACAAAAGGAACCATGAGAGGTTGTTCAACCACTTTCTCTTTAGCTTTGTAAACTTGTTTTATTTTAGGAGGCACAACACGATTGTTTTGGTTGTCTCTTGGTCGTTTGTAGGAGATAGGAAAAGGATTTGGCTTGGATTGTTCTTGGTTACTTGGAAGGGGTGTTGGCTCAATCATGGCTTTGTCAAGGATAGGAATCTCAATCATGGGTTGAGGAATGTTTCGAAGGGATAAATCTTCTATGCATTTTTCCTTAAAATTTTGGTAGGATTTGAAAAAGAATTCTTCACATGAGGTTTAATAGGCTCAATAGGTTTAGGCCAAAAGAAATCCAATGAGAAATTCCCACAGGAAGACACATGATTAAAGCCACTATGGTGCACAGTAAAGATGTCATTTTCAGAAGGAAACTTTAAACATTTATGCATGAATGATGAGACGACTTCCATGGAGCATAGCCATGGATAACCAAACTTCACACAAAATTGATCTGATGGCGAGATTATGGAGAATGAGACATCTAATTGTTTCGGTCTAAATTTTAAAGGAAGGGTGATTGAACCCATCGTAGGGCGAGCAAAACCATTATGTGTTTTTATCCATGCTTTCAATTTATCATATGTATCTTAATAGATTTCATGCACAAGTAAGAATTATGTAGTGATCACATTCTCTCCATAGATAGGATCAATTAACATCCCATTAGTGGGCTTGTCATTGATTTGATCGGCTATGTAAAGAGGACCATCAGGTACATTTCTAATTATATATTTTTATGAGAAATCAATTTCAAGAGGTGTTTTAGTTTGGCCCTTATGAGGTTGAATTTTGATCAGTCCAATCTTATTATCCATAGAACTTTATTCATCAATATCCATGTTGTCATTGTTAGTGTCAACATTCATCACATCATTCTTCTTAGTTTCACTAGCTTTGAAAAATGAAATATTATGATTTGGAATGGGCTTGGTAAAGATTTGTAGGCTTTGGTTAGGAGGAGCAATGGACTTATTACCTTGATCATTGATACCTCCAATTTGATTGTGATTAGAATCAATGCTCATTCTTGCACAAGATGTTTAAGATGCTTACAATGTTTTGTATCATGTCCATGTTGTCGGTGAAAATGACAATAGGAATTTAATATAAAGTTTAAAGGTAATGGCTTAGTAGAATCAAGAGTTCTAATGGGAGGTAAGGAAATCAAGTTCTTTTCTACAAGTTACATCATGATGTTATGGAGGGTATCGGGTAATGGAGTAAATTATCTTTCTGGATCAACAAATTTAAAAGGATTTGTCTTGTTTATATCAGCCACTTGGGTATCAACATGTTGGGTTTTTTGAGGGGGATTTAGTTCAAGAAAACCTTTCTTTTGTTTCCTAAAAGGTTGGTAATTGTTTTGATTTGTGAATTCAGACATTTTATGATGATTAGAGTTGGATTTTGTTTCAAGACTACTAACCAAGTTTTGATAATCACGAAAGGCAATACACAAGTGTATGAAGGAAGGAAATTTTATCATTCCAAGCTTATCTTTCATTTTATTTTGTAAGTTATCAATGAACATTCATTGAAGGTGAGGGTCAAGAATTTGTATGTCAATTTGGGAATAAAGTAATTGGTAGCTTGAAATGAGGTTAGTAACCTTTTCATCACCCTTTTGTGTACATCTCATCAAATCAGCTAATGTCATCTTAGGAGTCATGTGCACTTGGAAATAGTTGATAAAGGCCTCAACAAGTTCATTGAATGAATGAATTGAGTTATTTGGTAGGGAGGAAAACCATTCTAAAGCGATATCTTTCAAGGACTTAGGGAATAGTTTAGCCAAGAGTTTATCTTCAAATATGAAATCACTACATAGTGTTGTAAAAGTGAAAACGTGGCTAACAAGATCTCCTTTCCCACCATAATTCTCAAATTGAGGAACTTCTACACCTTCTGGCATTTGTTTTCTCACTATCTCCAAGGATAAGGAGTTGGTTTTGATGTACTGCAAAGGTTGACCATTGTTGTTTTCATTTAGGGTTGTGACTTGTTGTTTAAGGGATGCCATGCTTTGCAAGAGTGTGTTAACGATAATATAAACACTTAAAAATGTCCTAAATGATATTACACACTCGAATCTTATATACTAACACCGTTTCATCCCAAAACCCATCTTCTTTTCACCTATTTAATTTAATTGACCTAGTTACTTAATCAAATGCATCATTTTCATCTGTTAATCTAATTGACCTAATTGGGTTAATTCAACCCCTCTCATGCTAACATTTCACCTGATTTAATTAAATAATACAAATTATTTAATTTAAAACCTAAGTCCTCTTATTTAATTAAATATCATATTTGCATCCCCCTTTTTCATTAAATCAATTATTTAATGAATATCACATTATTCTCCATCTTGCACATTTAAATTTAGTTTTAATTAACTAAATTGCTAATTTCCCTCCCATCCACTTGCATAGGGAATATTCCAAAGGAATATTCTCCTATTTGGCTCCAAAATTGGAATGATTTCTTTCAAAAAAACTTTGTAACAAACTTTCAAAGTTGTTACAAAGTGTGTTTGTTGAAATTATTCTCAACCCTTAATTTTTTTCTTGATCCAAGTGATCTTTGATTCTCATCCATTGATGAGAATCCTTGATCCATGTTTCACCCTCCTTTTCATCTTGACCATTGATTGACCAAATAGATCTGAGCCCTTGATTTTTCATTTGATCTCATATAAATAGATTACTATTTGGAGAGAAAGGGATCCATATTTTGATAGAAAACTTATGTTTTTGAAACTCATACCCACTTGCATCCATATTTAGCATTTTTAGTTTAAATCTTGATCATATTAGCTTAAGAATCCATTAATGGCTTCCCTTTTAGCTTAGTTTGCATCAGTTTAGGCTAATTTGCATCAAATGTCTTTCATCTTTGAACTTCAACTCTATTTAGCATAGATTTTATCATTACCATCAATCATTTAGCATTTAGCATTCATCTTTATCATGTTAATATAGCTTTTGCATCCATATTTTGGTCATATTTCATTGGTTTCCATCGATTTTAATCAATAAAATCAATTGGAAAGGCTCATATTATCCAAGGGATTTGGAAAGGGTCTCCATTCTACATCAATGTGACACCACTCCCCCAATTGAATGAGATTCAATTTCTTAGAATAGATGTTTTTCAAGCTTTCGTGTTTTAGCATGTTAGCTTTAATGGCTTCCTCGCTTTGTTGATATTGAATATCTTATTGGGATCATGACTTAGGTAATTAAATATGCTTTAAATTCATTTGGATCTAGTATTTTTAGTTAACACTACAATTATGGTCACAAATAGAATCATTGTTGTTGTAAGATGGAGGGGTATAAGGTGGACTGGGGTATATATGTGGAGGACAAGTGAATTGTAAGTTTTTGAGGGAGGATATTTGAGGAGATATTGTATTTGAATGCACAACACTAGCAAGATTCCCTATGGAAATACCTAAGGAAGTGTTCACATTGATGGTAGGTTGAATGGTTGTGGTAACTTGAGCGCTAGTGTATGTAGGGATGGAAATGGGTATTGTAGAAGTAGGGATTGAAGTTCCACCTTGGATTTGAGTGCACCCCAAAGCTTGAGTAGAACTAGTGATGGTAGGGATAGTGTTGTTAACATTATTACCATTGGTTATAGGAAGTGAAGTAATGGGAAATGAAGTATGCATAATATAATCCATAGGGGGTTTATTATTAACATTATTAGGAAGAGACCTAGAAAACCCAAGAACCACAGTCAGTGGTATATCATGAGATGTCATGAGTCATGAACTTTGTCTCACAATAGTCTTGCTAATGGGAAACCAAGTTGTAAATCTCATACAATTTTTACAAACTTAGTGTGCAAACCCAAAATGGAAAGAAGGTAAAGAACAATGTAATAACCTAAAATCAAATGTGTAAATGCAATTTTTAGATTGTAAACAAGGGAATTTTGGTGCAAGAGCACCTTAGGTTCAAAGTTGGATGCAATCTCATTTTTGGTTTTCTTGTAATGGTTTTATATAATAAGTTCATTTAAGACCATTTCATGTGTGTTTGAATCCATATTACGTTGCTAGGTGTATTGGAGTGTCAAGTTGCACAAGTTGTCAATTTCATAAAATGTTGTCATGTTGTCAAATTTGTAAAAAATGGAATATGAAGAGTCATAAGTTGTAAATAAGGAAAGTTGGATAGTTGTAATTCAAAAATTAGTTGAAAAATATTGGTACATGGTTAAAATAAGTTTTGGAGGGTTGAAGAAAAGGTTGAAAAGTTGTAACTTTGAAGGAAAATCAATAAAGATCTATGTTTCTGCAATCTGAACGTAATTTCACTGTTTCAGTGTTGTGTATGGTTCTTTATGGTATTTCCATGATTTGAATCCAATTGGAGTTGATGTAAGACTAGGTTTAATTTTTATTTCATTTGGTTTCGTTTGATTTCATCAAGTTTTGAGCATTTTATAGCCAATTCTTCTCATACTGGTAAAAAACCCTAGGTTAAGTGCCTTGAAGGGAAGAAAAATGAAAATCTCACCATTCCACTACTGAAATCTCATGAAACTTAGTGGAATGGGTGAAGTGGATGTGTTTTTGGTTTCTACAAACTTGTAGGTGCAAGGGAGGTGTGTAGCACGTGCTAAGTCATTTCCCTAGCCTAATAACCTCATGTATTAGGCATTGGAACCATAAAAGACTTAGGGTTTGGAGAAAATATCTTGGGAAGTTGTTTGAATTGATTGAAAATATTTATGAAAACCCTATAAGACATGTTTGAGGCATTGGTGTGAAAATTTGAATCCTACAGATTGAAAACCCCATTATTACCTAGTTGTTCAAGCCTAATTGGGCCTTCTGCAAAGTGGAACAGTAAAATATTTGACCCTAGTGTTCCAAAACAACCCCATCCGAATTTTGGATATGTTGAAAAAGGATAGAAAGGGTATTCAAAAATTATTTTACAATTTGGGTATGAGGTCTGCACATGAAGTTGTGATTGAAAAACTAGTTAGGAAGGTCTACTAGGAGATTGAGGGATAATGAGAAAACACTCACCATAAAATGTTTGAAACCTTGAAAGATTGCTTGTTTGAGTTTGTGCAAAAGTTATACACTCGTACTCTACATAAAATTGGTATCAAAGCATAGGTCTGATCTAAATAACAAAAGTTGAGTTAAAAGAAGAACAAGATGCTTCCAAAAGGGAATGCCATTGCCAGAGAAGTGAGTGAGTTGAAGGAAAAAAATGCTAGAGAGAATGAAAATAATGTTAGAGAGATGAGAGAGTTGAAGGAGAGTCTTGCTTCCCCAAAAACAATTCATAAGAGAGGTATGGTCACAAGAGACTTAAGTGACCAAGAAGAAAGGGAAGAGGAAAGTTCCCAAGGGTCCAAGGAAGAGATGGATCTTGATGACTTGAGGATGGAAAAACTATTTAAAGAATTCAAGGGAGATCATCATAAGATCAAGATGGATTACCTATGTATGGAGGAAAGATGTATAATGAAGAGCTCTTAGATTGGATAGGAGCATTGGATAACTACTTTGACTCATCTACTACTTTGACTTTGAAGATGTGCTAGAAGATCAAAGGGTGAAGTTGGCCAAGACAAAATTGAAGGGCCATGCCTTACTTTGGTGGGATTATATATAAAGTGAAAGTAGAAAGAAAGGGAAGTCTAAAATAACCTCTTAGGATAGGATGGTTGCTAAACTCAAGGGAAAATTCCTTCCTAGTGATTAAACTGTTCATTCAATTATTTAAGAGGCTTCAAAATCTCAAGAAAAAGGAGATGGATGTGCAAATATATAAATGAATTTTACAAATTGAGTATAAGGGAAAGTCATACAAAATATGATGAAGAAACAATAGCAAGATATATGAATGGGTTCATATTCAACCTCCAATATGAGTTAAGCCTCACCACTCCAAGGATGGTGGAGGAATGCTACCAATGGCCCACCAAGGTTGAAGACAAATTGAAGAGAAGACAAGAGAAGCAAAGTAGCGACAGAGGTAGAAATTCCAAAGAAAGAGGGTCATTTTCTGATACAAGGCCATATGAGAACCAAGGAGAGACAAGTAAAGTCCAATAACAAGCTACATATTCAAGAGGTGGATTTAGCGGAGGTAGATCAGATTCTAGGGGCAGATTTGGAGGTCAAGGAAGAGGATCAAATGGAATCATAGGGAAGTGTTATCAATGCAATAAGTTTGGCCATCAAGCATGTCAATGTTCTAAAAAGGAGTCCAATACTTCACTTGGAGGAGAAAGAAGGAATTATATTGTACAAGGAGAGGACAATGAGAGTGTAAACTCTCCATCACAACATGTTGATCTAGAAATTAGCGAATCTCTTATGGTAAGGAGAACATTGATTAAAGTTCCTATGGTGAGAGAACCTCCACAAAGGAAATCTCTCTTCAAAACTACATGCAAGTCTCAAGGTAAAGCTTGTAAAGTTGTAATTGATTCATGTAGTAGAGATAATTTGGTTTCAATTGAGATGGTTGAAAAGGTTAATGTGGAAAGAATACTACATACTACTCCTTACAAAGTCTCTTGGTTAAATAAGGGTCAACATGTTTTGGTGAATGAACAAAGTTGGGTTGATTTTCACATAGGGGGATACAAGGATAGAATTTTGTGTAATATAATACCAATGGATGTATGTCGTTTTCTTTTGGGGAGGCCTTGGCAATATGATAGGAGTGCCAAATATGATGGCAGAAAAAACACTTATGTTATAGGAAAAGATGGAGTTTCCTACACCCTTACACCATTGAAAGATGGCAGCAAAAACCCACAAGTGGAGTCTAGAGTGATGTCAATGGGTTCAAAGGAGTTTTAAAATCCAATAAAAGAGGAAGGTCATGAATCATAATTGGGATCTAGGGTATGTACAGGATCATGATGGGCCAAAAAGTGGCAATATGATGGGTATGTGGCTAACGACTTCTTTTAACCCAAAATTGATGAAATGAAAAGGGTTTTTAAAGGAGATTCTCAGCTTTCCACCAATATATATTTTGTTTTACTTTGACTTTAATAAGTAATTATTATTCATTTTCTACTCGAATTACGACTAAACTCCTGATTGATAGGTTGATTGAAAAACATCTATAGCTTTCAAACAGTATCATATTTTTTGAATCCAAAACATGTGTCACATTCTATGCTTCACATACTATAGGATTAAAAAGAGAAAACATGAATTTCATGAAGTTTTGAACAAGTTAAGGTGGTCATACATATGAGTTTTTTATATTTTTTAAAAGTTGTAATAAAAAATTCATAATTAATTATTACTTGGAAAAAATTATATAAAAAAATATACATCACATTGGGACATAGATCCTTTACTTATATCTAAAAATCTTATATTATCATTTTATTGTGGCTGGGGTGAATTAGGACAAACACCTGCATGTATTTTTTTTTTTCCTGAAATTTAAGTACTATTGCATTGAGGAATTTCAAGGGAATTTTGACCAAATAAGATTTTTTAATTTTTTTTTTTTTTTTAAAGGCTCACATTAGTAGTTTAGAAACTACATTCAATTTTCTATAGATTCTATTCTTACATATTTTTGAAATAATAAAGATAACTTATTCAAATTTTTATGTCAAGTTGCCTAACTTTGATTTTTTTGAATTTTTTGCCACTTAAGGGCTTTTTTTTCCATGATGATCCTACACATACCATCTAGTTTCATGTTAATAAGGGAGAAGGAATATGTACAAGCTCCATGGAAAGGGAAGACAAGGGTGTTTTAAGTACTAATATACCTAGGACTATTATGACAACAACTAGGATTGATCAATTGCCATTAGAGGTCTAGGATTTGTTGCAAGAGCATGTTACCCTAGTGATAGATGGCATTCCAAGGAGAAGTGTTAGTCCTCATGCAAGGTTTCTAGAATGGGAAGACAAACCCTCTAAGGTGATTGAAGACACTTAAAATTTGTAGTTGGAGTATGAGGGCGTAGCCCACTATATTTTTGCATTTCTTAGGAAGATTGAGGAAGACCATCCAACACAAGATGAAGTTGAGGGGAAAAATTTCAACCAGAGGAATCCATGTTCTATTTTGTAAACTGATACAAGAAAAGAAAAGGAAAAGGTTGCTAATTGTGCAAACTACAAGGAGAGAGCAACATCCAACATTGCAAGTTTGGGTGGTAAGAGTTGTGTCATGGACTCTCAATCCAAGCCCCTTCCAAATTTAAGAGGTGATGACATTGGAAAGGAAAGTGTCACTCAAATATTTCTCTTTTCATTAATAATGAAGACTCTACACATTCATTGCACATGTTACACAAGGGGACATGGGAGGTTAGACATGATTTACCTCTTTTAGCAGAGGGCAGTAATGTTGTTCAAGAGACTAGGTTTGATGCCATGGTCAACAAGGACAAAGAGGGAATATACAACACTCTTGTTGAGATTACAAACTTAAGGAGTGAGGGGTTTAAATTTAAGATGAAACATGTTATTTAAGGAGAACAAGATGTTGTGGAAATGTATGTAGTCCCTTAGACAAAATGGGAGCAACTACATGTTGGCGATGACAAATGCAATCAAGGGACAAATGTGAATAAAGGGGCCATTAATTTAAAAGTTGCAAATTTACCTTTTGAATTTTACTTTTCACAAGTGATTATGGTTGTAGGTTATGATGTAGTTTCTCAGGCATTTGCAGATGTTGGGAGGATACAAGACTTCTCACCAAGGTTGGAGTGCAATTCAGGCACTAAGGCACTCAAAACATTGAGGCACAAGGTTTATTTTTAGTATTTGATTTAATGGAAGGGTGTAATCTATGAAGAAGCTAATGGGATGAGTGAGGATTATGTCCTCAGGCATGGATAGATGGTTGCAGACTCAAATGGGACTTGAGTTCATTTTTCCTTGGGAGTATGGTGCAGGAGCACCTTAGGTTCAAAGTTGGATGCATTGTCATTTTTGGTTTTCTTGTAATGGTTTTATGTAATAAGTTCATTTAATACCATTCCATGTGTGTTTGAGTCCATATTAGGTTGCTAGGTGTGTTGGAGTGTCAAGTTGCACAAGTTGTCAATTTTGCAAAATGTTGTCATGTTGCCAAATTTGCAAAAACATGGAATATGAAGAGTCATAATTTGTAAATGAGAGAGACTGGATATTTGTAATTCAAAAAGTACTTGAGAACCATTGGTAAATGTTTAAAATAAATTTTGGAGGGTCTAAGAAAAGGTTGAAAAGTTGTAACTTTGAAGGAAAATCAATAAAGATCTTTGTTTCTACAATTTTAAACGCAATTTCACTATTCCAGTGTTGTGTACAGTTTTGTATAGTATTTCCATGATCTAAATCAAATTGGAGTTGATGTAATACTGAGTTTACTTTTTATTACATTTGGTTTCATTTGATTTCATCAAGTTTTGAGCATTTTATAGCCAATTCTTCTCAAACTAGTAAAAAAACCCTAGGTTAAGTGCCTTGAAGGGAAGAAAAGTGAAAATCTCACCATTCCACAAGTGAAATCTCATGAAACCTAGTGGAATGGGTGAATTGGAGGTGATTTTGGTTTCCAAAAACTTGTAGGTGTAGGGAAGGTGTGCATCACATGCTAAGTTGATGCCCTAGCCTAATATCCTCATGTATAAGCATTGGAACCATATAAGACTCAAGGTTTGGAGGAATCCTCTTCGAAAGTTGTTTGAATTTATTGGAAATATTGATGCAGACCCTATAAGAAATGTTTGAGGTGTTGGTGTGAATATTTGAATCCTAAAGATTGAAAACCCTTTGTTACCTACTTGTTCAAGCCTAATTAGGCCCAGTGCAAAGCGAAATAGTAAAAAAAATGACTTTGGTGTTCCAAAACAGCCCCATCCAAATTTTGGATATGTTGAAAAAGGCCAAAAAGGGTATTAAAAACTTATTTTATAGTCTGGGTATGAGGTTTGCATAGGAATTTGTGATTGAAAAACTAGTTAGGAAGGACTACTAGGAGATTGATGGCTTGTGAGCAAAAATCCACCATAGAATGTTTGAAACCTTGAACGATTGCTTGTTTGAGGTTGTGTAGAATTTATCCACCCCTTCTCTACATCAAATTTTTTGATTACACTATGAAACGATATGAAAATGAAATGTTGTAAATACAATTTTGAAATCAAGCAATGCATGAAATGAACCAAATTAAGCTAGATCTAATAAAATGAATGAAATAGAAACTCAACAAACTAGAATAGAGATCTAAAAGCAACAAATAGAAACATAGAAATGAAGCTTTAAATTCTATAAAGTATAGATTTAGGTCTGATACAGGAATAAATCACCCAAATGGGTGAATGAGTCCTAGTTAGGGTTTTTTGTAGATTCAAATAGTGAAAAACAATCAACACAAATTTCTTATAAATCAAGAAAAAAAATTGTACATGGACTAAATTTCCCAAGTGGGTGAATGAGTCTTGAATCAAGTTTTTTACACCAAATTTAGCACATTCTAAGTTGACTTTAACGTTTCTAAATTTTATGTTGACTTGAATGTTTTTAATTATAGAATTTCAGTGAAATTAAATGATTTCAAATTCAAAAATGCAACCCATATGCACTTTTCACTAATGCAATGTTTAGAATCCCTAAATGCAAATTAACTAATGTAAGATCTAATGTAAAGTTAATGTAAGATAGATATAGGACTGAAATGCTCTCCAAATCATAAACAAAGGGTCCATACATTAGGTTCACCAAAATGAAATGATGGGAAATAGGATGTTCCACATTTTAGGAGATGGAACAATGAGGGGACCTATTTTGCACCTCAATTCATTAGGAAACCAAGACCCCTTAACCAAGTGACTCAATTGATGGAAGGATTACTAGTAGGGAGGTTTCCCTAGGTGTGATGAAATAGAGGGGTTCGCCATTAAATGAAGCTTCTATGGAGAAATGCAAACATGAATACACTAAACTCTAGAAACTTAGAAACATGTAATCAGATTACTAAAAAAAAAGACAAAAAAGAGTACTTGGAGAAGTAGAGATGACAAAAATATCTAAAAACACTAAAATTTGTTGTTTTTGATGTGCACAAGGACTAATGCACCAGATTGGGTGATTTAGTCTTATTCTAGGGTTTTTCGATAGGATCTACAATCTTCAAGTGACTGATCATAATCCACTAAAAAATGGTAAAATGTCTATGTAGGGACTCATATGCCCAAGGTGGTGATTTAGTCCCATTATTATGATTTCGTTGATGTTTTTGTAACCTCTAGTGATCTTTTGTAGCATTCATCTTATCTAATCTTCTGGTCTGAAATGTCTGAATTCCAATTTGTAGGTGAGTTTTCATGAAGATGACAACTTCTTGACAACTTGGACAACTTTCTTCAATATTACAATTTTTTCTTCAAAGGATCTTCAATCTCTAAAACACCTAGATCTACAATCACACATGAAGAGGTAAAAATGTTGTTGTGTTAGGGAATAGAGTTTTTCCTTGGTCAAAACTTGTTTTGGTAATTAAACCTTGATTTATGAAATATAAAAGAATGAAGAATGATGAATGAACAAATGCAATATTGCAACTCACCAAAACCTTGAAATAAAGGTTGCAATCTTATGTGAAATGGCTCCAATGGATGTGGATCTTGACTCTTGATCTTGATTTGAGATAAGGTCTTTGAATGCTTGCTTGTGTAGACACATAAAAGTGACCTAAGCCCCTAAGCTACACTTTTCTATGCCAAACGTCCTCCTCACATAATTAAATTATTTAATTATGTCCTAATGTCCTAATTCCTCCATCATTATTTAAATAAATAAATTATATTTTTTTATTTAAATACGTCACTAATTAATCTTTACTCCTCCTATAATTAAATAAATTTATAATTTTTTTAATTACTCATTTCTAGCTAAAAAATAAATAATTACCATTAATTATTTAATTTTTTTATTATCCCTTTTCTCCTTCAATCAAATAAAGTTATTCATTTAACCTACTTTTCATCCCTCAAGTAAATAATTGAAATAATTATTTATTTCCTTTTGTCTTATTCCCATTTATGAATTAAACCATTATTTAATTCCAAAAGTCAAATTTTCTCCATAAATCCAATAACTTCTAATATTATTTGAATTTAAAACTACTTCTTTTTCTATCTCATTTATTTTCCACCATTAATTGTCTCCAATTAAATCTCATCCCTTCATTTCAAATCTTGCCCTAACTTTGATCTAATGTTACCCTAACTCTAATGCTTGTCATCACATTGAATGCTAGCCTTTGATCTTAGGGATTTATCAACTTCTAATCCTGCCCATCCATTATCAATTTGGCATTCTTTAAAATGGGTCTCTCTCAAGTCATTTTTATTCATACACACATAGAGCATGCTTGAGAACTTTGAGTACATGAGCACACATTACTTCAATATTTTTCTTGTCTTAGGCATAGGTTATAGTTGCAATTCAATATGAGGGCAATCATACAATTTGTAGCAAGATGGAGAAGGCCAATGGAGGTCATTCAATGGAGGCTTGAAAACTAGGTGATATTGTTTCAATGTTTTTATGTTTCTTGCTTTCCATTGTGCTCTATTGTTGATTGGGGTTTAATCTATTATGCTACTTGCAATTAAGCTAAAAATTTATTCCTAGTTACATTTAGTGAACCTGATGTTGTTTGACTGATTTCATGAACTTGATGCTCTTCACTTACATCCCTATAGATTTGATGCACTTCACTTGGGGTTTTGATATGCATTTGTTGTGTTGTGTGGGTTAATCACATTCTATGTTTAATATGTGTTTGTTGTGTTGCGTTGGTGAATCACCATTTGTTGCATTGTGTTGGTCAATCACATTCTATTTCCAACTTTGGATGGCTCTTCTGCTCCTCAAATTCACCTAATTGGGAGGTCAAAGTATAGAGTCTATTAACAAAAGTGTTTAGATACTTGGTATTAGTAAACAAAAAAAAATTGTGATTCATATTTGTAGGCATGGACTTATCTGCTCCTGTGTGTAAATGGTATTCGATTCTTCCAATAAAGTTTATGTTGGTAATTTACCATGGAAAATTGATGATAATACATTGTTGCAATTATTCAGTGAACATGGAAAGTTTTGGAGGCAAGAGTTGTATATGATAGGGACACTAGACGGTCACGAGGCTTTGGATTTGTGACATACTCATCGTAGAATGAAGTGAATGATGCCATTAGTGCCCTTCATGGATCTGACATGGATGGTAGGCCCTTGAGAGTGAGTGTAGCTAAGAATAGGCCTCAATGGTTTTGAATTAGAAGAATAACTCTAAGTTCCAGTTACCTTTTTCTACTTTGCCTTGTATCTTTGTATGTTGGATTACATTATTCTTTTCATTCTTTCTTTTGTATTGGGAATTTTTGTATTCCTTTCTAGAGGAGGTTGTCTCTTTACACATTTTCAGGTAGTGTTCATCATTACCATATAATTTAGTTCATTTATTAGACGTTGTAACTAAGGAAGTTCTCAGCCATCCCTTTCTTGATAACATTGTGATAATTCATGTGTTCCCTCACAAATCAATTAGTAGAATAGTTAACATGTTAATCTTACAAAAACTTAGTGTAGATATGAACCATAGCTTTCCCCAACGCCATTGGTTTTCGCCCCTCCAAAATATTCTTCATTGGCATTGACATTTCACTTATCCCATCTGGTGCGCTTGGTGGTGTTTGTTGTTTTCTCCATCATTGCTAACTTCCACTCCTCCAAAAACTCATTCACTGCCAAGACCAAATGTGCTACTTTCATCCTATATTGAACACATAATTTATTATATCTTTGGTTAGAAATTGAATGGATGAGCCTGTAGTATAAGGTTAGATGCAACATTTATGATGCATAGGTCCAATGTGAGGAATGTGAGTAGCTAAGAATGATGCTTGGTCAGCTAGAGATGATGAAAGTGTTGTTCCAACAATGCTAGTGGATAATTAATTTAGCTACCAACAGATGTTATTGTTGTGCTTTAATGATCAATATATTATGTTTTATTTTTAGGCAATAGCTCTAAATTGATATTCTTTTGGAGTGGTGAAATTTTTCAATATAATATGGACTGACTATGTATGTATTGATTGGTCCTCCAAGTTGACACATTACAGCTTCCAAACTATCCTTTGCTGATCTTGATATGTCACTTCTTCAATTTGGTGAGCCATTGCATTGAAACCTGCAACGCTAGTATTTTCGGCCTTCCCCAATGCTATTGGTTTTTGCTCCTCCAAACTCTTTGTTGTTGGAATTGATATTTCCCTTCTCTAGTTTGGTGCACTACAATTTGAATCTTGGCATGCAATGCCTTTGATTTTGTTTATGCTAAGCCTTTGGTTTTATTCAGGTTAAACCTTTTTAATTTAGTTTTAATTTTTATTAGTTAAACTTAAATTAAATTCTATTTTCTAATTTTTGTTTTATTTAGTTAAGATTTTGTTAATTTTTAATTTTTATTAATTTAGATTAATATTAACTTTTGTTTAGATTAGGTTAGATTAATTTTTAGATAATTTAGATTAATTTTAATTTTTGATTTGGTTTTTTAACTTTGATTTTTGTTTTAGTCTTTGACTTAGTTTTGATAATTTTAATTTAGATTAAAATTAGAATTAATTTTGATAATTTTGATTAATTTAGATTAGTTTTGATTTTGATTTAGTTTTTTAACTTTGGTTTTTGTTTTAGTCTTTAATTTAATTTTGATTTAGTTTTTAATTTTGATTTTTGTCTTAGTTTTTAATTTATCTTTTTACAACCTAATTCTATTAGAATAATTTAGATTAATTTTAGTTTCAATGACTTTAGAATAGATTAATTCTACTAATTTTTTTACTTTAACTTTAAGATTAGAGTTGTAGACATCCAAATTTGACCACTCCCATATGGTCAAATTCATCCCCTTTATTCGTCTATTTCATACTCTCCATTGATATTTATTAAATGATTTATTTAATTAATATTTTCCTTTTTCCTAAGGTTCCTTAAGTATTTAATTTAATAATTAAATATTTTATCTTTCATCCCCTTCCCCTCTAAATTAAATAAATATATCAATTTATTTAATTTAATCATTTATCCTTTTGAATTTAAATCAATTTTAAATTCCCTCTTTTCTCTCTCCTTGTCACATTCTCCATAATCCTCTTCTACTATGGATTAGTTTAATTAATATGTGATTAGGATGTACACACCTCTAATCAAGATTAATGTCACATCCTCCATATTTGTCCACTTGCCTCTAATCCTTCATTAGTCTTCTTAATCACTTGTTTTCACAACCTTAATCTAACCCTCTTACCATCTTTGGTATGTCCTCCAAGTCAACCTTTCATAAGTGTTTTATTTTTTAAGCCTTGACCTCTTCCCCATGTGAATTAAAATTTCACATTTATTCATTCAATGCTTCTCTCTTCCCCAAGTAGGTTGTTGGAAAATTCTAAATTCTCTCACAAGTTACATCAGTCACATGGGACAAGGACTTCCTTTATGAGGACCTTGTTTTATCCTCAAGGTACCACCAATCATATGAATTTAAAATTCACATTTATTTCCCCAACCACTTCTCTCTTCCCCATGATGATTAGTGAGGAATTCTAAAATTCCTCACTTGTCACCATCCTTCTACATGGGGATAAGAACTTCCTTTTTGAGGAAATCTTCCCCTAATCCCAAGGTATTTGCAAGTACCTCCACCTCACATGTCCTCTTTCCACATCACCTAAAATTGTGACACCTCCCCTTCCACATGGCAAGATGTGGGGGCTTGTGAGTCTTCAACTCACCATAGCCCTCCATATTGTCCATGTTGGCTAAATCCTATCCATTGATTCTTTCTCTAGAGATTCATCCCCTAAAATAAGAGGATTTGGTCTCATTTTTCTCATAATACACATTCACAATTGAAGCATTTTACTCTCTAGCAATTTTCAAGTAATCTCAAGCACTTGCATATTCATCCTCCATTGTTTCACTCTTCAAGCTTGCATTCCATCCATTTCATACATTTAGCCAAGTACCCACATCTTTCATTGCATTCATCTTGTAATTTAGATCATTTTACATATCATTTTCATCATATTTTCTATCAAGGCGCACACATTCAAGCTACATCAAAGGGCCAACCAAAAGGATCACTTAGACAAAGTATAATCTGTTATTTATCTTCATTTTGTTCAAGTCAACTTAGGTTAATCTTGAGGTGGTATTGTGTTATTTCTCCTTTGTATTTCTTTGTTTTTTGCATCTTTTAGGTTTAGTAAATAACGTTGCATTACAAATTTTTGGCATGCCCGACGGGACCCATAGACAACTCTATTGTTTTCACGTTTGTTGTTGTTTGATATTTTGCAGGTTTAGGTTACACATAGGTGACTTCACAACTAACAGGGACGACCTTGCCCTCAACAGGGGTGACCTTTCCCTTAATAGGGGTGACCCTTCCCTTAGTTGGGCAACCCTGCCCCCAGTTAGGCGACCCTTCCCTCAATAGCAAAATCGCGCTTTTGTGAAACATAAAAAAATTGTCCCTTGTTTCCTGAACAGATGACCCTGCCCCAAAACATACGACCTTGCCCTCAATAGGGGCAACATTTCTCTTAACAGGGGTAATTTTTCCCTAGATAGAGGTGTCTTGAGGTAAAAACAATGACTTATAATTCATTTCCAGAGTCTATTTCTTGTTGTTTTTATTAGTACTGACCCCCTAACCTATTTTATTAGTGAATGTGCTTGTTTTTACTAACATTTGTGCAGTTGTTTCATGTTTTTCCAAGACCGGAGGATTAACTACTAATGTATTTGTTGCAGGACGAGCAGGCCAAGAACATTAGTTAGCTTGTTTATTTTTTGTTTTCATACTAGTTAGGCACATAGATCTAATTAGGGGGAGTCAAAATAATTGTTTATCATACTTGAAAGTGGGTTATTGATGTATCCAACCCCCTTGCGCCATTTGGTGATCCTGGGTGAAGAGAAATCATAGCTCACTTAGTCCTTTGTGTTACCTAGGAGGAACTAGATCATTTAAAGTTTCCCCTTGCACTTCGTGTGAGCCTGGGGACTAGCCAAAAATATTTAGTGTTCTCTTTTTTAGCAAGACCTGCTTGGAGATTTCATCTCCCCAAGGGATGACCCCAACCATGTGTACCAGTGGGGTATATAAAGGGGGAAGAGCCAAAGTTGTACCCCAATCTAGTCATGTCATTTCTGGCGGAGTGTCAAAGCTAAGGTGATACCTAGATAAGACGTGAAGAGTGGGTACAAGTTTCTAGTACCTCATTAGGGCTTCTGACTCATGTCTATGATGGGCTAGTGTCCACGGTTGTGCCTCACATACCGTGCGTATATCGAGGACTCCCTATTTTTCCTTGTTTAGCCTAGTAATAGGAACGTGTTGTCCATACACATCTTACTAATCTTAGGATTATGCTACTTAAACTATCTTTTATATGCAAAACTAGTGAATTTCCATTTAGTCAAGTCAGCCTTACCTTCTGCTTTTTTATTTTTCTGTTTTTGGTCCTTTTCCATAACCATTTTCATCCAAGTTAAGTCTAGGTCTACTGACAGGGGTGACCTTTCCCTCAATAGGGGAGACTTTTCCCTCAACAAGGGTGATTCTGCCTCTAACATGGGCAACCTTGTTGTCCACAGGGGTGACCTTTCCTTCTGTTTGATTCATTTTACAGTCTATTCCTATCAAAATCATCAATCCTTCATAGAATAGGTGACCCTACCCTCAACAGGGGTGATTTTTCCCTCAAGATAGGTGATTTCCCTCTAGTTGGGTGAACTTTCCCTCTAGTTGGGTGACCTTGCCCTCCAGTTGGGAAACCTTGCCCTCTGGTTGGGCGACCTTGCCCTCCAATTGGGCAACCTTTCCCTACAGTTGGGCGACCTTGAGTTCAGACAGTGTTTTCATCTATCTCATCAATCTGTTCATTTGTCTCATTAGTTCATTCATCTATCTCGTTAGTTCATTCATTTGTCTCATCAATCCATTCGTTCGTTCAGTTAGTCCATTTTCTTATTTGGAGCATCTTTTTTCTCATTCTGAGCATCCGTTTTATCGTTCTGAGCATCCGTTCTCCTATTTGGAGCATCCATTTTCTCATTCCAAGCATTTGTTCTCTTGTTTGGAGCATATATTTTCCCATTCAGAGTATTTTTTCTCCCATTTAAAGAGCTTGTTTATGCATTTGTTGCATCCATCTACTCATTTAGAGAGTCTGTCTCCCCATTCTGAGAGTTTGTCTCCCTGTTTTGAGAGTCTATTTCCCTATTCTGAGGGTCTAAAAACTAGTTAGGTGACCTTGCCCTCTAGATAGGTGACCCTTCCCTCCTGATAGGCAAGCGTTCCCTTCAAATAGGTGACCTTTCCCTCTAGATAGGTGTTGAATGTGTGTATAATTGTCTTGTACCTAGCTAATTCATTCACTAGGTAAATTAGGGGACATATTCACATGGTTAAGTTTACTTAGGTAAAAGATTCCTTCTAGAAGTCTTAGTTGGCTTATCTAGAACTTATCTTATCTAGCTAGGATGCATCATTTCCTAGGTGATTAGGTTGTTGGTTGTCTCATGTCATAAGATCATGAAATTTGTCAACATCATGTTCACTACTACATTTCAACCTTGCCTACATAAGTAAGGCATCTCATGTACATTGGAATTCAAGCTTAATCAAGCAATCTTGCATTGTGGAAGCAAGCTTTCTTGCCATTCTCTCTCTCTTGTGGAAGTGGTTTGAGTGTAATAATCTTGAGGGTGTTGAGGAGTCACCATTAACTCCTACATGAGTATTAGAGCATGCTCAGTGTTCTTGATTCCTTCAAATCACGGGAGTGATATTTTGGCTTGAAGTTTTGTTGGAGTCTTGGTCTTGGGGTTTTAATAACCTCATGGTTGAATTGAGCTCCACAAATGAATTTTGACTAAAGAGTTGTTTGAGGCAAAAAATTTTCTGGAGACTGACCTCCCAAAAGTGATCACCCGATTTTTCATATTTTAGCAAAAAATGTTACATTAAATATTTTCTACATATTTATCATCAATATTTTTGGGGAAAAATATTTTAATATCAGGCAATATTTACATATGGTTAGGTTTGGAATATTTAAAAAATAAAAAATAAAAAGCCGGTTATTATTTTGCGGGCAAGATTAGTTCACCGGCAAGTGAGAAAGCACAATTATAGGGTTTATATCCTACTCGAGGTCCATCAGTGAATTGTACCTTAAGCGATCCACCACTTGTCACCCCATCAGTCAATAACTGCGGTTGCTATTTTATTAGTCCGTCGGTCATTCTCATGCATTTGCATCGCCATCGATGTCGATGCGTGTGGTGGTGCTTGGTAGAGAGCGAGGGCCGTGAGTATAAGATCCATCCATCCCTCACACCAAACATCAACTTTGCGCACAAGATTAAGCTTCGGTGAATTTAGGTCCTTCACATCGTCTATTTGGGCTGCCCTAATGCGAGGTGTATATTTACGTTTGGTCTGGCACTCCACGGTTAGTTGGTGTGGATTCAGTTCATTAGCATCGACACTGTATGAGGCGCGATACTTATCTCATCAACCCTAGATGACACTATACCGGTACTCTCATTGGGTGCATTGGACTTCATTATACCTGTGTCCTTTGTACGCGAGTTGGCATCCCATCCGCCTTGTACAAGCATTTGCATCGGTGGTATGCTTACTTTGGGTCAGAAAATGGCTATCACATCACCTTGATCGGTATGAAGCTTTATTATCCCCCACAGTTTCATATATAAGCTTTGCCTTTTAATATTAAACACTTTGTATCAAAATCTTTGGCCAACATCTGTTTCATTATTTGGTCTTTTAATGTACTTGGCCAACAGTGAATCTGAATAGCGGTGTTTTTAAAGGCGGTTTTATTTTTGCCTCTGATTGCCCTAAAGGTCCACATGAATGATCATATATTATCCCCACAGGTGCCCAAAATTTGCGTGCCTATTTGGAAATAGCGATTTGTGTTTGCCCCAAGTGCTACTTATAGGCCTTTTTTTTTCATTTTTTCATAACTTTGGCTAACGGAGGAAAAAAATTTCAAACAAAATATCGACGGAAAGCTGGAGACCTGAATTTTTCAATGGTGTAGATATTTTGTAGAGATTTTGTAGTTTTGTGCCTCTTTTTTCCAGGTTGAAGCCCGATCATCGTTTTATGCTTCCGAGCTCATATCTTTGTGCTCTGGTCTCTAATTTTCTCCAAATTTGCAGCATTCGGAAGGTATTCGAGAGCACTTCAGATCTAATCATGAATTTTTTGCAGATTTGTTTCTAGATTTTCATTTTTTCAGTTTGTAGCTGATTTGATATTTTTTGGGACACATTATTGTAAATTTGTAAAAAAAAGTGTAAATCTTGTTGGGACAAAGGGGTTGATTTCTTGTATTGTGAGGGAAATTTGTTGTTCACCTCTTGTAATATCTGATTGTATCATGGATTTGACAAAATTTGTACTTTTAACTTCATATAACTATCATGAGTGGAAATCTCAAATGGAGTTGTTATTGTTAAAATCGAAGTTTACCAACCCGAATCGCATTTTGGTCAAGATCACAAGAGACCCTCTGAGGGCAAAGAGAAAATGAAGCGATGGGGGATGAAGTTCTTGGTATTACTTTGAGTTGTCCATTTACGGATCTTAGATATCATGTTGCATCATGCACTCATCTTAATGAAGCTTGGAATACTTTAGAGATTCTCTTTGGTAAGCCAGATAAGATGAGGAAATTTAAGTTGGAGAATGAACTAATGGGTCTTAATCTTTCAGATTTTGATAATGTCCAAGAATTTTTCTCTAAGATCAATTCTCTTAGATTGTAGTTATCTAATTGTGGGGTCACTAAAGAGGATGAACAGTTGATACTTTCTATTCTTGCTAAGCTTGGTCCTGATTATTTAGTGTTTGTTTCTACTTTCTATGCTACAATGGATGCTCTTGGCAATGCATACAAAATTCCTTCTCTTGATGAATTTGTAGCTCAACTCACAAGGGAACAAGCAAAGTTGGTACACATGGGCACATTGAAGTCTTCTAGATCTCATGCTCTTGTTGCAAAGGAGACAAAGGATTCAAGTGGCATAGGTAAGAAGCAGAACAAGGCACCCAAGTCTAATGAGCAAGGTAAAGATCCTCCTTCACATAGCACTCCTGAGTCCACATCCTCTTCTAAAGAGGAATCATCTAAAAAGAAGAAGTCAAAATGTGCATATTGTAAAAGATTAGGACATGATGAGCATAAATGTTATAATAAGAAGATTGATGAATTGACACACCTTCTTCAAAAGAATAACATTAAGCTGCCCTCATCAGTGTCTAGTACTTCTTCTTCAATATCTCAATCGGCAGCCCCATCATCATCAACTCAGTCACAGGACACATGATCTACTTTTGGGCTACACAAGATGAAAGGACAAGCACTCTTGGCCTCTACAAGTCTTGAATCTCATAGATGGCTTCTTGATTCAGGGGCATCTCATCATATGGCATCTTCTATGGACATGTTCTCTTCTTTTGAGCCTTGTAATTCACCTCATATAATGATGGGTAACAATACATATATGAAGGTAAGTGGGAAGGGTTCTATTGATATGGGGGAAGGGAGCTTCAATGATGTACTTTGTGTTCCTTCCTTGTCCACTAATCTCCTTTCTATTTATCAAATTACTCATGGGGGTCAAGGTAAAACAGTTGAGTTCACTCCAGATAGGGTGTACATAAGGGACTTGGAGACTAGGGATATTGTTGCTATCGGGATGGTTGATCATGCATCTCATGTATATTCCTTTTCACATTTTGCTTCAAAAGATGATAATGTTCCTTTGACTACATCACACACTTCATTGAGTGTGAACCATGATAGTGAGCAGAAGTTTGGTCATCTACACCTTGGTATTCTAGAAACCAATGTTGAGCTTCCTACTCCTCCACCTCCTACTTCTTCAGTCATTGATGCTTCTATTCAGCAGGATGATCATAGTTTTTTAGATCTTGCTTTGTGGGATGAGTATTTGACAGGGATTTCTAGCTTGTTCATGGAGTCTCATATTGCAAATTTGGAGGACACACTTGAGGGGATTTCTCTCCTCTTTGATGATGATTTTAGTTCATTTGTTATCCCATCTTCTTTGTCTTTGAAGATTGACATTCATGAGTCTCCTCCTTCACTTGTTTTGTCATGTTTCTTGGTTCAATTTGGCCATGATTATGTTGTGGCTCATTCAAGCTTGGAGGATCTTCATTAGTTTTTAGAGGCATACAAGTTGAGCATTCATGCTTTCTCCTTTCAGTTGGACATGGAGTGGCTTCTTCATCAGCTTATGGATTTGTTTCTTCCTAAGGGAAGATGTGTTGCTTGCAGACATTGGGTCATCTTTTTTTTTCAGGCATTCTTCATCAGCATTGGAGCTTCTTCATCATGGGGGGGATATCTTATCTCTCTACTTCCTTCTTATGGGGGGGTATTTGATTGTATATGCATGATGCATGTTGTACTTGGGGGGTATCATTGAGTCCTCCATACATCATGTTGTCTTGTTTCTTTTGTTTTGTTTTCTCTCTTTTGGAGAGGAGTTTTGTGCCACAGGGTTTTCTCCTTTTCTCCGCTTGTGAGAGATTACATCATTTGCATTGTAAATGGATACCTAACATGGCTAGTAGCGGGACCCATAGTCATGAATCTTTGCGGTTTATAATAATCTTCTCCCACAGGTTACTTGCTTAAAGAGTGTTAGTGTGAATAATTGTCTTGTACCTAGCTAATTCATTCACTAGGTAAGAATTAAGGGGACACGCTATTCACATGGTTAAGTTTAATTAGGTAAAAGATTCTTTCTAGAAGTCTTAGTTGGCTTATCTAGAACTTATCTTATCTAGCTAGGATGCATAATTTCCTAGCTGATTAGGTTGTTGGTTGTCTCATGTCATAAGATCATGACATTTGTCAACATCATATTCATTCCTATCTATCAACCTTGCCCATATAAGCAAGGTATCTCTTGTACATTTGTAATCAAGAAATCAATCAATCTTGCATTGTGAAGCAAACTTTCTTGCCATTCACTCTCTTGTGGAAGTGGTTTGGTGCCAAAATAATCTTGAGGGTGTTGAGGAGTCACCATCAACTCCTACAATGGGTGACCTTTCCCTCCAGAAGGTGACCTTTCTCTCTAGATAGGCGACCTTTCCCTCCAGATAGGAAACCTTTCCCTCCAAATAGGTGACCTTTCCCTCCAATTAGGCGGCCTTTCCCTCGAATTAGGTGACCTTTCCCTCTAGTTGGGCAATCTTACCCTCCAGTTAGGTGACCTTGCCCACCAATCATCTGCAAGTCATCCATTCATCATCTAAATCAAATAGATACATCTTAGAATGACTCTAGGTTACATATCCATCATCATTTTCTCAATTTGAATCCCCTAAACTTCATTTTAGAGGTTATTATCTGAATTGGCTTAGGTGTCTGAATCTGATTTGCATCATCCACATCTACTCAGGATTGTCATCTATCTTGAGTCCATCATCATCTTCGGCCCAATAAATCCACTTGCATCTTAAGGGGGATTCATTGTTGTAATCATCCATCTATCCTTTAATCCAATTAATCAGTACCTTAAGTCACCTAGGGTGATCTCTGAACTCTATTTACAATCTCTTTCATCATCCTATCTAATCCATCATCTAAACTTATCAATCGTCTCATCAATCGATCTTATCCAATATAATCCAATCACATCCCTATCCAATCATCCTAATATGAGATTGAATCCAATCCTAATCTAAGCTTTAATCCAATCCCAATATGAGCTTGACCCAAATCCTGACTTGAGCTTTAGTCCATTTCCATCCAAGATATTTTGATCCATCTTATTTATCCTTTCATCACCTTTCCTTTCCTACTAATTGTCCTTTCCCATATCTTCAATCTGTATCCATCTAATCCAACATCATGAATCCTTATCCTTTACCAATGCAACCAAAAATAGTAGTCAAGGGGAATCCTAATTATGTTGATGACGACAACGAGAGTCTTGTTGATCAAGAAGTATATGACATAGATCCCCTTGATGCTATCATTTCTAATAATCTTTCCCCAACCACTTTCCAAAATAAAATCACCCCTCCAAGCTATCTTGCTATGTCTACACCCACACCTAATAAAATTCCTTATGCTACTTATGGCAAAGGATATCCAGTATCATCCCCATCTACATATTCATCATATCCTTAATCTACATCTTTCTCTTATCCAACACCCACATCCTCTTATCCCAATCTACCATCCCAATCTTCCCATCCTAATCTACCATCCCAATACTCCTATTATAATCCCCCATCCATGACCTCCTATCTCAATCCGTCATACTAATCCACCCATCATAATCCAACATCCACACCTTTTTATCTTAATCCTACACCCTCATCAACCTATCATAATCCAATATTCACATATTCCTATCCTAATCCATCATCCACATCCTCCTATCTCAATCTACCATCTGAATCTTCCCATCCTAATCCCCCATCCCAATACCTTTATTACAATCCACCACCCATATCCTCTTGTCCTAATCCACTTTCCATGTCCTTCTATCCTAATTCACTATCCCAATATCCCTACCTTAACCATCCATCTAATCTCGACCCCCCCATCAATCCTAATCCTCCACCTACTCTTAGTCTTCCATCCAATCCCATTCCTTCATCTAATCCTATTCCACCAATCCATAATCCTAGTCCTCCACCAACCCATAATCCTTTGTATATTCCCATCACCCTAGGTAAGCCTAGAATATGCATGATTCTCACTCCAAAATTTCTTCAAGGACTTATGAAAAATAAGACATCCCCAACTCCACACCTTGAAGTCATGGAACCATTCCATCCCAATCCATCATCCATGGTCACTAGTGATGTGACCCTTCTCCATCCAACACCTATCACTGTTGTTACCACCTCTAGCACCACTCAAACCATCAAAACCATCAAACCCACCAAATCTATTGAACCCCTATCTCCTATCCCGAGAGTTGTTGAACCCATTAAAGATAACCAAAACCAATCCACTCCTTCCACTCCTAGATCCACCCAATTTGTCGAAGACACCCAAATCCAATCCACTCTTCCCACTCCCAGTATCACTGAAATCCATTCCCATGAATTCCATGAATCACCTATCCTTCCATCTTCCCCACTTGAAGAGTCTCTCCAACACTCCATTACCATGCCTCCCACACAAGATGAGTCATTCCAAGAGCTTGATCCAAAGCATACAAACATATCCTCTTCTCCACATCAAGATCTTGTTATCCCATCTAGCCCACCTCAATATCACAGTCCTCTATCCATTCCATCCCATGGTCCCATTGACACTCAAGATCCAATCACTCCATTGCATGAGCCCTTATCACCTGCTGCCACAAATCTAGATCCTACCATATCACCTAATCCCTCTCATGATCCCTTACCACTTACTCCTCCCGATCAAGATGCTACTATCTCATCACCCCACCTAACCCTAGCATCCCAACACCATTTTTATATCCCCTTGGTACTCTTACATTTGTACATGGTTGTTTTCTTGCAAACAAGGAACCGAGCATATATGCCCCCCATCCTCCTCCACCTAATAATGGAATCTCATCATTCTTCCAAAGTAATAAGAATCCTACCATAGAGCGGATGCTCAAGATCATGAACTACCAAGGAAAATTTTTAGGCCTTCATGAACAAGGTATTTTAGTTCCCATCCATGTCAAAGAAAATCTATATACACAAGGTCTTGGATATCTCTCTCAAGACTCACAATCCAAAAATTTTGGTACAACCTCTATCCGTCCTCAACGAGCCTCCTCCAAAATAATAATAGGCTCTTCCCATCACTCACCATTTTCTACCATCCCTCCTCCATTGTATCACCTCAAAACAACCATCCACATTCCTCCTTCGTCTTCTTAATCCATTTTGAGTCCTTATGTCCCTCCATCCACCATCTCCCATCCTTCATCTATTCCATCTATCTTGGGCCCTTATGTCCCTCCATATACCATCACACATCCTCTAGCTACTAAGTTTAATTTGGGCCCTTATACCCCACAATCACCTCCCCCATCTCGTCATATTCATCCTTTCATCCATCCATCACCTATCCATGTCACCCACCATAAACATCCCACTCTCATGTTCCCTAATCAGGATCAACAAAGGCACGTACCTATGCATCCTTCATGCACATACCATCCCCAAAATCTTACCTCCATCACTCCATTCATGCTTCCTCCATGTCATCCATCTCCTTGCACCCATCCCATTTCTATTAAAAGAACTTTGGATGCCAAAGTAAAAATTCATAAATCAAAAAATCCACATGAATCTAAAGCTCCTCATGTCCCCTTAAAAATTCATGTTGAAGAAAATAAAAATCAAATCCAATATCAAAATCAAACCCATCAGCCACAACGACCCACCAAAGGGAAAATCAAAACCATGTGGATCCAAAAGAAAAAAGATGCAATGCCTTCAAATGAAGCATCCATAACAACATCCAAAGCTAATAATCTACAAGCTAATCATACACACCCTCCATCTCCTAAATCTATACACCTACCATATGTGCCAATGTTGGTCTTGAACTCATCACTCCATCACACACCTACCCCATAATTCCATCCATACACTTCCCAACATCCCATCCATTATCCCACATATCTCACTCATCCAATCCCTTTAATCCATTCCCTTGCATAATCTATCCATCTACATAACCTTGGTTGTACCAACATCCAATAAGAATTGCACAGATGGGCTCCTAATACCTCATATGGAACTTGATGATTGA
>VDFB02252616.1:34595032-34890755 GCA_007258455.2 Sequoia sempervirens
CAACTTCTACAATTATCTCTTTCTCGACCAGAGCACTTAATTCTACACTGATAAATTCATGAATGGTTTCATCAAGCTACAACAAATCCTCATTAAATAAGAGAATTTAAGGCTAGCTATAATTAATATCCATTTTTTCTCTCACATGAGCACAAACTCAATTACTGCATGTCATATCTCTACTGTTGATTGCCATAGATTTAGATATTGATCAACAAGGCACATTAAGAGTCACCACTTGCTTTATGGATTGTACTAGGAAACAACTAGGAGATGCTTTGAATCAACCATGTGTCTATCAACATCCTTACCCAACTGTCTTTCCTTGCCCCTCGTCAATCATTTTAAGTGTGGTGAAATCCCACCCACATCCCCAAGGCATCACCCATCATGGATTTAAAGCCCATTTTGAAACATCCTCATGTGATGGCCTAAGAGTCAGGGATGAGATACTAGTCATTGATCACACCACAGGAGGACCCTAACCAAAATCTTCATTTTACAACACCCATTGCAAGTTCCTCCCTTGCCTAGTCACCTTAACTGGTGATAGATTGTACCCGCGCAATGGGGAAGAGCCCCGCCTGTCGAAGGTCGTGGGTTCTCCTTCAAAAGATAAGAACCAACCAATGACAAAGAAAGTACTGACGATGAGTTACAAGAAGTAACCGCATCACCTATCACAAGTTACGATCCTTTGGCAACAATAGAACATTCAACTAGTGATTAACCTTAGAACTAGTGATGGGCCAAAAATTCAACTACGTCGTTGGTCGTGTGTTACCCTCCAACTATGAGAGCACAACACGTGATAGATGATGGAGGTCCATGTATTTTGAAAACCATGCATCACTCATCACCAACATCCTCTTCCAAGTACCAACAAATCATGTGATGGGCAATAAGCCAAGGCTCAAAGGGAAATTATTATATCGTTCATCACAGGTTTCTTTGTAGTGAATGAAGCATAATTAGTGATGGGTGATAGATCAATAACAATGGACTTATACAGTGCAATGGGAGAAGTGTATTGCTCATCACGTGTTGAGTATAAGATTTTAAAATAGAACCTACAATGGGAGATAAACCATGAGTGACACTTTAGAAGGGTGTGAGAACGCACGTGTGAATAAGTTGTACATAAAGGAGGAGCCTTGCTAGGCATAGTGAGTGACTTAAGAAATAGAGCCGATAGAGAATGATAGCAGGGGTCATAAAACATCACTTAGTTTAAATGGTGATCAGATATAGTAGGTCAACTAGAAAACATAATCCAATGAATTGATCGAAGGTATAAGAGAGCTAAGTGATAAAACCCTAAACCCCAATGATATTAAGGAATAAAATTTTATAGGCTAGTACATGGCACTAGTGGAATGATGGAAATTAGGGTTCCACCAAGTTGCCTCTTAATCATCCAACTCATTGGACCTCCAAACAAAGTAAAACCATAGCCACTAGTGGGCCTTTGACTATCCAAGTCACCTAACCAATCTGCATCAACAAAAACTTGTATGTCTAATGACTTATCCACATCATCAGTACCATGATAAACCAAAAAATAATCAAAATTACAACACAAATATCTAAACACCCTCTTAACAAAATTCTAATGCTCTCTACTAGGGTTATACATAAACCTACTCAAAACTCCCATTGCTTGGGCTATATCTGGTCTAGTGCAAACCATTATATACATTAAACTATTGATGACACTAGCATATGGAATGTTAGACATCTCTTCAACATCATCATTAGAATTAGGACACATGTCTAAACTCAACTTAGTACCAATTAGAAATGGAATATTTATTGGTTTATAGTCATGCATATTAAACCTATGCAAAATAGTATCAACATACTTACTTTGACTTAACCAAATCTTTATGTGAACCCGATCCATACTAATATCCATCCAAAGAGTATATTTTTCAGCCCCCAAATCCTCCATATCAAATGTGCTAAAAATTTGAGTCTTAAGCTCCTTAATCATCACCTTATTGTTACCCATAAACATGTCATCAACATACAAGACAATAATTAGAATCTAATCATCAATAGCCTTAATGTAAACACAATAATCCTCCTCACTTCTAACAAAGCCCAACTTCAATGGATAGGCATCAAACTTCTGGTACCACATCCTAGGTGACTATTTCAAACCATATAAAGATCTCTTTAACCTGCAAACCAAGTGTTTGCTTCCTTTCACAACAAAATCGTCAGGCTGTCATATATAAATTTCTTCCTCAAGATCCCCATGGAAGAAAGAATTTTTAGCATCCATTTACTCTATTTCAAAATCATAAGCAACATCAATAGATAATAGGAACCTAATAGAAGTTAACTTGGCAACAAGACAGAAAATTTCATTGAAATCAACTCCTCTCTAGGAGTATCCCTTGGTCACCAATCTAGCCTTGTACCACTCTAACCGACCATCTACTCCAAATTTCTCTTAAAACACCCACTTGAAACCATCTAAAGCCATCATCTCCTCCTGCATAGCCTTCAGCCAAGACTCACTTTCTTCTAAATAAAGAGCCTCCCCATAGGATCTAGGTTCATCATCAATAATCATCAAAGAAAATGAAAAATGGAAATTAGGTTAAATATACCTATCAACTGGATTTTGTTGCCTTGTGGATTTTCTCAAGTTAGGAGTAAGGGTCTCTTGATTCTCTTCTTCTTCATGGTGATCTTTCACATCATTTGAACTTTCTAAACTCTTTAAACCCTCTTCTTCTTCTCTAAACTCAAATCCATCTAGTTTTTCTTCCACATGTGCATCTTCTTGCTTCTCAATATTTGTCTTGAGAAATCCATTTTATGGGTTAGTAGATTCCAAATCTTATAACCTTTTACATTCTCACTGTAAGCAACCAAGATGTTTTTTTGTGCTTTTGGATCCAACTTAGAATGCTTCTCTTGAGGTACATGAAAAAAAAGCTCACAACCAAAGACCCTTAAATGTGAAACATAAGGCTTTCTACCTATCCACACTTCATAATGAGTTCTATCAACAACAACTAAACAAGGAGATCCATTAACCAAATAGCATGCAATACTTACAATTTCTATCTAAAATAATATATCAAGCTTAGCACCACTCAACATGCTCATATCTCTTTCCATAAAGGTTCAGTTCATTCTTTTTTCTACTCAATTTTGTTAAGGTATATAAGGTGTAGTATTTTGACGAAAATTACTTGCATGCTTACAAAACTCATCAAATTCCCTAGAAAAATATTGACCCACATTTTTAGATCTCAGCACCCTTATCTTATAATCCGTTTACTTCTCAACTAAGGCTTCAAATTCCTTAAACTTAGTGAAAACTTCAGATTTTTCATGCATAAAATAAATCTAGGTGTGTCTTGACACATCATCAATGAAAGTAACATAATAATGATATTTTTCAAAAGAGTCAACAACCACTAGTCTAAACACATCCAAATGAATTATCTGTAATAATCTCTTAGCTTTATTAGTCCCATTATGAAATCATGATCTATTCTATTTACCAAACACACTATGCTCACACAAATCATTTTTACCAATAGAATAACCAGAAAGACCGTCAACCAACTTTTTATTCAAAATACTCTTAAGGCCTTTTTCACATATGTGACCCAATCTATGGTGCCACAACATGCATGCATTTTTTAGTTCCATTTACATTGAAAAAAATATAAAAATTGGAGGCATTAAGCCTAAATAAAGTCATTATCTAAGATCCTTTAGCAATCACCAAAATCCCTCTTACCAACTTGCAACTAGACTTGTCAAATGTCACATGCATTCCAAAATCATTCAACTTGGATTTTGAAATTAAATTTCTTGCAAGTGTTGGAATATGTAAAACATGATCAAGGATTTTAACCCTCCCATCACTGAAACGCAACTTTACCTTTCCCTCACCAATAATCTTCTTTGTGCTTTCATCACCAAGGAAAACTTCTCACCCATGAAGTAAACCACTCCTTATGAGGAGTCATATGGTAGGAATAACTTGAATCAATAAGCTAAGCATCATTACTAATAGTGTTAGAAAAAATAATCAAAGCATTAGAATCAGCATCTTCAAAGGACTTTTTCATAGAAGCATCTGAACTCTTTTTCTTGTTCCTACACTCCTTTTTCACGTGCCCTCTTTTACCACAATTCCAACACTTTACTCTACTCTTCTTTGGGTTTTAGAATGTCATTTAGACTTGTCTCTCTTCTTGTCCTCTTTAGGCCCTCCTTTTTCATTAGACCTTCCTCACACATGCAAGGAATCTTGGGAGTCTATATTCATGGAATTTCTCCTCATCTCTTCTAAAAGGAGTATTGCAATGAGACTATCCATCTTCAGTTATATACCACCACCACTTATGGAAAACAATTAGTTTTTCCCATGATTCTGGTAAAGAGCAAATCAAAAAAATACATTTACCTTATTCTTCTAACTTAACATCTACTAATGTAAGCTAACTTAAAATCATATTAAAATCATTTAAACATGTTTTGCAATAGAATCACCATCCTTAATTTTTTAAATAATACAAACATCTTTTGAGATACAACTTATTCGTTAAGCTTTTAGTTTGATAGATATCACTATCCTCTTCCACAAATTGTATGTGGTGGAATTTTCTAAAATATTCAAGAGGATGGAATCTGAAAGACACAACCGAATGGTTCCTCATTCCTTCTTATCCATTTTCTTCTAATATTCATTAGAAATTTTCTCTAGTTTCACTTTCTTTGAAACTACCAACAATTGATCCCTCTCTTCAAGGAGATACTCTATCTTCAACTTCCACATCTTGTGGCCAGTTCCATTGAATTTCTCAATATCCAGATGAGAGGTAGAGGCCATGGTTTTCAATCTTCTTCTCAAATCTGCAAAACCCACATTGCACAAGCTCCCACTACAACCAAAAAACATTCAACACTCAAAAGAAAGGCATACCTCTCTTAACAGAACTTGGCTCTAATACCAAATGTTGAAAATCAAGGTATAACTTGTAGCAATATGAACTTAACTATGTGGTTGCAAATATGAAAAATATGTTTACAATATTACCATAAAATGATTAAGTGATTGACATATTCAACAATGAAATTAAAAATTCCATTACCACAATTCATCAATACAAGTGACACAAAATATATGTGGAGAAACCCTTGCAGGAGAAAACTCTACACCCAAATAAATCCAATGTTTGTATTAATCTTCAAGGAAGTACATCAAAACAAAAATTCTCTCTATAATATAATAGCACTTCATTGTCCTAACAATCTGCAAAGAACTCATACTAAACCACCATCCAAAGGCTCCAATATATATAATTTTGTGGGTGAGAATACCAAAAATGGTATCCCAAAACAAAAACCAAAACCACTTGGAAAAACCCACACCCCACTTAGTGGATAGCCCACAAACATGGAATAAAATATTCAATAATCACATGGCCTTCACATGGGTGTATAACCCACATCCAATCAAAATTATTCAAACCCAAGTGCTCCATAATTCTCCATAATTCTCCAATGACTCTGACAGCTACATGCAAGCTCATGCACCACCATGCAAACTTGGGTGCCCAACCATGCAAGAGCACGCAAACACATGAAAATAGCATGAAAGGGAATGCACACTCAAGTGGTCCCAACCCATAAATTTGGATGCCTAGGAAGAATATACTCTTAGGATGCATTGTAATTGCCACTGTGAAGGGTTCACCTCTTTAAATACAATATATTATAATTTGTCATAGGAAAATAAATAATAAATATTTTATCCCAAATGTCCTCAAGAACACTTTCCAAATAATGTGGAGACACATAAATCAACTTAGGATAGAATTTTTAATGTCACTTATCCTAACAAGATGTGGAGGTAAGAGATTTACATCTCAAGGAGAGGGGTGAGATACATAGGGGAGAGATAGAGGTGAAAGAGATAGAGTCGGGAGAGATGTGGGTAATAAAAAAAGGAAGGAGAGACCTAGATATTGGGAAAGAGAGGGTGGGAGGGAGAGGTAGTGATTGATAAAATGAAGAGAGATGGGTGAGAAAAAATAATAGAGGGAGAGGGTATGTGCAAGATCATCATGGAAAAAACAGGCCCTTAAGTGGCAAAAAATTCAGAAAAATTAGAGTTAGGCAACTTGCATAAAGTTTTGAATAAGTTATCTATATTATTTCAAAAATATGTAAGAATAGAATCTGTAGCAAATTTAATGTAGTTTCTAAACTAATAGGTTTGTTTAAAAAAAAAAAATCTATTTGGTGAAAATTTGACATTTCAATGCAATGGTACTTAAATTTCAGGGAAAATGTAAGTAGGTGTTTGTCTGACCACCCTAACCACAATAAAATGGTAATATTATTTTATAATATTTTAGATATAAGTAGAGGACTCATACCCCGATGTGATGCATATTTTTTTGTAGTTTTTTTCCAAGTAAATAATTAATTATGAATTTTTTATTACAACTTTTTAAAAAATAGAAAAACTCGTATGTCTGACCACCTTAACTTGGTCAAAACTTCATGAAATTCAATTTTTCTTTTTTTAATCCTATAGTAGGCAAAGCATAGAATGTGACGCATGTTTTGGATTCAAAAAATGTAATACCATTTGAAAGCTATAGATGTTTTTAAATCAGCCTATCAATTAGGAATTTAGTCATAATTTTAATAGAAAATGAATAATAATTACTTATTAAATTCAAAGTAAAGCATAATTTATATCATTGGAAAGCTGAGAATTTCCTTTAAAAACCCTTTTCGTTTCATCAATTTTGGGTAAAAAAATAGTTGTCAGCCACATACCCATCATATTGCCACTTTTTGGCCCATCGTGATCCTTCACATACTTGAGAGAGAAGAAGAGAGAGGTAGGGAGGCAAGGATAGAGATGGAGGTAAGTAGGGAAGGAAAGGTAGAGAGGGAGAGAGGGTGGGAGAGACCTGGAGAGGGAAGAGAGGGGTGAGGGACATGAAGGGAAGTATTCATAGAGGAGTAACAAGGGATGGAGGGAGAGGTAGAAATGGAAGGAGTGAGAGACATAAGGAAGGAGGAGATAGAGAGGTGATGACCTAGAGAGGGGAGGGAGAGAGAAGAGGAGAGAGAATAATTAAGAGAAAGAGATAGCTAAGGAGGAATGGAAAGGTAGACAAGGAGTGACTAAGAGACCTAGATAGGGGAGAGGTAGAGAGGTGAGAGGGAGAGAGAATTTTAGAAAGATGGAAAGAGGGGTAAGGAGGGAGGGAGAGACATGGATAGGGAGGGAAATAACTAGAGAGGGGGAGATATATAGGTGAGATACCTACAACCTAGGGAGAGAGGGGTGAGAGACATAGGGGAGAGATAGGGGAGAGGTGGGTTGAGAAAATGAGGTAAAGGTAAAGAGGTCAAGAGGGAAGGAGGGAGAGACCTAGAGATTGGGAGAGAGAGAGAGAGGGTGGGAGGGAGAGCTATTGTTCAAGAGAATGGAGAGATATGGGTGAGAAACAATATAGAGGGAGAGAGAAGAAGAGATATGTAGGGAGGCAAGGGTAGAGATAGGGGTAAGAAAGGAAGGAAAGGTAGAGAGGGAGAGAGAGGTGAGAGAGAAGAGAGGGAGAGAGAAAGGGATATATTGGTAGAGGAGTAACAAGGGATGAAGGGAGAGGTAGACATGGAGGGAGTGAGAAGCCTAGGGATGAAGGAGATAGGGGTAAAAACACAAATCTATGTTAGAATTTTAACCAATTAAATAGTTGAAAGAAAAAAAAAATGACCTAAATAGTTTTTCTTGAAACTACATGGCCTATACATGACACATATATTTTTGGGTGAAACCCTTTTGCTGGAAACTTTAAAATTTGAGTTTTTCCCTTTATCGTTTTAATATGTGACTCAATTTGTATGTAAGATTTCAACTGGAAGGGTTTTGATTGAAAGAGTTTCGACCAAAACCTTTTCACCCAAAACTATGTGGAATCCTTGTTGGTAGGCACATCATCTTTATTTTGAAATTTTAGAAAATATCCACTTAAACATGATATTTCTTTAGTCGAAATGATTTTTTCAAAAAACTAAAAAATACCCTTTTCTAGAGCTCGAAGTCAAGAATCCAAATATATATTCTTTTGATATTTTGATTAGCTTTAATATTTTTTATTTTAAATAATGCAAGTAGGTTGTTAAAATAAAAAATGAGGTTGATACAAATTTTTTTTAAATAATAATAAAATATATTAATTTTTTGTAAAATATATGGTGCACTAGAGGAGAGAATCCTCTTCAAAAGGGTTTATGTTTTTCAAAATGATAAAAAAAGACAATAGTTGACGTCAAATGAAAACTATCAAATTTAGGTACATTTGACTTAAAAACCATATTAAAAGGAAATATAAATCAAAATTTTAATTCTTTTTCCATGTACTAGATATTTAATTTATCTATTTTGGGAAGAAAATTTAGGGGAAAATTTAAAAAATTCTATTTGTTTCTTGACATAAACTCAGCGCCACTTTTTCCTAAAATTTTCAACAATACAAAATTCGCACTTAAATTTATAAAAAAATATTAATTTGTTTTTTAAAATTCAAGTATAAACTTCATCAAGAGTTATACATTTCATTAGCTTACATCATTTTTAAATTCAAAATATAAAGATCACTTTATGTAGTCGAAGTTGATAAATTTTGTTTGTATTGGCCAATTCATTTATAAAGTGTGGCATAGGCTTATACTTTTACGCATAGAGAGGTGATGACCTAGAGACGGGAGGGAGAGAGAAGAGGAGAGAGAAAAGAAAAAAGAGAAAGATATGGCTGAGGGATGGAGAGGTAAACAAGGAGTGACTAAGAGACCTAGAGAGGGGAGAGGTAGAGAGGGGAGAGGGAGAGAGAAGAAAATGAGAGGGAGAAGTTCACAAAAATGGAAAGAGGGATAAGGAGGGAGAGAAAGAGGTGGAGAGGGAGGTAAATAACTAGAAAGGGGAGATATATAGAGGTGATAGACCTAAATCCTAGGGAGAGAGGGGTGAGAGACATAGGGGTAGATAAAGGTGAGAGATAGAGAGATGAGAGAGGTGGGTAATGAGACAAGGATGTAGAGGTAGATAGGTAAAGAGGGAAGGAGGGAGAGACCTGGAGATGGGGAGAGAGATGATGGAAGGCAGAGGTAGTGATTGGGATAATGGAGAAATGGGAAAGACACAATAATAGAGGGACAAAGAAGAAGAGAGAGGCGGGGAGGAAACAATAGAGATGGGGGTAAGGAGGGAAGGAAATGTAAAGAGAGAGAGAGGGTGGGAGATACCTAGAGAGGGAAGAGAGGTGAAAGATAGAAATGGAAGTATTATTAGAGTAACAAGGGATGGAGGGAGAGGTAGACATGGAGGGAGTGAGACACATAGGAAAGGAGAAGATAGATAGGTGATGACCTAGAGAGGGGAGGGAGAGAGAAGAGGGGAGATAAGAATGAAGAGAAATAGATAGCTAAGGATGGATGGAGAGGTATAAAAGGAGTGACTAAGAGACCTAAAGAGGGGAGAGGTGAAGAGATGAGGGGGGAAGAGAAGAAAATGGAAGGGAAGCTCACAAAGAGGGAAAGAGGGGTAAGGAGGGAGGGAGAGAGGTGGAGAGGGAGGGAAATAACTAGAGGGGAGAGATATAAAGGTGAGAGACCTACAATATAGGAAGAGAGAGGTGAGAGACATAGGGTGAGAGATAGGGGTGAGAGAGATAGATGGGGAAGAGAGGTGGGAAATGAGACAAGGAGGGATAGGTAGAGAGGTAAAAATGGAAGGAGGGAGATACCTAGAGATGGGAAGAGAGAGGGGGTGGGATGGAGAGGTAGTGATTGAGATAACAAAGAGATATGGGTGAGAAAAAATAATAGAGGGAGAGAGAAGAAGACAGAGGTAGGGAGGAAAGGATAGAGGTGGGGTTAAGGAGGGAAGGCAAGGTAGAGACTGAGAGGGAGAGAGGGTGGGAGAGACCTAGAGAGGGGAGAGAGAAGAGGGAAGTATTAGTAGAGAGGGAGTGAAAGGTAAAACCTTGACTATCCATCATCAATCATAAATATTATACTCTAAGCCTTATCAAAGTGGGGGAGAGAGAGAAAGAGAAATATGATTTGGATTTAGCATTCTAAAAATGCATTTACATTTGGTGAGAACCAAATTTGATGCTCTCTAAATGTATTGCATTCAGAAATACCAAACCTTTGTGTTGTATTTTCCTTTTTGGGTTGGATGACCATTTCATGCCAAAGAAATATGTTTTAAAAAGGTAAAATAATTTCCCACATTTTTGGTCATGCTATCCATCAGGTTTGCATGTGTTTCAATAAAAGTTTATAAAAGTACAATGACAATGTTAGAATCTCTCTTAGCTATCTAACCATATGTAGTGTAGGAAAAAGTATCCCTTTTCACACTTAATTTGGGAAATATTAATAATAAAATGAGCTAAATGATGCCTTAATTTAGTGTTGTAATATTAATTTTACATATTCACATTAAGTTAGGGCCTTATTACATAAAATGGACTTAATTATGCCTTATTCTTGGCATTGTAAAGTGTACCTTTACACTTTCACACTCATCTAGGGCTTTATTAATTAATTGAGGTTAATTTTCCTTAATTGGTGTCTTTAATTCAAATCCAAGCCTAATTAATTATAATTTATAAAGAGGAAAAATTGGCATTCATTAATGTTGTAACATAACAAATTTACCATTGGAGAATATGTGTCCTAGGTAAGTGACCTATGAATCATTCACCCAAGGGAAAATGAGTCCTCATTTAGGCCTAGGATCTAAATTTTTACTATGTTTTTGATGGTATTTCAATGATTTCAAATGTACATTCACATACCAGCTTGTGTTATTTGAATTTTAGGAATTAATGTTAGATACCTATAAATATAAGGTCACTTCACTATGTTTCATGTAGAAAATTCAAGTTATCTTAAGAGAAATTTCACATGAGCATTTCAAGATCATTTCAAGGCATTCAAGGGCAGATTTGTAGAATGATTATTGAAAAATTCAAGATCCCATTATCATTTCAAAGTATTCTTGCATCATGCATGTTATTTGAGCTAATATGTTGACGCAGTGTTCAAGATCCATTCTAGCATTCAAAGGCATTGTTTCAAATCAAATTTCATGATCAAGATCCACATCCATCAAATCCATTTCATGCAAGTTGTATATCCATATTCCAAGGTTAAAACAAGGTTTTGGTGAGTTGTGGCATTGCATTTGTTCATTCATCATTCCTTCATACTATTTCATTTTATTTCAAGGTTTAATTACCAAAACGAGGTTTGACCAAGGCAAACCCCCATTCACCTAACAAAACAATATTTTTCTCTCTTGATGTGTGATTGCAAATTTTAGGTGGAAGATCTCTTTGAGAAAAAAAATTGCAAAGTTGTCAAAGTTGTCATCATTCTTATAATTTCATGGAAACTGACCTATAGGATTTATTTTTGGCTTTCCAACTATGAGATTTGGGAATCTAGGAGTGCAGACATAGGAGAACAAAAACCAAAAACCATTTTTTAGGATCCCTAGCCAGGACCAATTCACCATAGGGTGAATGAGTCCTTGGTTTGCTTTGAAAAAGCACTTTTGGTGATTGGTACACATCACTTTCCCATTCTTAGATCTGCAATTTGACTATTGTTTCCATCAAAATTGAGCTTAATCTATCAAATGCACTTTATAGATCACAATTTGGAGTTGTTTTTCTATTTTTTATCTTTCTCCCCAAAGTGTTTTTTGGCTCATACTCCCATCCTACCATAAAAAGAAAATTTGCAGATTCACATTTTGAGTTGACTCACTTAAGGGTTGATAGTCAATTCTTGGTGTGTATCTCATTTCCTAATGAAAGTAGAGAAGTAGGACCCCTTTTCCCTCTTTGGATCCACTTTCCCATTTTGGGAAACTCCCCCATCCTATTTTTCTATGTTTCACCATATAATTTTTTCATCTTTTGATTATGTTAAGGTTTTCATCTTTAATTTATTTTGTTAGTGTGTTCATTTTGTGTCAAGAGCCAACATGTGGTATTTTAGGTATAGTTTTTTACTCTTTTATCAAATTTTGAAAAAAAATACATTTTTAGAAACTAGACTCCATTATACATGTATTAAAAAAATATTAGTTTTCAAAAAAGTTAGTGGGGAGCACAATAAAAAAAAAAATCAAGATGTTTCTACTTCAAAAATTAGTAAAAAGAAATATATTCATTAAAAAGGTTATTGAAAAAACTGGCATAAACTAC
This sequence comes from Sequoia sempervirens, assembly GCA_007258455.2. Taxonomy (NCBI): domain Eukaryota; kingdom Viridiplantae; phylum Streptophyta; class Pinopsida; order Cupressales; family Cupressaceae; genus Sequoia; species Sequoia sempervirens. The sequence goes on from VDFB02252616.1 coordinate 34,607,317, forward strand.
ATGGTATTAGCTAATTTATCACCAAAGCGATTTTTGAAAATGTAAAAAAAAAAATATTTTAGGGGGAGCACACTAGATTGTGTGCTTCCCTTTTTTGAAATCCTTAATCTTCACTATTTTTAAAAAAAAAAGTATTTTATAAAGTAGATTCGGAGCACTACAACTCTTGTCCTTGTTGCATCTTCAAATTTTGAGCGTAACTATCTTCATTTTCTCATCGAATATTAGACTGATGATTTTAGAGAAAAGGTGACATCTTAAGACCCCTTTTTTTGTCACAGCTTTGTGCACTTATCCTACTACCAATAGCTTTCAAATTCAAATGGTATCTTAGGTTCTCAAGGGTATTTTTTTATCCGTTGAATCTCCTTACCACAAGAAGGAGCATAACCTTTGTTCTAATTTATATTGTTTAGAAGGAAATTGAAATAAGACATTAAAAATTTATAATGGAAACAACTTTCAACATTAATATTCTACCAATTCATAATAACCATCTCCTCTTCTAAGAAGTCATCCTTTTAGGGCATGCCACCATAAGATGGTCCTACAAATTTATGGAGAATCAACCACTAAAGAGTGGGATAACCAATATTTTCTCAGGATACAACCAATTTTGAAACCCAAGATATCCTTAATCTTTTGTTGCATCTAAGGTTCAGTAAAGAAGAAAGATATCTCTAATTTGTAAAGTTTAATTTCTTGAACTAAGACCAAGGAGCAATTATCCAAGGTGGTTTCAATTGTCCTTAGTTAATTTTTACATGTCATGCCAAAAATTAGAGTATCATCAATAAATAGTAGATGGGAGATAGGGATTATAGTCTTAGTGATTCTAATTCCTTTCTAATAATTTTTGGTACAAACTTCTTGAAAATTTCTCTCTAAGGTGACTACCATAATTATGAAAAGGAAGGGTTAATGGGCTCCCATTATTGTAAACCACTAGAGGAGATAATTAACCCTTAGGGACTCCTATTTATCATACTAGAGTATTGTAAACTTAAGATTAATTGAAAATCCAATCTATCCATTGAGCTTAGAGAAACCAAATATTTTCATTGCCTTAATAAAAAATATCTATTCCAACCCGCACGGGTAGTGGAGTTGGCTTGGGTCATGGGTTTTCTCCCCATTAGTTTTGGGTTCAACTCCCACTCCTAGGCTTAAATGATGGATTGACTTGCAAGTTTTTGTGCCCACCCACAAGGGATTAGTCTTGAATTAACTTGCCCCTTGGATGATGGGTTGGGTTGCGGGGATACCCTTGTAGCAAAAAAAGTAAAAAATATATATTCCACTCCATCATATGCTTTCCTAATATCTAGTTGATGTAACATGCAACTCCACTTTATTGAATTAAATTAATGGACAACCTCTTACATAATAATCATCCCATCTACAATAGATCTACCAAGAACAATAACACTTTGTTCCCCAATAATGACATCAAATAGAATGATTTTTAGTTTGTTGGTAGTTACTTTGGAAATTATTTTGTAAATAATGTTATAAATGGAGATTGGTAGTCTTCAAAAGTTTCAACCACATTGTTGTTTGGAATGAAATAAATGAAATTGTTGTATAAATATTTTAATAGAGTAATTATCTATAGGCTCCCCAACAGCCATCCATACTCTTTACCAATGATGTGCTAGGTTTTTTAGAAAAATTTGGTAATGAAACCATATAGCCTAGGGCCTTTTATAAGATGGGAAGTAACAATTTAATTTCAACTTGAAAAGAAGGATCCATAGGGAGGTTTTTTTTTTCTTCATTGAACAACTTGGGGATGCATTATAGGACATTATTTTGATTAGTCAAATATGATCATTCCTAATTTTTAGGAATTTTTGGAAATAAATTGTTTACTTTGAATTCTATTGAGCTTCTTCCTAATATTATTCAAGTAGTGAAGAAACTTATGTCACCATATTTTAACAAAATTTCTCTTGAAATCTACTTCCTCTGTGGCCTTGATATTTTCACATATTGTTCCATCAATTATTTCTCTCTCTTGTGTATCTCTTTTGATCCATCTTATTATCAATGAGCTCTTCACTTAAAGCCTCTAGATTTTCTTCAATTCTTTCTTTCTCTTCAAAGATGTTCTTATAGTTCTCTCAATTTTATCACTTTATACATATGTTTATGTAATTTAATTTTTTGGATAGGTTAAAAAAATACACAAGCTTTTAAATTAGAGCCTCAACCTATCATTTTTCAATGTTGGGGAGGAAGTTAAATTTGATGAGTCACATGTTCTCTAATTTGAAATGGAATAAAATAGGATTTTGGTCTTCTTTAAGGATCGACTATACATGATAATGATATGAACTAGTGATAGGAAGGAAAATTTAACCAATCACTACTACATAAGAAATGGTCCAACCTTTAAACATTGTTAGAAAATCCTAGACTATGGTTCATCCAAGAGAAGGAACCATTCTTGGGAATGTTATCTTGAAGGTTTACTCTATTGAAAAACTCTATAAATTCTATTGATAATTGATTTTTCTTCCTTATTCACCATGTTTATCATCTAATGGAATTAGATTGAAGCCACCGTCATTATGATAAATTATAAAGGTTTTATGTCTAAGGAGCTAGATACTTGCTCCCAAATTCTAAGTGTACACATAACCAACCCATAAATTTAAATTAATACAGAAGAAAGAAATTGTATTCACCAACCAATATTACTCTTGAACAATTATTTCAATCTTGATAACAATAAGATGCCCAAACCACATTAAGCGCCCAAATATTCCACAAAGTCCAAATATAATATATTCTACACATATGCATTCTATGAGAGGGGTGGTACAAATTTTGTTAGAAGTAGATTCCTGTTGTGAATCCACTTAATATCTCGTTGCATCTCTCCTAAGATGTAATATAATTTTATATGCCAACCAAATTGAATTGTTTTTTTGGACTCAAACTACATGCAATCAAGGCCTGGGATTTTTTTAATGGAATAAGAGTGGAAAATCCAATGCATAATTGATGTATCCATAGTCAACACATGTAACTTTTCTTTGTCACTTATCAATACTTTTCTGTCAAACCGTCAAATGTAGACTCCAAGCTCTTTGGAATGTCCACTGATTAAATTATTTAAAATAAATAAAAACCTGGACAACCATACTATGATATTTTAGAAATATTATTACCATATTAGATTTTTTTAGTAGAATTAGCCACTACACATTCTCATGCCTAAACAATATAATACTATCCATTGGCCATCTCAATCATAGAGAAATCTATTGCAAGGGTTATTTGAAGAAGGTTATTCACTTTTTTTCTTTCAACAAACCATTCTACTCTAGACCCTAACATTAATGATAGGGGACATTGCATTCCAAGCCCATTTTTAATAAAATGATGTGTTGAAAGTTGGTAGTAAATTTACAATTTTAAATCCAAGGGCTTTCCTCAAAGTTTTTTAAGGCTTTTAAACAAATATAATTGACATGTGTAAAGGAAAAATAATTGATATTTTTTTTTTTGATATATTTAATTGACATGTGTAAAGGAAAAATAATTGAGATTTTTTTATTTTATAGTCTTAAATGCAATTATGAGCATGTTTATAAAATGTGGAAGCAGGGAGAATGAACACAAATTATTTCATAAAATTATTCAATTAAAAGTAGTTGTTTTAGTATAACAATTGTAGATAAATATGTGGAGTTTTTTATTCAAATGGATTAATGTAACAAGTTTGGAGATAAATTTAAAATAGTCAAAATCGTACACAAATTATGGCTAATCAATTTCCTAAAATAAATATGTTTTAGTAAATGATCATAATATATGCACAAAATGATGCTCTTAACAAGCTTCCCAAGGGCTTTTAAGAAATCTTAAAAAAATGGTTTCATTGACCAACATATTGGTTAATATGCATAAAATAGTTTATTTAAAGCAAATATTTGTAACCAAAAAAATGTAGAGTTGCCCTTTAAATATTGTTTCATTTAAGGAAAGAGTAAGGTAACAAATGAGAGAAATGTGGGAGACTTTGGAATGAGAAATATTGAGTGAAATGGTTAGTTGAGGGAACTAAGGAGTTAAACTACTAAAAATACAACATATATTATAATTCATAAATAATGATAACTTTAAGAAACCCCCTTAAAAAAATATATAAAATTTTAGCGAGTCTTTTATTTTTTGAAAAAAATAAAAATAAAAAAATCTATTGACAAATGTTTTTCTTTTTTTTGAAAAAATATTAATTTTATTTGTCATTTTTTTGAATCACTAGGAATTTGTAGAAAATCTTGATGAATCTTGATGAAAATTAGGAAAATGCATTAATTACCATTGCAAATCCTTCCTTTTAAAAGAAATAAATTCCTATGTAAAAGTAAGGGATGTAGTTTAAAGTGTAGTGCTTGTGTCTATAATTCCTTAATATTTTAAATCAAACATTGAATATTTTAAATCGACCCTAAATTATTTTTCACCGCCAATAATTTTATTTATAATCTAATGATTTGGTTTATATTTTGGGCCCATGAGTATTGGAGCTCTCCAAGTACATCTTGGCCCACTCAATTCAACCCTAATAGTTAGATTATAAATGTTCAACAACCCAAATAGAATTTTAGGCCCAATGAGTATTGAAGCTTTGTGGGCATATTTTAACCCATGGAATACAACCTCAACCATTAGATTATAAATAAAATTAATGGTGGTGACTACAAATTTTCCATATGGCCCTAAAGTAACTAATACTTTAATTTCATTTTCTACTATAACTTATCAAATTTAGATGAATTTGATCTAATTAGGCATCAAATATTGTGACAAATTTTAAGTTATTTTTTTATAAAATAATTTTTTTGGCAATTTCACCAAGACTAAAATAAAATTTTATACAATATGGTGATTCAGAGCAACTTATAGCTTGCACTATTGGCCAACATTTGAATCTCCAATTTCAACTATTATCCAACTGAAAAATATTTTCCACTAAAGAATCATTGTTAATGTAATCCATGGGTGTACAAAGCCAAGGATATAACTACAATAACTAAAATTGGGCCCAAAAACTGACACATAAGAGTATTGTAATACCTTCCAACTATAATTGATTAAAATCGCTCTAAGTTTGATAAAGAATGGAGTAGCTATATGTTTGTAGGACTAATAAATATGTATAATAGAAGTACTATATTTACAATCGAATCTATAATAGGATAAATAAAAACTAAAAGAAACATACAATATTTTCATTTAAGAAAAAAATTATTTAGGTAAAAAAAATTCAACACAATAACATTTTTCACAACATAAACTTAACCTTTCTCTAGGACAAAACCCTCCTTTTATCCATGACTTAATCACTAGTAATTTAACTAAATTGAGGAATATTTTTTAGTTATATCACATGCACCCCAACTTGTGTGCAATGAAAACCACTTTAGAATCAATAATTTCTAATCTTGAAACTCTCACCAACCAACATATTTCCTTTTTAGAGTGGTGATAGGCCAAGAGGGAATAATATGCCGATGACTTATTGTAAGATCATGTGAGGGAATTAGACATTTTCAAAGCCCACTAGCACAACCTTTCATCAATCCTAAAACTAGACAACCTGTTGATGTGCGTATGCCCAAATATTTGATTAAATGGTGCACACATCAAGGTATCCTAGATAATTTTTGGGATCATTGGTGGATGGTTTTTGATAAACCACCCAACAATAATCTTGATGTCCTGCAATATTTTCTTCAAAAACTATATGCTAAATTCTCATGGGTAAGCATGTAAACTACTTTGATATGAGGAATTTTCAAGGTAAGGGTAGAGAAATTCCTCAGGATATACCCAGGTCAAATCAAGTAACCCTAGTTATTCCCCTCATATTGCTCCCCCACCTCTAATACAACACCCAAAGATTGTTGCAGATGCAACACATAAGAGTATCTTGGCAGTACATGCTTTGACTGACCATTTGATCACACAAAGGTCACAATTCATCCAACCACATGATAGTGATACACCTATTAGATTAGTTGATATTGGTATACCCTCCTCTGATCCACCACACATTTGTGTGTCCCACTAGTGTAGTATGTGCACCCACATATGTTTAGGTCCTCTCACACAACCCACTAATCCTTCGATGGAAACATCTGATTATGAGGTTCATCATATGTCAGATGTAGGAGATGAGACAACGAAGGCTAAAGCACACCCTAGAGATTCATTGGGTGCCAAATATGAGGAGGATGTTGGATCTTATCAACAACATGCAATGGTAAGACTTAAAGTAATTTCAATGTAGTGCATTTATCTTAAATTAATATTCTATAAAAGATATTAGTACTAATGTTTATTTATGTGTCGGATTTAACAGTTTATGACGGAGGACCAAATTATGTAGGTCCAAGAGGGTACCCTTATGGCCATTTCATTTGGTTTAGAGAGTAACTATATGTATACTTTTTTGCACATACATGTTTACAATTTTTTATTGTATATGCATATCATTTAAATTATGATCTAGATGTTAATTTTTTAAATATATTATGATTATACATGTACATAGATTGATATTCTTATGTGTTCTTGTCTTTTTATACAAAAAGTGCAACCTACTAGTTTTACATCCATGATGACTACTTCTAAAACATTGGAAGAAGCATCACACGAGGTATATGTTTTATTTATATTCTCAACATTATGATTATATGTACATGTACATTTATAGTCTTATATTTTGTCTTTTTTTATAATATAGGAAAATGTTGAATAGTTGGTTCACCCATGATGAGCCCTTGTACAACAAGAGAAAAAGCATCATAGGAGGTATGTGTTTATTTTATATTATATATATATACATTTAAATAGGAGTAGATATATATTTATTTTATGCTTATTTGTCAACAATTATATATTAATTTGTATCAATTTTATTTTACCTACTATAGTCCTTTCCCCAATTTAGCAATGTGATGAATCCTTAACCATTTCAATATGTTAGGACTTCTAATTGTCCTATGTGACAATCAATTTCATAACATCTTTCAAAAAAGAGCAAGACTTGATGTAATCAAGAATTCCATTTTAGTAAATTATAGTTCAATATAGTGATTTTGATGTTAATTTGACAATTCTAAATTAGAGTAATTAAGTTTCTATTTAGTAGTCTAACTTATAAACCATTGACATAATTAATACAATTTTTGGTTTGAGTTTTTTATAGTGTAGACATCTTCAAAACCACCAAGTACTTCGAGGAGGATTGATTTTGATGATCCAGAACAAGTTCAATATTTGCTAGAGACATATAGGGTCACCTGCATATATTTAGGGATTGATACATAGTTATTCGACATGTATATTGTATATAGATCTTGAGATGACATATGCCACATTTTGTAAAACTTGTTTTGAGTTGGCATATATGCCAAATTTGTATATGAACATACACAATTATTCTATAATTTGATATATAAAAATTGATATTCAATTTAATTTGTTTCTTGTGTGCATGTATTTCTCCTTTGAAACTTAAAATTGGAATGTATAATCAATTTGGAATGGTTAAGTTATGATCAATAACATGTTATATATTAATGAAATTACACTTTAATAGAACTTATGAATTTCAATTCCTAATCCATCTATGCTAGTGTTAAATTTGGTTGCCTTGGGCAACTTCACCAAATTTTATGACCATTTTTCTCAAAATTCAATTTCATATAATGGCATAAAATCACACACATAACTTAGAAAGTAAATTATAAGGATTAAAAATCACTTTTTCTTTTATTAAATTGGAAGGAGACTATCAATAGATACACTTTGAAGATCAATGTACAATGGCTAATAATTCATACCAACTAACATAGTTTCAAATTGAAGCACATAATCATTAATTTTTCATAAGGAAATTCTTACATTGTCTTAGTTTTATAAATGTCACTTGATGCTCAATATTATGTTGATTTATGAAAACATTAGTCAAGTCTTACAATAAATGGATAAAAGAAGCACAAGATAAAGGGTGGAACCAATTAAGTTCATAATCGTTCAAGCTTTATGGAAATAATTTTATAGTTAGTATTTTATTATAAATGTAACATACAAATTTTGCTTTACAAGAATGTAGGTGGTTCAAGGGTTCAATTATACTATTATACATTCAAACCAAACACTTTTTAGATATTTTTTAAGATACCTTTTCAAATCATTTATATCGGTACATTCATATTTTTTTAACTCTCTCATAATTATTGCCAATTGGTGGGAGTAGTTAGGTGGTGGTGAAATAAAAGGGGCATGAGTAGACAAATGGGGAGTGAAAGAAAAAAAATGGCATGAGTAAATAAAGGAGAAAGAGAGGAAATAAAGTGACATGAGTGAAAAGGGGGAGTGAAAGAACAAAAGTGACACAAGTGAATAAAGTAGCTACAGATCAAATATAGGGACATGAGTAGAGAAAGGGGAGTGAAAGAAGCATATAGGATTATTAGTAACTTCAAATCTGAGGAGTGTATTTAGGTTGATATAGCTACATATATGTATATGAATGAAAGGTGTGGCTAAGGATGTGATATGTGAGGATTGAATAACATTAGGGATGTGAGAGGCATGAGCACCAACCATATAAATAGGATGAATAAAATGGGATATGTAGGATGGGTGAGAAATAAAATGAACACTATGAGAATTGGTGAGTGATGTAAAGTATCTAGGGTTTACAATAAGGTGGAGAACTCATAAGTAAACTACAAATAGAATGGATTTAACCTAGGCATAGGGATATACCATATAAGGATCTTGTATATCATCAATGGTTTTTTATATGAAATTATTATATATTTAGGAAATGCTTATTAATAATCACCTTGGTAAGAACATCAAAAAACAAAATAAAACAAAAATATATCTTCACCTTTGGTATCTAATTGATTAAATGATTATTTCAAGTTATTAAACATATAATTTTTTTGTTTTCAAAAATTTCAATGAATTCATCATGGTCACAATATTATTCTTACTCATCATAATATAAGATGTGATCAACATAAGAGGTCATGGAATAGAGGGGTCATGGATTTAACCTTGTATTCCATCAAAGAGATCCTAACACTCTTAAGATATTCTAAGTCATGTTCACACAATGATAGGTTGATGTAATAGTAAATTAAGAAACAATCTAATTTAAAAGAATAGTCATGGAAGTTATGTATTCACTATAATATATGGAAATAAATTACACCCTACATAGAGTATCTAATGGTAAAACACAAAATGGATTAAACAAGGAATATTCTTAAAAGATATGAGACTAATTAAAATGTAAAGAAATATTTAAGTAACTAAAATAGAGAAATAGAAATGATGAAAAGGAATAGAGAGCTTATTTAGTAATAAGCATATTTAGTGCAAATTTGGAAATAAGTATATTTTTTGTTTCATGCATCCTAGACCAAAACCGATTGTACCAACACGTCCAAGTGGGTAGCTAAATGCTAGGGAAGGGTTGTGTTCGTTCTCCAAGTCACCTGATCATTTCAAAGTACACTATTCTAATGTAACTCCCACATCAATAGAATCCCATAATGACATTAGATGCTCTTACAACTTTCTTATTCACATCACAAGATAGCTAACACAAAGTGGGATGCCTCATTTTCCAAGTGAGGCTAAAATAAATAATAGCTACAAATAAATAAACAATCCAAATATTAGCAATTATAAAATGTTCAATACACCTAATCCCAATAGATTAAGGATACTTGTGGACCCCTCAAGTATACTAAATGAAGTGGATTCCTTTCAATACCAAGTATACTAAGCGTAATTATTTTGATAAGATTGAGATAAATAATGGTATGTGTGAGCTACTTGCACTTATTACCACATACATAGAGAAAGTGAGACTTTCTTTAAGTGAAAAAGCTTGATTAATTTCAATCCTTGATTAGATAAAAATTCCAAATATAAAATATGAGAAAGAGTTACCTCAAAATGATAAGTACATAGAACCTAGTAAAGTTTAGGTTGTTACCTTCTATTTGTGTTGATTCTTTGATCTAGGATAAATAGATAAAAACTATCACTATTAACATGGTTCGAGAGAAATTTATATTATTAGAAACAATATTAATTTTTTTTGTTAAGGAGGTTAATTATATGTTTGATGCCAAATGTTAAAATAATATTAAATATGCATAAATTTTTTAATCTTTATTCAATTTATTCTTTCAAAAAATGTAAATTAAATGATAGATCAAGTAAAAAAGAGGATTATATATAGTTTAATGGACACCAAGAAATTGTTGGCATTGCAAAGGTCTTGGAGTAAGAATTTGGTCATTGCAAGAATAAGTAAATTGACATAACATAGTGAAGTTGTCAGAACAAGTGGTAATATAGTAGGAACGATGTAATATGCATTCAAGGATTTAAAGGAATAATGATCCTTCCAAGTTTCATTCAAGGAAAGATAATTCCAAATCTAATATATTACTTCAAGTATAAAAGACTTGTACCTACTCTTGTTAATTGATGTGCAAGCTACCTATGTTTTAATTATAAGGCTCAACTAACCATTTAACTTGCCTTTATATCCTCAAAACTAAAGGGTTTCGCAAATATATCCCTTAGAAACATAAGAAACTAATTGGAATACCACAAATGTGCACTTTAATCAAATAACTAGGAAGGGAAATCTTAACAAAAAAAGTTTTAAATATCTCTTTAATTCGTAAATTAATAAATAAGTCATGAATCATATCAACAAATTGTTTAGTACTTTTGGTAGAAGTCATACTAGTAATTTCTTGTGCAAAACCTTGTTAAGACATTAATTTCCATGCTTGACAATAGGAGGGACAATAGTAATTACAAGAACATCAATACCTGTATGTCATTTTTAGTGGATTGATCCATATAAGGATTTAAGAATGTGCACCTCCCCAAAGGGATATGAGGTGAAAGATTCATTGGCATGTAAAAACACTCCAAATTCTAACTCATAAAACAATTGATGGAAATTGTTTGAGGGGAGAGAAAAAATTAGAAAAAAACACCTAATAATTAAATCTAAAACAAGTTTTGAATGCAATCCTAAAGGAAAAATAAGGGTGTCTATAGGGTGTGCAATAAGATCAAGAAATGGTAAGGAATCCCCTATAAAATTCAAGCAATGAACGCCCAAACAAAAGTAGAATCAAGCCCTAGGTAAATTTTATATGAAAGATGAGAAGTTAGAAACATTAATGTTAAATGAAGTAATGAAGAAAGAAGAGACACTTAAGGAGATAACCTAATTGCATAAGAAAACGTTAAGATGACTAGTAAAATTTAAAGTTACATGAATTTAGCTAGGATCATTAAATAAATATTATCAATTAGAAAACAATTAACCTAGATAATTGAAATTGAAACAAATATGATAAGTAAATAAGAGGGTAGAGTGAATTAGGTATATGATTAATTCATATGGAATAATGAATTTTATTTTGTTCAAATTTAATTTCTTCACTATCATGAAATTAGTCTTCACCACTTGATGAATGTCTTGTAGTCTAAACTAGTATACAAAACCATGTGGATTGGTTTTAACCCTATGGATTCAACCTTGACTATCAAAAACTTCATCTACATAGAAGATTGATATGAGATGTTTGAGAATAATATAATAATATTTTCCCCAAAGTGTTTCTCACCTTCATCTTTTGGGTGTATAAATTTATGAAGGTAGTAGCTAGAGACATAATTGAGGGGCTTCCTAACTCAATAGATGACTAAATTAATGGTGATGAGATATATCAAAGACAACAATTGCAAACATGATGTAAATTTGATTCCTTTATTTTACTTTCAAATATAAGTGTGCTCTAACAATCCACAATATTATTTTTATATTTTTTTCTATCAAATTAAGTGGACATTAAATATCTTTAAATATCATGACATAACAACATGTCTCCCTACCTTTGGATTGGACTCCCTTGTGGAGGTTATCCCGAGGGTGGTGCATGAGGAAGATCTTAAGTCTCTGGGAAATAAGGTTTCTATGCAAGAGGTTAAATCTATTGTTTTCTCCTTTGGTACTTTTAAAGCCCCAAGTTTAGATGGTTTTCCCCCAACCTTTTTTTTAGGATTTTTGGAAAACCATCTCCCAAGATCTCCTTGTTGCTAGAGATTTATTCAGAGCATGGAGACTTCTTCATCAAATTAATTCTAATTACATTTTCCTTTTTCCTAAGAAGGAGGATGCTATATCCATGTCTGACTACTGCCCTATCAGTCTTTGTACATGGTTTACATTTTTTTTCTACAGTTATGGTTAATAGGTTAAAGCCCCTATTGGATAAAATGATCTCTAGAAATCAGAAAGGTTTTATGGTTGTAAGACAAATATTGGATGTAGCTATTGTATCCCATGATTTTATTCATTCTATGGGCCATTGTAAGAATTTGAGTATGGTGTTTAAATTGGACATCTCAAAAGCTTATGATAGGGTTTCTTGGAGCTTTTTATTTAATTTTTTGGAAAAAAATGGAATTAGTGGGAAATTTTTGAGATTAATCGAGTGTGTTACTACTACCAGTTACTATGTCCTTCTTAATGGAGTTCCTACAAGTCAATTTTCTTGTGGTAAGGGTTTGAGACAAGGTAATCCCATTTCTACATATCTTTTTATAATTGTTACTAAAGTTCTGGGTCAAAATCTCCAAAAAAATCTTGATTGTGGTTGTCTAAATGGAATTTTTGTTGCCACTTCCTTGGCTTCGTCTTCTCACCAACAATTTTTTGATGACACGATTCTATTTGGTAACATTTCCTCTGTTGTGGAAGAAAAAAAATGGAAGGAAATCCTAAACAAGTATGTTGAAGCTTCTGGCTAGTTTAGAAATCATAACAAGAGAAAATTGTATTTTTTTAACACTAATAAATAGGTGAAGGAAAGGATTCTAAGAATCTTGAGATATCAAGAAGCTAGTATCCATGATGCTTACTTGGGCCTCCCAATAAGCACAAATAAACCTCCTAATTCCTTCTAGAATGGTATCATTGAGATAATACAAATGAATTTGGCTAACTAGAAAGGAAAATTGCTTAGTGAAGCGGGTAAGGTCTAGCTTTTGAAGTCTTCTCTCCAAAATGTTTTGGTTTATTATGTATCCCTCTTTAATACATGCTAACTTTCATTATGAGAAATATTGAACAAATCTACAGGACCTTCCTCTAAACTGGAATAAAAGAAAGGTCAAGGTTTTCTCTTGTTAGTTGGGAGAAAGTGTGTTCCCCAAAAAAGTTAGGGGGGCTAGGGATTAGAATATTAAATATGTTTACCAAGGCTATACTAACCAAAATGGGTTGGCATATGATTCAAGGAAGGAAATATTGTACTAGTATTATTTGTGCTAATTCTATGGCGAATGACCCCCTGGTTTCTTGTTGTCCTCTCAAGGATTTCCTAATGGGTCAGGCTTTTGGAATAATGTTCTTAAAACAAGAAGTATACTATAGCAAAGAGTTAGAAGGAAAGCAGGGAATGGGAGGTCTATCATTTTTTTAGAATAAGTGTGGGGAAGATGTCTTGCTTTGACTTTGGTGGGCCAATTAAATCCTATAAGACAAGACCTCACAATATTATATGGAACTACTCTCTATGGTTATGTTAACTAGTCTAAAGAGATCCCCAAATGGAGAAACTTTGAACAAGATGTCTTAGACCTGAGAACAAGAAGAGGGAGCAATGTGGTGGTTTGTTTTGAGTTGTTTTCCACTCTTAACACCCTGATTGGAGATTAATGTTTGGCCATTCAAGGAGGTGAAGATGATTGGATATGGGGTGATAACCCCTCAGGAGCTTTCTTTATCAAAACAACTTATAACATATTGGATGAAGCTCCTTCTAATGATCAAAACTTCAATTAGAATTTGATCTAGAATGCCAAGTTAATTCCAAAAATTAATTATTTTTGGTTGGCTACTATGCATGGTGGAATCCTCATTGTTGATGTCCTTAATAGAAAAGGATTTCAATTTTTCAATAGATGTTCCCTTTGTCTAGTTGTTGAAGAATCAATTCTTCATCTTCTTATTCAATTCCCTTTTGCAAGAGAAGTCTAGTCTTCAACTCTTTAGAATCTTCTAACTGACTGGGTGTTTCTGAGTGATTTGAAAGACCTTGTGATCCAATGGGGCTCTAGCACTTTTTTCATCATATCATTAAGGAATTATGGTTTCAAGTTCCCCCCTTTGTTTCATGGCACATGTGGAAGGAGAGAAGAAATAGAATATTCAAGGAGAAGTAAAGGAGTAGTGGAGAGGTCTTTTATAGCATAAAACAAAAAATCATGGAAAACTCAAACTCAAAAGTTTTTGGTTTCTCAAAAGTTATGTCAAATTATAAAGACCTTAGATTCAAGAAACTATGGGGATTAAATCATGATCTAACTAAGATTAATTGGGTTAAAATCCTAAATAGGAAAAATGACTTTATATAAATCTTTGCTAGTTGACTAGGTAAAATTTAACTTTGATGGTTGTTCTAAATGAAACTAAGGGTTCATTGTAGTTGGGTGTCTAATAAGAGATAGTAAAGGGATATGTATTGAATCCTATGCTAAGTGCTTGGACATTGTTACCAGTGTGGAAGCAAAGACTACTAATACTTGGAGAGGTATAAAGTTATTAAAAAAACTTGGTTTTACTAAGGCCATGATTGAGGGGGGCCCTAAATTGATAATTGAGTTTCTTAAAGGTCAGGTCGACCCCCCTAGAAGATCAAGAACTTGATACAGGACCCAAAAAGAGTGATTAATTATTTGGAAAGGTACTCTTTGCATCATATCTTTAGAGAGAAAAATAGAGTTTCTAACTTGATCTCAAATGCAGGCCTCTCTAATTTATTATGGCTTTTCTAGAATTTTGAAAATTTTTCGCTACAAATAAAAGAATAGGTTTCTAAGGATCATTTAAAAGGGGTCTTCTCTACTCATGAAAATGGGGATTCAAACAATATAGGATAGGGGGATGAACACTATTCTAGGGGTTCTATTAAGTTTTATCTTTTCCTACCCCTTTTTGAATTAAAACTATCCAATTCAGTTTTTGACATGTAAATGAAGAGATGGAATGATGGGGAACATAGTGATTTTGCTGATGTTAGCTTGCTTATGTCATTTAACCATGTTCTTTTACATGGTTTGGAGGATAATTAAGTCTCAAATTATTAAGAAGGATAGGGGAAAACTTTAAGAAATCCCCCCCTCGGCAAAGGTGTAAAATCTTGACGAATCTTGTATACTTCTCGATAGAAATATTAATTTTAGTGGAATTTTTTTTTGTTTCTCACGAAAAAAAAATCTCAATTGGTGAATCTTTTCTAATCAATAGAAGTCTATGGAAAGTCAGACCAAAATATTTTATGACAAAGTCTTTAATTTTGAGGTTTGAGTCTCATCAACCTAGCGATGTCCCCATTTTAAAAAAAATATTGTTTGCATGTACACTATGCATCCATCTTGTCATTTGTCGCGGGCATACCTTTTAAGCACTTGTTCTTAAGGATTCAAGTGTTGAAATAAATCTTAATTGTCACATCAATGATAGTGGTGAATTTAAAAATGATAACTGTGATGTCATACTCATTGTGTTTGTGCTAACTTCTATATATACTTCACCAACTTGATGTTCTTCATATCATTTATAATATTTGGCTTTGATTTCTTTCTTCTCTATTCCAAATTTAACTGAGATATTATGGATTCTTCATGGTGTGTCATGCTACTCAATTTTTTTTGGGAGAAAGGAAGGGATGATGCATACGACAAACAAAAGTTGGGTATGGTTTTTTCAATTCCTTGTGTGCAGGTTGAGCATGCTATAAGAATAATTGTGGGTAGGGAATTACTTCAAATCTTCTCGTGTTCTTTACATTCAAAGGTAGCTTCAGCTTTCTTTTCCAATTGCATGGAAATTTTGCTCGATAAAGATTTGGTGAAGACGCTGGCAATATGTTATTTGTAGCCTTTCATTTACTCTATTTCTTTGTTGGAGTTGGCACTGGAGAATTACAATTTTGAAAGTGGGTTAGCACCTATTGGTGGAATCTTTAGGAAAGTGGAATTGCATGCTTCTATAGTGCAAGATCTTGCCCTACTTAATATGAGATGGGGTGTGCTATGTGATACAAAAAATGAATCATTAAAGAGTCCTGAGTTTTGGAGGAAGGTTTTGGGTGATTCACTTTTCTTCTCTGTTGTTAGTTTGTTAAATTTGATTCAAATTCTACTCAAACACCTAGTTGATGGCTTCAACTAATGTTACAAAAAAAAATAGTAATGAATTGTGTGATGTGTCACATGTCTATATTTTATTGTACAGCACAACAGTTCTTGTAATATGCACTTTATGACTGGTTTTTTGTCACAGTTAGTGGCTTTTTTCCTTTTGGGCATGTTGGTTATGTACTATGTACTTCATTCTTTAGCAATAGCTACTTAAGTTAAAATAATTTTCATGGATCCATTCTTGTAAATCCTTTTTGCTTTGATCAATATAAAAATTTAGCTTTTAAAACTAATAGTAATTATCAACATATATTTTTGATCATAAGTGAGTGAAATTTATTATGACTTATTAGTGGACATTGATAATGATTAAGGTAAAACAAGACATTTAATTCTCTCTTTCAATGCGTCGAATTACTCTACCTTTCATTTATTCTATTGAAATTCTCAATCTTTTTGAAGAAATTTTGGTTGTGGTACCATGGGTGGTGGAGTGGATTAATGCCATATGAACAACCAAATTGATTGATTGGATAGCTTTATATTGAAAAATACACGATGTACTATAGAATCGTAGATGATGATGTCAATAATCTAGTGATCTAGTAAAATAAGATTTGTAATTATTTCATATCGTTTGAGTGGCACTAGCAATTTTAACAATTGACAACTTGTCAGTTTGAGGTATAGTTTGCATGTAGCTAGGCTTCCAAAGTCTAGACATCAATCAAATTAAACATTTGAATTGTAAATGTAAGGATTAAGTTACATGAATCGATTAAGTTGGTTTTTTCATTTGTATGAATCGTGATTATGATTATACCCAACTTCACACATGACACATGTAAGGTGTACACAAGGATCAGGCTGGTAGTGGCACAATTGGCCCATAAATAAGGATAGTGAGCACAACTGAAATCATCTGTTGAAGGCTAAAGACTTTACTATTGAGTGCAATGTTTGAATTTTCATAAGGGCTTTCATTTTGTAGGGTTAATAAGGATTCAGGAAGATGATGTGGTATTATTGGGGATACTCTAAATTCTTCTACCTCCAGTTATGTAGTTACAAACTAAAAGACCAATTTCCTTCAAGTTCAGAATGGGTGGAATTGGAAAGAAGTTGAATTGGTTGACCTGACTTCTCAGACAGGTTTTGAACCATGATGAGGAGCTCTGATGGAGATAAGTGTTATCTTAGTGAATGGAGATTGCAAGTAGAAGATGGGAACAATTATACTACCCTTCATCTTTTGCATGACTCTGATTCTCAAAGGGGATACGTACATTTTATATCTTCACAACTCTCGATTCCCCAACATGGTTGGCCAGGAAAGCCCTATGCATTTATTTTTAGACACCATGGCATACCAGGCAAGTCCCATGCATTTATTTTCAGAGAGACATGTGTATTACAATGTCACCAACAGTCTAAAAAAAACTTGGTGCTTACATTTGTATTTGTACTATGTAAAGTAACATATGTTTTTTTATACCAAATAGGATCTTGGCACTTGCATGCTCCACTCATCTTTAAAAAGATATGTAATAATGTGACATTGTAATTCAGTTGTAATAAAATAAATGGTTGTGTTATTCTTCATTATCCATTTACAATAAAGAATTATTTTCTGAGTTCAGTGTCTATGAATCTATTCAAATCATTTTTTTCTTTAAGAAATTAAGTATTATCTTGTTAGGGTTTACAAAAAATATTATACACTAAAATGTGTCACTCTTGTTAGGGTTTACTGAAATGTTATTGATTTCTAATCTGGCATTAACCTTCTCCCCTAGTTCCCAGTATCATTATTCATTTTGTTAAGTCCTTTGCAACATTGAGTTACTATACCCTTGGCCTTGATGTCAATCCTAGAGCATTTAAGTTTAAAGCAACTTTAAAACACATGTTTATTATTTATATCATAAATTACTCAACTATTTGATGAACATTTGATGTATGGTTGTAGTTGCATTCTAGAATGAAATGCACAAAGTTTTAGCCTGCGAAATTTAACCTCTAGAATCACCCTATAATCGTTAGATTTACAAAGATCAACAATTTAGAAATTGTTGTCAATGCAATACTAAATGGCTTGTTTTAAATGTTGTTATCCATGTACTAATTGTGTAGTCTAGAAGCAACACGTAGATGATAAGATGTTTCATTCACTTTAATTTTTAGAAAAAAAGCACTTTCTATTGCTAAGTGATTTTATTTTTAAGTAAAAGGGTCAACACATGGGGAGATTTCAGTCTTCAGTTTGTTCATTGCAGTGCACCCCCCTATTTTTGGTTCCACAATTCCACTTCCAACAAAGCCATTTTAGTAACCCAGTTTCCATAACTGTCAGCATTAATCTTTTCAAGAATCAAAATCCAGGTAAGTGAAAGAATTCCTACATCTATGTTTCATCGTTTGACGTTTCTTAAAATATTATTTTTTCAAACTTTGAAGTTTAATTTTAGGGTTAAGAGACTTAATAATTTAGAAAAATTAATGAGGACTAATAGGGAATTCACAATTTCACATTGTATTAGCATGTCTACCACTATTACCACTAGAGTAATGTTAGATTAAAAAATACATTATGCAAAATTCCTTAAAACCCTAGGTGTCACTGATGAATACCATGATATTTATGATCTTGAAACCTATGGTAGGCATACCTCAAAAATTATATTTTCATCTCAGAATAAGGTTGCAAAGCAAATGCAATTTAATAGTATCAATGCACTGTGGGTAGTTGGATTGGGGCGCATGATGTTACATGAGGTTTTCCCTTGCCTAGAATTTATCATGGTCTATGCCCAAAATTATGATGATAACAAAAGAGAAATTGTTAATAAAGATAGCAAAGAAGAATTTTTATCCATTAATGCATAAGAACTTGGAAAAGTGTTAGGGTTTACAACTGAAGAATTTGGAAATGTCCACATTGACCTAGAAAAGCTTGCTAGTGATTATGAAGCAGTGGATGAAATGGAGAAAAATTATTTCTTAAATAAAATAGTTCAAGATAGAAACAAATTGAAAGGTGATCATAAGCCTCCTTATGATTTGGATATTTTTAAACCATGGGTTCAAGATACTATTTCCATGCTAGCATTTTTCCTGAGACTGGATAGCAATTTGGAAGTGGGTACAAGCCTCCTTGAAATGGTGTATAATAGCATTACGGTGTTCCACATGTCAAATATAATTTTATTGAGCACATTGTAGAATCCATAAATAAACAATTTTTAATGATTAAAGGAGGTTCCACCAAGACATTTAGGTTTAGAACCTACTTGTGCTATCTTTTTCTATTCAAATTTAGAGGAATTTTTCAAACAAACAAGTTTTAGATTCAACCCTATAGTAATGTTGAGGAAAAGAAAATGGTTCCAATATATGAATGGACCACTAAGATAAGGATGAATTATTTTCAAAGGAACTACAGTAATTTTTTAGACTAATTTTTGGATCCATTGCATCAAGCAATTACAAATACTCCAATGCCTAGATTTCCCATGTCATGTAGAAATTGCATTCAACTAGGAAAAGAAATACAATTGGCTAATTAGTACTTAATGGAAGAATATATTGTGCTAATATTTTATGGATCGAGAGTACAACCATACAAACTTCTAATTCATGTGATAGAAAGGGTTTTTGCATTGGAATATGTAAGGAAGATGCAGAGTATTGATGAACTGCACTTTGTCGATCAACAAAAGAAGACCTTATTTCCTTCTTTACCTTTTTCATGTGGAGGGTTCACATTCGAGAGAAAAACATTTAGTGTGGCACATAATCTTTTGAATTTTTTGATTTTGATGCTATCTAACACTAACAGTATGATCCATGTGACACCATTCAATCAATGATTGTGCTCAATAAGAATGTTGCAAGTAGAATTCAACATCAAAGTAAACCCTTGCTTGAAAACTTGAGAAACAAGGATTCTTGGGATGAGGTCAAAATAGAAATGGAGAAAAGTGTTGTTGGGAATGGTATTTCTTTTGAACAATTGTTAGCAGAAATTATGGCATTGCATCGAAAGAAAATTAAGAGACCTACAATATTTTTATAAAAAAAAGTCATAAACCATTTAGTAGAGTAAAAATACCAGATTCTCTAGAGAAGGAAGTTACAGATAAAAATTGTTCATGATCAAAAATTATTGCCTTTTTGTCTATGAGGAAGGAGCTAGGTGATGCAAAAGCTCTTGCAGAGTATGGAGATACTGAAGAAGATCATGAGTTTAGAAAATTATGGAATATAGAGCATCCAAATGAATAAAAAGATAAAGAAAGTGATGATGAATCTAATGATGATAGGGAAGAACAAAGCCATGTAAATTTCAAAATTGGTTTAAGTGAGGCCACAAAAGAAGCATATACTATAGGAGCAGCCATAGCTAAAAAGTGGGTTATGAAGGTGGTCCTTCAGGGTCCCAAAGACAAGGCCCTTGGATAGTAACATATGTAGAGCATAGAAAACTAGTTGATAAATCTAGCCTTGGGCTTGGAGTTGAAAAAGTATACCAAGGGCATACAAGTCAATTTGTTAGAGCTTCAAATCCTCATCCTAATGGTCAAATACAATCACAACTAGGACATGCCCATGGTGGAGAGATTAGTGCAACTGGATCTGCCTCTGGTGATGCTGGTATGGGTAGTACTTCTAGTATTGGTCAACATGTACTACAAAAAAAATTACACACAAGAGGACAACAATACAATATACCACAAAAACACCAGGTGATCAAGGCATACACTAGAAGAGGTAAAGGATTTTGATAGGTCCAAGTCACACTACTAGCAAATCCACCACAAAAGAGTTATTTCCAGGAACTCCCCCACTGCTAGTTAGTTTGGATGTGACTTCATTAGCAACTGCAAGTACTCCTATTCCTTCGCCATTCAAGCATTCTATTGTTCTTATGTCCCTAGGTTTTGATTACATTAAAGAGTTTTAAAAAAATAGACTTGAATAAAAAAGAAAAGAAGCAATTGATGGAGAGTGTGTCTGTTGTAACTTTAGATCCTGCAACAACCATGGTATTACCCACATTTGACACAAATAAAGACATTAATGAGTACACAATTCTTGTTCCCACAGTTTAAAACAAATTAGCAAATCAGATGGCTTGATCTAAATTCTAGGTGAACAATATTCAATCAGATTTTTTTGGACTCAGAAATACTAACAAAATTAATGTATCAAAGAAGAACAATGAATTGGTGTACACATCATTTCTAAAGCAAGATAGAGAGAAAAAAAGGTTGTAGACTCAAATTGAAAAGTTATAGGAAGACCTAACAAATGAGAAAGAAAAGAGGAAAGTAGCAGATAATAAGAGCAATGAATTAGAAAAAGGAATGAAAAAATTTGCCTCTACATCAACAAGCAAAGAGGATAAGTAGAATGAAACTGAAGTGAATGAATTGAAGCAAAGGATAGATGAGAGAAAAAATAAATATGGTGAGGAAAAAACCACTTCTGAAAATTAAGACTAAGCATTGTGAATTACATAGTGGGAACAAAAATTGGAGAGAAAAAGAAATGAAAGATTGGAGGCAGAGTTGATGGAAGCAAAAAATGAAATTAAGTCTTCACAAAATAAGTTATCTGCATTTTGTAGAGAATCAATGAGGCATATGAAACAAAATATTTGGGATGAAATAATGCAGAGGATTGATCATTTGTGTGACATGTTTCAATTGATTGATGCTATCATACAACATCATAAGAAACTCAACAAATATTTAGTGGACAACAAAAATGTGTTGGCATTAGAGAAATATGCAAATCAAATCCAACAAATAGTTTACAAAGACAGTGACAATGTTTTGAAATCAAAAGGGATTAATAATCGTCTTGCTACATCAATGATGTTGTCATCTATCATTGAAAAGTGTTTGAGAATTTGTGAAGCAAAGGAATATTTTCATTTGGTTGCAGACAAGATGAAGGTGGATGAAAAAGTAAGGAACTTCGTAGAGCTTGGTTTTCAAGAGGATTTTAACACAAATGAGTGATTCATTAGAAAGAATGATTTCAGAAAGAAGATGGAGGATGGAAGGAAGATTGATTTGGACCAGTTTCCTCAAAACCTAGATGTGGTGAACTATTTGGATTTCATCAAACCATTACTAACCTTGAATGCAAAATTGACTAAAGAATCCAAGATAGGTTCCAATTTGAATCATGAATTGTTAACAAATCTTCAAGTCAAACAACATTTGTTAGAACAAATGAAAATTCCACCACCTGAAGAGTGGAAATTGCTAGAAAAGGTGATGTAGTGATTTGATTTTTGATAATATGAATTTCCAAATTCCAACTCAGCTCTATGCAGAGTTGTCTTTGAGAAATATTTTGCATTGCCAATGCCTCTATGTATTCCTTCATGTGATAATAAATTAAAAATCTCAAATTCAATCTTCAATAATGTTTTGATGTTCAATTATCTGTATTATTTATTTTATCGTTTGAAGAAAAAGTCTGGTAGTGGTTTCAACTACTAGATACACATTAAATGATTGCTAATGTTTATTTTTGTATATGCTACTAATACTATTGTTAATATGTTATTAAGAATTGAGTTGAACAATGAATCACTAAGTACATGTTCAAGTTTTACTTTTAACACAATTAAAATATGAACTATAAGGTGATTTTAATTTCAGGTATCCATAATCTTAGTGAAATTGGATTATAATTCACACATCAATACTCAATCTCCATGACTACTTATCAGATCCACTAAACATTTATATGAATTCATGCTTTAGTCAAGGTACTTTAATTGGTTCATTAAACCAGAGCCAAAATTAAAACATACATCAATGCATAATGACAAAGAAGATTAATGAAAGATCATTGATCAAATTTCATTAATAATTCATGTAAAATGTTACAGCTAGAGAGACAATAGACTAAAAATAAGGGAGAAAAACAAGCTTAGTCGCTAGTCCTCTAAGTTTTATAACCTTGTCACGAAGTTCTAAATTTTCATAACTTCCTGATTCCCCGACTTGGTTCACTTTTTCAAGTAGCAAGTTTTTTTGGTCATCTTTGTATTTGGTGGAGGATGAGAGAGTTATTTCAATATAGAAAGACTTCGACAATGGTGAAGTTCATGCATACGTAATCTTTAAGTTATGGTGCATGGATTTATTCTGCTTTTGTTGAGTATTATTCTAGTGGATTATCTATTATTGGAATTGTAAGAATTGGCTATGAAGGTAGCCACCCAAGATCTAGAGGCCTAACAGAAAGCACAAGCATAAGAGAGATAGAAACAAGATGACAAGAATAAACTGTATTCTGTCAATAGAATAAAATGTAATGGAATGAGTAGTACATAGGAGACCCCTTGGTTATATAGCCAAAGTGAGAACATAGAAGGGCATAAGATTATGACAAGTGTCGTAATCTTATGACATAAGACAACTAAGAAAATTTATCACTCCACCAAAAGTGGGAAAGAGATAATGTGATAATCACCACAAAAGGTGGATCACCCACAAAAGGTGGAGAGATAATCACATGATGTGTCCACAAAAGGTGGAAGTGATCAAATAATGACATGTCAAGTCCACCAAAAGTGAAAAATCCCTAACAACCTCCTATGTGGTCCCTAAGTAAACTTAACTAAGGTGCAATCATGACCTAGGACAAGGTACAACACATTTAATTACATCAACACCCCCCTTAAGTGCAACTTAGGGAGAATGTACATAAATTCAAACAATGCAAGATGGGTCCCAACAACTAGGCCATGTTAGGTACCCATGTACACATGCAATGAAATCTCTCACAAGTGGAGTAAAGATATAAAAACCCAGTGGGAAAAAACTACCCCCAAAAGAGAGATGAGATACAAAAGCCTATGAACATGGCATGAGAAGGAAAAAACCCCATGTGAGGAAAAATTCCCCCCCATACAAGAGAAGAAGAGAGACAAGGTAGCCCCCCCCTCAATGTACAATGATTACCTATGGAAGATGCTAGAGAAGGAATGAAGAAGCTGCTCCAAAACTGTCGAACAACTTTCCTCCCTTTAGGAAGAAACAATACCAAAGGTACATGAATGAAGTATCCCCAATCCACAAGTGAAGAAGGAAGAACCCTCAAAATGTAAGAAGTCTCTGAAATTTGCTCAAAGTTCCCTGTGTTGATGTTGAAAGATGCCTTCCCCAAACCATGTGAAGCTGCAATGGTGTAGTCACTTCCTGGAACTTGTGAGAACCCCTTTGCAACAACACTCTCATCCGCTGAAAAAGAAAACTCAGGATCTAGCAAGGATGTAGGTAGAGCATACTCCAAAGACGATGTCTCCTCAAGAGAGAAAGTGGCCTCCTCCAACTGTTGTACATATGCATCCACAATCACATCAACCTTGAAAGACTGATCATATAGAGGAGGGTCAGAGTGTTCCCTCAAAACAACTAAAGAAGAATCACCTTCATCAAAGAGAAGATGTAAGTAATCAAATGTGTCTCCCAAATCTGTAATGTAGGACTCCACAAACAAACTGCCAATGTCTGTCAAGTAGTCATCCCATGAAGCTGGTACTGGAAGAGAATGTATGCACTGTTGCACTGAATCACAAGGAACTGAAACTGTTGGAACACAAGTATCATCAGGTACATCAGTCAGTGTAGGAGATGGAATATCAACAATAGGCTCAAGAATCTCAGGAGTAGAAAGCACTCCAAGATTCAAGTAACCATACTCAATCTCCTCAAGTGTTTCCACACTAGGGTGAATTAAATCATCAATAGGAGGAAAATATGAGAAGGTGTAGAACTAAGAATGATGATCAACCTCCCCAACTGCAACAAGAGCCTTGCTATGCAAATCCTGAACAATGACAGAATATGGAGTGAACTCTACACTCTTTCCTGTACCACTATGTGTAATCTGATAGATGGAAAGGATGTTCCTTGAAAAAGTAGGCACACATAGAACATCATTAAATGCTCCACCTTCAATGTCAATATATCCCTTCCCACAAACTTCCAAAGAAGTGTTTTTGGCCATCAAAATGGGTGGTGATGAACAAGAATCAAATGAAGAGAACATATCCTTGGACGAAGTCATATGATGTGAAGCTCTTGAATCAAGGATCCACCTATCTAAATTGGAATCTGCAAAAGCAAGAAATGCTTGCCCCTTATGTTTCTCATGCTGAGATGATGAAGAAGGAGATGAGCTTGATGTTGTTGCCATGAGAGTTGTACTTTTTCCCTTAGAAGAAGTGGAAGAAGATGAGTCCTCTTGATATTCAAGTGGCAAGTTGATGTTGTTCTTCTTAAGGATGCTTTTCAACTCATCAATTTGCTTAACATGACAATGATGCTCTTCATGACCAATATTTTTGCAATATGCACTTGTTGGTTGCTCCCTCTTACTTGAATAGTCGTACTTCTTTGAAGAAGATGAAGTTGAGTTTTTTGTGGAGGAGTAGATTGTTTGTTCTCTCCTTGTGGCTTTGGTGAAGATTTTTTTTTGGTCTTTTCCTTTTCCTTGCTTATTGTTTCCATGATTGACCACCAATGCTCTTGAAGTTGAAGACTTGAGAATTCCCATTTTCATCAACTTATTTTGCTCAAGAATCAAAAGATCTGTGAGAGCCTCAAAAGATGGTGTTGTGAAGTTACTTATTGTCAATCTTTGAGTGTGAAAACTTGAAACAAAGGTTGCATACTCAACTGTAAGTTTGTCCAACAAGTTGAAGACCAATTGATCATCTTCTTTCTCAATACCACAATCTTTTAGTTGTGCTCTTAGCTCATTTGCCTTAGTGACATAATCTTGAATTGTATCAAAATCCTTGGGATCAAGGCTTAAGAGATCATGTTCAAGTTTGTATCCCTTAACCTTGTCAACCTTTCCATACAAAGCAGCAAGCTTATCCCAAGCTTCATTAGTTGTAGTACATTTATCAACATGGAAAATGAGATCATTTGAAATGAACTTCCTTAGTGTACCCAATGCCATAGAAGTTTTAGTAAGCCAATCCATATATGTTGTTGGATTTTTCTTAGGATCTGAAGGTGCAGTTATGGTTCCATCAATGTATTATATTAAACATTTTTTCATTAGTTTACTCCATGCACGTACTTTCCATGTACCATAATTATGTGTAGTTAAGAGTGGAACTTTAGATGAAACCATGATGGAATGCAAGAGCACAAGAGAGAAAATAGGCACAATCACACAAGAGACACCCCTCCCCCCCCCGAATTCACTCAATCAAAGTACCCCCCCACAAATAGATGATTTTGGCACTTTATAATGTAGTGCGCGTACAATATTCCACTTGCAACTTGGCTAAGTGGACTTATGATTTCGTATTTACAACTTTCCACCAATAGGCTGAAAACAGACTAGAACAAATAAACAAATACCTAAATTCAGATCTATGCAATACAAGTGCCAAATAGGCCAAAAAATACCATATGTTGAAAGTATAAAATCCACTCAATATCACTTCAAACTAATTGAATATTCAAGTAGACGAAAAATCATGCACTTTCAAAAAAAATGGCACCTGAAAAGGAGTTCGTATGAGCCTGAACAAAGCCTCGGAAGTTGCAGAAATGGTGACTGGACAGGTACAGTGTTGAGAAACTGAAAATTATGAAAAATATGTCCACCAAAATTAGAAACCAAGTACACCACTATGAATTACACTAAAAATTAGCCCAAATAAAAAAAAAATTCTCAGAAAAAAGAGCTAAAATGAGCAAGATATGGCCTTCCAAAGTCGGACTGCAAAATTGAAAAGCTCATTGGTGAGGGGGGAAATTTTTTTTAGAAAATGCTGATGTCATCGCTGACGTGATGATGTCGTCAAAAAAATAATTGATTAAATTTGACATGCGTCAGGCCATCAAAACATAATTTTCGGCCTCCGCAGGAATATTTGGTTGCTTGTCAGCTTAAAATTGATGTTCTGGAAGATGTTTATCGAAAAACTCGCCTCTTGCCGGAATATTTACTAGTCATTGGTATATGCTTTATTTGACGAAATAATCTTTCCAAAATCTACTAGATTTTTGAGTGCCGAAATTTTGAAGATGTGATTGGCTGATTAGACTGTCGATGACTAATTAATGTGGTGCTGAAAGTCGTTGCCGACTTTTTCAAACTACCCGAAATTGATTTGGAGCGACTGCCAGTGGTTGGAATCTCAGAATATTCAAATGCTGAATTTTTTGAAATGTAGATCTCTGGAAGTTTGACAATCCAGCAAAAAAATATTTTGACTACCGGTTGGAGAATGGGTTGGGGAAGCCACGTGGTGGGTGGCAGAGCCGATTGCCGTGTGGCGGGTACAATAGGTACTCTGTAAGACTGCTACATAGTACCCGCAGGGTACTGTATATATATATATATATTAAAAAACTTTACAATAGAAATAAAATAAACTACGAATAAATGAAAATTTGAATGATTTTACAAAATGATTTCGTAGAAATAAAATGGATTTTTTTTTAAATAAAATCATACCAATGTGCAGGTTGGCCGTACGACCGGCATGCTAAATTTTTTTTTTCCTTGACGAACAACTTGCTCTGATTTAGATGAATTGGCAGTCGATCTTAAGGTTTTTGGCCCTTCTAAGCACAATGGCGATGTCCTTTTTGGCTGAAAGTGCTCTGAAGTGGTAGCTAGGTTTTGGATTTGGCAACCACCTCTAATCTTCAACCCTTTGCAGATTTGGCCTCCAATATCCAATTGAGATGAAACAAAAGGAAAATATGACTATATTGGACACTCTGGACACAATGGCGAGCTCAGATTTGATGCAACAAGCTCCCAAAATGCTCCAACATAAGGCCAAAAATGGAACCCTCTAAGAATCTCTCCAAAAGACTAACTAAAGGCACTCCAATAGCTCTAATACCATGTAAGAATTGGCTATGAAGGTAGCCACCCAAGATCTAGAGGCCTAATAGAAAGCACAAGCATAAGAGAGATAGAAACAAGATTACAAGAATAAACTGTATTCTGTTAATAGAATAGAATGTAATGGAATGAGTAGTACATAGGAGACCCCTTGGTTATATAGCCAAGGTGAGAACATAGAAGGGCATAAGATTATGACAAGTGTCGTAATCTTATGACATGAGACAACTATGAAAAGTTATCACTCCACCTAAAGTGGGAAAGAGATAATGTGATAATCACCACAAAAGGTGGATCACCCACAAAATGTGGAGAGATAATCACATGATGTGCCCACAAAAGGTGGAAGTGATAAAATAATGACATGTCAAGTCCACCAAAAGTGGAAAATCTCCAACACCCTCCTATGTGGTCCCTAAGTAAACTTAACTAAGGTGTAATCATCACCTAGGACAAGGTACAACACATTTAATTACACCAACATGAATGATATATTTTTGGTTAGTTTCATTAGTGTGGTTACTATCACTCAAAGTCACAGTTTTGGTGTTTTTCGTAACCTTAGTCGCTAGTCCTACGAGTTTTATAACTTTGTCACAGAGTTCTAAATTTTCATAACTCCCTGATTCCTCGACTTGGTTCATTTTTTTGAGTTACAAGTCTTTGTTGGTCATCTTTGTAGTCAGTGGGTCAAAGGTTTTGAAAACTTTGAGACTTCAGACTTTGGTTCTAAGGTTCCAAGTTTCAACGACCACATGACATTATGGACTTATCTTGGGTTTCAAAGGCGTCGTCATCTCATTGAATGTTGTGTATGGACTAAACTTGAGTTGTATTTTTAGGAATTTCAAAAATCATGCAGGTTTAAAGGCTAACTTTTCAAGGAATGAAATTGAATGCCACATTTAATGCACATTCTATCAAAATAACAACATAAGTGGGTGACAAAATTTTACTCAGTCATTTAGCCTACATTCTTGTTCTTTTCCAATTCCAGTACTTCTCAAGTGCAAACATTTTATCTCCGTGAATTTGTGCTCATGCAGAGTGGAATTCAAAATCATTGGTCTAGAGTGACGGACACTAAAATTGGGCACATCAATTTGGAGGAGTTTTTGGTGTGCCTGGAGCAAAGGGAGAGAACAACACTAGAAGATAATTTTTTGTAGAGTGGTTTGGCACACGTAGGAGGTTTTCCTAAGGCTGTACAAATTGTTCCCCTAGTGATTGTGTACACAAGGGGCTACATTCCAAAGACTTAGGAAATTAGAATTGTGGACGGGTCAGTCATTGCAAGAATTACTCCTGAAGTGATTTCCCGTGCATTAAGTATTCCAAAGAGGGAAAATGTAGAGGAAATGTTTATAGTTGTTGGTGACGAGTATTTTTATAATGAATGAGGAATCATGCAAAAATTTCATTGTGAGGAATTGGTTGAAATCCGAGAAAAAGGGTAAGTCTTAGTTTCCATCAAAGCATAAAAGGGTTCATTTTAAGGATGAAATTTTAGATGTTACCACCTTGCTACATCATGTGGTTGGTAATGCATATTCAGACTCTTTTGAATTTTGGATGTGTCATTTTATTTTGTTGATTTGTAGTGAAAATAAATTCATTGACTGGGCTGAGATTATTTTTTATCATTTAAATGAGCAATTAATAAATTTTTGGCAAACTGTTTCCTTCCACATGTGCTCATACCTGGTTTACATTCTAGCCAGTCAAGAGGTTGTCTGGGTAGGGTTGGAAGTACAAAGGTCTATGGCGCTAGACACGCCTATGTATAGAACCTTTCCATAGCTCACTAAGGAGGTTGGAATGAGGAATTTTTGTTGCATCAATGATGCATTTTTAATTGAAATTATGAGAAAATTTGATGGAAAACTTGAGCTTTAGGTTTCACCTAAAGCGGTTACTCTGGTATTGAGGTTTGGAAATTTCTACATTTAGCTCAACAAATTTACTTATCTTAGAATTGGAGGTTTTGAGAAGGCTTCATTGAAATTGCCCCATTACCCAAGTGATTTCTTGGTTTTTCTTGAAGTTTGTTGGTAGATGGCCATTGTAAATGTTAAATATTCAAACATGGGAAAGAAGGGGTATGATTTTCCATTGTACATGCCTTCATTTTCTTGAAAAATTAATAATATTGCTAGGGGTGCATAGAAAACCTTGAATGAATTCAATTTTCAATGTTTTCCCATGAGAACTAATTTTGATAGCAAAGGTTATGTTAAGAAAAAATTGTATGGAGTTGGAAACTATGAACATCACCCTGATATTGAAGATTTTTGGGAAGACTATACAGATGAAGGCGAGGTGTATAGAAGAAATTTTATGAGATTGACCCTAAGGAAAATACAAGCTTTTGGTATTTCTTTCAATATTCTAGAAGATGCACAAAAAAACTTGGTGATCATTGATCTCGAATACTGGGCCCCTGTAGGTAAGCCCTTGTACAAAATTAATTGGTTAGAGGATGAAGTTTCAAATTTGATGGTCCTTTCTGCCCTTGTTTTGAGAAGAACTTCATACTAGTTGAATGGAAAATGGCGCCAAAGTGTGGGTTCTCCCCATGAGCAAAGAGTTTCATAGAGAAAAGAGCAAGGGACTGTATAGGCCTTTGGCATAAATATATCAGCTAAAAATTAGTCAATTAGGTCATTTGGTACTAGCTCATAGTTAGGAGGAGATGGTGAGAAGCCAAAAGACACTAGGGTCAAGCTAAAATCAATTTGTGAATAGGATAGTGTACTCTCAGTACATAAGAAAAAGGATAGTCAAGAAAAGCTAGTGCCTATAGACTCTGAGGGAATTTTTCAACAAATAATTGATGATAATTCTTTTCCCACATTCTTTGAAGTTCTCCCTTCTCCACTATGAGATACTTTTGTTTATGTTCAATCAACTGAAAAAAATTTAAAAAATGTAAGTGTTGAAAGTAGAGACACTTGATTAGTGGCATCTTCCCCAACATGGTTAAAAAAAGAAAACAATAAGAAAATAAATAATATTCTCGCAATGACAATTGAAGTAGATATAGTTGCCATGCTCCTGCAGGGTCACCAGAAGCCTAAAAAGGCTCAAAGGATGTCACGAATTGTCACCAATTCCACTATTGGGCATCAATTGTTGGAGATTATTGATCGACCATAAAAGGACCTAAACAAAAATGAGATAACTAAAGCCGACTACAAGGTTACTCATGTTGATATGGGGCCATCTACTTTAGAAGGTGATGTATATCATGTTGATTACTCTGTTAATGCATTGATCAAAAGAGAAAAAGAACTAAAAAAGGAGAACCTTCAGTTGCAATCTCATAATCTTTCTTTAAGAAATGTTATTTCATCAATTGTGACTTTGACCACTGAGGAAGCCTCAAGCTCAAATGTTCAAGGTATTGATTCTGACACTGTGCAATGGGTCGGGAAAAATTTAGGTTATGCTAAAGCTTCTAGTGAATGGATAGAAGGGCTTTATCAGGATGGGGTTTTCCACATTACTAAATTTAGGCAATTCTTTGTTAATGTGTCTGATAAAAGAAAGGAACTGGTAGTTGAGCTTCAACAGACTAGGAGAGAAAATAGTAGCACATTTTTGCTTTCAAGGGAAATTCAAGAGTTAGCCTCCATGGAGCACGCTTTGTTAATAAGGGAAAAATTGGTGGATGACCCTAGAGAAATTGATCCTAGTTGGTATGATTCATTGGAGTGGAAATTGACAGTATATGAATATTATATCAAGGAAATCAATAAATTGTTAGAAAAATACTTTGACATATTGGTATAGATCAAGGACAACTTCAATGCTCTTGAAGTGGACCTCACAAATGGGTTCGATGAAAATGTACTAGATCTTGCAGACATAATGAGGGAATTTAAAGAGAGTGTATCATAGAGAAGTAGTTGATCCTGAGACATCCACTGCAGACTCGTTTAGAAAATTGAGTAAGTTATAGACCTATACGAGTGTGTTTAAGTCGGAAAGTGACAATATCTATGAAACACTAGCTAAGTCGAACCATGCACTCTCAAGATGGAGGACAAGGTTGCAACTCACCATGACTCCAGGAAGCAAAAGAATCACCACAATTGTCACCAAGTACTAGGAATATAGGCAAAGAGTAAAGGCATAGGAGGTGTTACTAAAGGAGCAAGAGGTGGAAATAATTGAAAGTGAAGGAGTCCGTGTTGGGACCATTGTTTAGTTTTTTAATTTTTATGTTATTTTCTTAGTTTAGCTCTCTTGATACTTCAAAGACTTTTTATTTTAATTTCTAAAACAGTTATCTTCAAGAAATGGTTATCAAGACAAAAAAAACTCTGTTATTTTTACTAATTTTCTATTATTTCAATATAGAAATAAAATGGTGAAGTTCATGCATACATAATATTTGAGTTATGGTGTGTGGATTTATTGTGCTTTTGTTGAGTCATTTGCAAGTGGATTATCTATTATTGGAATGATAGATTTTTTGTTGGTTTCATAGTTGTGGAATGCTTATCTGTGAATAAAGATTTAATGGTGATGGATCCGTAAGGATTTCTCAGTATAATTTAGGTGATTTGGTAGTTTAGGCTTTTATTGTTTAAGTTGTGTGTATGCCTTTATAAGTTATTGATGTTGAATTATTAGCTTTTATTAGCTTATACGTTATGGATGTTGAACTGTTAGCTTATGTTCAAGGAATGGATTAATATTTCTTTCAGTTATTTATCAAAGATTGTGTGAATGGCAATGCAATACGAATTTTTATTAGTGTGATAAGTGTTGTTCTTTAAAAATGATGATAAAATATCAAATTCAATACTATGGAATACAATATAAAATATAAAATATCATAATTTCATGGAATACAATATAAAATATCATCAACTATAGTTTGGAATATGATTCATGAAGTGCAATATAAAATAAAATATTATGAAGTGCAATGATTCACAATTTCATTAAATACAATATAAAATATTATCAACTACGGTATGGAACAATGAAAACTAATCCATGAAGTGCAGTATAAATACCCAAAAGCTATTAATTCTCTTCCATTTCCCAAACGAAGTTAGGGTCCTCAAACTAACGTTCATCTTGAGATAAAGTAAAAGAGTCATCTTGAATTTGATTTTGAGCCCGCTCTTCATTTTCTTTGGCATGTGTCTCAAATTCAATGTTCATTGTGTGATTTGTGTCAAGGTCATCTGTCCCAGTCCCATTGCCACTATCGGTGCCACCACTACCAGTGTTTGGAATTGGAGTGTTGCACAACCCAGTCCTTCTTCTTTCACATGTGGACCTCCAGATTGTGAGTGCCCATTCAAAAGGAAAATCTTGGATATTATATGCAGTTCCTTTCATCCTCAAGCATTTTTCCAAATTCTTGTCTAGTTTGTTTCTTAACTTTGATTTCAAAAATGCCAATGTACTGAAAACTCTCTCATCATCCACTAACCCCAATATCATTGTTTGACATAAATCAACAAGTTTGAAATATTTTGATATTGTACCATGCAATATTTCACTCTGACCTAAGCTTGTCCAAACCTTTTTTATTGATCTCGGTTCAAAGGCCTTCTCTGTGGATTTATATTGGTCCTTCATAGTTGTTGCAAAACTCCTACATTGTTTTCTAAGCTTAGCTTCACTTAAAATTCCTTCTATTTTCTGCTCATTGTATGTTACACTTTTCGAAAATTGTTCGATCAAGATTTTTACTTTATTATGAAAATATTTTGGGTTATCTCGATTTACCCAAAATTGAGGATACACAATACCCAAGGCTTAAAGTATTTCATGTCAAGGGAATCTTTCACGAATCTCTAAGGAAAGAGATTTTGCAATTTCCTTCAGATTATCACTAACATATTTAACAATGCCATTAAAATCTTCCTCCTTAACAACTACTTCTCTACTAGAGTGCATGGCTATCTTACAATGGTACATTGGTATCTCATATCCACGTGCACAGATACATAAGTTCTCGCTTGAATTAAACTGTAAATAATTATTAGGATTATTCAAATCAATAATTTTCTGCCACTTGAAATAATTTGGGCCTTCTTGAGTTAGATCTAGATATAGATGATCGAGGCCAAGCATGTATGTTTAGGTAGATTGACATATTCATAAATATACATAGTTCTATCTTGGGATTTATTCACAAGATTGTTCATCACATCCAGCATGGGGAGAAGACTAGCTAAAGTCAAGAGTGTCTCTATATCGCTTAACCTATGTAAGAGGTTAGGAGCTTTTTCTATTGTGTTTCAATGCTCGTACATCACTCCAATCAAGGATTGATATTCTGAAAGAACTCGTTGCGCTTGTCCATGCAGGGAGATCCATTTGGTATCGACATCCTTGAGAAGCTTGTTTCCTGGTGTTATTCCCTCAGCAAAATTTTGAAATTCTGAAAAAATCTTTGGGACTTCGACAGAAGTATGTGTGGATCTCGTGGACTATATTTTCAACTTTTGATATTGTAGGAAACTTACTTACAATTTTGAATGCTAAATTCATTTTGTGGGTCATGAAATGAATGCCAATCATGTATGGTGCACAAATAATTTGTAACTTTGTGCAAACACCACTCCTTTGACCTTGCATCACTGCAGTTCCATTAGCTCCTACACACACAATTTTTTGGCAATTGTCAACTCATCCATACCTACAATTTCATTCAAAGATTTCTTGACTAGTTTAAATAGATTTTGCGATGTTGAAATGTCCTTTATTTTATGAACACAAAGAAGATAAGCTTAGTGAGCATGTCATTCTACAATATACAAATGCATACAGACCCAAGAAGTATTGTCTACCGCAATAACTTCATCTAAAGATAATGCAATGAAATTTGACTCTTTTACTTTCTCCTTTAAATCTTCCTTTTCCACTGTAGCAAGACAATTTTTCCATTCCCATCTAGCGTTTACCGAACAATGTGAGAAGGGATAGCGAGGAACACCCAAAAAATATAATAAACTAGAATATTCTAGGTAGTCTGTCATAGGACGCCCTCTGGAAAAAATATGAAAAACAACACTCATCTGAATAGTTTTTGATAGATTTGTTGCTTCCATTGCTTTTCCAAATTGAGCCTCAAGTGTACCTTGACATGCAACAAGCTTCGATATTCTTTGGTCATGCTCTTCATATTTCGTGGCATACCTCACATGAAGACATTCTTCCTTTGATTTCCATCATATGATTGATTGTTTTTTTCTATCTATGATTTGTTTTTCATAAGCTTTACCGATATGCTTTTCTAAATGTCAAGCTTTAGCTACATCATCTTGTCTCTTCCACATTTCCAACTACAAATCATATGTTTGGCCAATGTTGCACTTTCAATACTGTTTGATTTTCCCACTAGTACAATGAATGGGTACTTTGACAACCAACCAAGTTGAAAATTCCTTGTCATTTCCCACTTGCACCCCATTTTTTATTTGCTTTTTCTTTTCTTTCTACCAACATCATCCTCATCCAAGTCAATTATCTCATTCTAGCTAAGGGTAGGGTATCCCTTGGAACATCTTCTACGGTATTGCCATCCTCATTTGATACATTTGGATTTAACTCAATGACAATCTCACCTTGACCTTTCGATGGCATTGAGGTATTGTGAATGTCTTCTTCATTAATATTTGGTGGAAGAGTTGATGATGTAGCTCCATCTTGATTTGATGGATTAGAAACTTTTCCAATTCCAAAGACTATATGGTACCTCTACGTTTTGGGTGTTTTGATGGCCTCCTAGTCTCTTCACTACCCTGAGGATCAGGAGTCTTACCCTTGTTGCTCGACATATTGATCTCTCATTTCAAATAAAAGCTTAAAAAAAAATCTTCTTGTTTAAGAAGGGCGGAGAATATATATCCCATTCCCTACTCAATATCATCTTTCAAAATGAAGCAAGAATGGAAAAGAGATAAAAAAATATTATTATTATAACTAATAACACTATGAAGAAATTATCACTCACCTTTAAGTCTTTGTTTCGGCTTTCATTGACTTTTGAATCGAGAAATAGAACCTTAGAACTAAATAAAATGTGTAAGAATAAATGGTAGTTTTGATCCTATTTATATCAATCCATATTTGGAAAATTTCACGGGATTTTTAAATGGTATATTAAAAATTTGATGAATCTCACGTGCTTATACAATGACATGTAATTTTCAAGGCAAAATGTGTCCTCAAATGCAATTATTTTTTGAAGTTATTGGAAAAATAGGTCCTCATAAGCAACTATTTATAAATTTTAATTGGCAAAATAGATCTTCACAAGCAACTATTTGTAAATTTTATTTGGAAAAATGGGTCCTGATACAATGTTGTTTTAATAGTATTGGCGAATATGTAGGTGTTTTATTACATGCTTATGGGATTCTAGGCAAAAATATTAGTTGGTCCATTTGAAACTAGTAGTTTGTTATGGCAATTTTTTTGTTTAAATATGCCTCATAAAATAAATTGTTGGCGAATGGACATGCATTGGACTGATAATTCGTAAAATCCGGGTGATTTGGACACCCTGTTGGTTTGAGTGAATTCGCCAATTTTGACTTGGATGATTTCTAAAATTCGCCAATTGGCAAAGATTCTCCACTAAAGTTTTCCCTGAAAAGGATTGCAAAAAGGGAAAGATTCCTCCCGATCAAAATGCTCCTAATGATCCTATGATCTTGGAAAAGACAATAAATAATGAAAAGGTGAGTTTTAATGGGACTAACCCTTATAAAATTATTTCCCTTAAGGGTCATCATTTAAATTAGATATGGTATAGCAAGGGGGGTCTCTTTGACAAGACCTTTGATTTATTTTTTCCTTTCACAAAGGCCTTGAGACTTAATTTAATCATACTTATGAGATTGCAATGTACTTCTATAAAGGTTTCTTGCATTTTTTCAAAGCGTCCTTCTGTCAGATGTCACTTCAAAAGGCCCTTAATATGCAAATGGACATTAATATCCTTAATCATTATTAATATGAGTTCCTTTAGTCACACAAATACTTGGTGCTAGCCTAAGATCATGTATATCTAGCCTAAGATTTATCTGGCTTCAAATCATAAAAATACCTTAATCAAACATTTTAATGGATCTTTTCATAATGGTAGAGTCTTTGGGAGGGGTATTTTAGCGGATGTGTAGGCCTCTAATTTTTCCCTAAGTGGTTGTGAGTGTTATCATATTTTGTGAAGTACTAACCCCTTTCTCACTGTAGCAGTTGTTGTTGAAAGTAAAAAAGTTATTTTTATCTTGCAGACATAGTAAAATCATGGTGGATTTGAGGAAGTAGTCTGATCCACTCTCTTGTGTGTCATTACACAAAACCATTAAACTTTGGAGGCTCTTTCAAAATGTTGGCATGATCCCCTTCTTCATGGAAATGAAGGGTTACAATGATGATACTACTATGAAATAATACAATTCTTGGCATAAAGACAGTTAAAATTGGCAATATAATGTTTGTGGTGACTCCTTTAAGTTGATAGAAGAGGTGACTGGCTTGGAGTGCAATAGTCTGAAGGTGGCAAAGATTAGTAATGGAAATTACTAAAGATTCATTAAGAGTTTCCTTGAAGGAGAGGAGAAATTTTAGTGCTACCAAAAAAAATGACAAAGAAAGGTTCCCAACTCCATATGTGGTGGTCATTGTGCATAGTATGAAATGCTTCATTCTGGAAGGCAAGTATACTACTATCCATGGGTACCGCTTTCCTTTTCTTAACCATATTAGGAGGAATGAAAAGATGAATATTCTATTTTTCTACTTTCTTCCCTAAAGCAGTGTAAGGCCGAAGGTGCTTCGTCTCCCCTTCATAAGGGCCTAATTCAAAGACATTATAATTATGTCTCTACTAATACTCCCCTTCCTAGCCCATCAATGTAAATTGATCCCCAAGACAATGAAACCTTGAACAACCAACCCAACCCTCACCCTAATCCTAATCCCCATAAAATTCATGGTGAGGGTAATTCCTTGGCTAAGCCTCCCAAAAATAAAATCCCTGGCAAACCCTCTATGACTAAAAAGTCTTCCATTAAAAGCCCGCTAACAAAAGGGGACCCAACCATCTCAACTATGAAAGGCAAGAAAAGTTTTGGTAACCCTTTTAGTAACCCTTTGGGTGTTAAGAAAAAAAAATCTAAGAAAGCTCTAAACCAAGAATGGAAAAAAATTCACAATTAAAATCTGGGATGAGGATGAACAAGGCAATGTGGATGATTCAAGTAACAAGAAAAGTGGAAGGACTACTAAGTTGGTGGGTCAATTTTCCAAAGGTAGAAAGCTTTTCTTTGAAGAACCTAAAGATGAACCTTCAGAAGAAGAGGGGCCCTTAGACCTTAGTAAGAAGGAAATAGTTGTGGTTCTTGGTGAGGAGCTCAAGGAGGACTCTATTAGCAGCAAAGAAGAGGATGAGGAGGGTGTTGATCAAGAGGTTGTGTAGGACTCTAGGGATACTAAGGACGAAGGAGACCAACAAATAGAAAAAGAAATAGAAGAAGTGGATATGCAAGCCATGGAAGATGTGAATATGCAAGCCATAAAGGGCCCTGAAAATGAAATGGAGTAGGAAAACAAGTCCTTTGAGTATGATAAGACCTATTTTCGTGAGCTAGAGGAAAAATTTAACAAGATGGACAAAGCGTTCTTGACTTCTTTCACACTCGGAATCATGAGAAGGGTGATATTTGGAACAGTAAACAATATAGCTAAAGTCAAGAAAGGGTAGAGGAGGAAG
The DNA here is from genome assembly GCA_007258455.2 of Sequoia sempervirens. NCBI lineage: Eukaryota > Viridiplantae > Streptophyta > Pinopsida > Cupressales > Cupressaceae > Sequoia > Sequoia sempervirens. The sequence goes on from VDFB02252616.1 coordinate 34,646,264, forward strand.
AATCCCTCTCAGGAAGAGGAGATGCAGTCAGAGGACAAAGCAACTAAAGAGATGGATGGATGGAGCGAGGAAGAGAAGTTGAATATGGAATGGGACTTGATTTGCAGTCCCATAAACTAGTTTGGGTTAGCTATCTCTTTGGTTTATGGCTTGCAAGCCTTGGTCTTAGTTGGGTCTACGAACCCTTTGGTTTAATCATGTTTACAATTTTTTGGCTGTTTTATTTAAACTTTATAATGCTCTCCTAGTGATGTTTGTTTCTTGACCGATTGGCCTTTTGTTGTTTTTTTTGGTGTATGCTCAATGTTTTGGTGTGGTTATTTTTTTGTTGTTGAATTGTTGGTTGTGAGGCCTAATCTTTGTTCTCTATCTAGGTTCAGGGACCCTTTCCCTTGCTTTTTTAATTAAAAACATGTGTTGACTTATACTTCAATTGATAGAAAAAGATGAGAAAGTTTGAATTCGAACTTGATGTCATGGAATTCAAGGATCATTATTGCACTCATTAAAATTGACCTAGATCAATTCCAATCCATGTGTAAATGATATGGTGATGATGTCTAACATATGGAAAGAACTTATAGAAACAAGTGTTAATGGGGATGAAATAGGGATGAGTAGGTAGAAAATATATGGGAATAAGGGCAATATAGTGAAATAAAGATGGATAGGGATTAGTCAATGCACTAAACTTCATACAAGAGAATGCCAATTGTCAATATTATTGCATCAAGATACTTTAATTAAGGTGGTCATAGAAATAAATGAGAAACAACATGGGTATGCTAATTTTACCATTACACACATACAATGTGACCGAATTATGCGATACATAAATCCTTTCAAACTAAACTTTTAAAATACATGTTGATAGTCTTTCTTACATCGTGTTGACTTGATAAATCTAGTTGGACAAGATGTCCCATTCAATACATCATTTCTCACATGAACAATATAATTACTATTTTAATTAAATTAAAAATAATTAACTAATAAATTTTATAAGTCTTTTACTCATCTAAAAAAATTTAAAAAATGCCTTTCCTATAATTTCTAGACAAAATAAATGTTACTGAAATTAGCAAATAATGAACCTAGGGAATAGAGTTGGAGTCGATAAATCAAACTTAAATAAATATGATTTAATCACATAATATTATAAAGGGACTTAACTCTAGGATTAATAATGGAAGAATGAAGTTGATGTCATTCTAAATCAAATTGTCATTGTCATGAAATTATATATCTTGAGTCCACAAATGTCTAGTAGTTTAATTTCTATTAAGAACCATGAGGATCAATTTTGAACCATATTCGTTTCATCCCAACTATAATGAACTTAATTTTCCACATAAGATTGATATGGCACATGTGAGAATAATATATCAAAATTTATGCCCAAAGAGTTGCCCATCTTCACCCTTTGGATGCCTACATTGATTAAGGTAGTGTTTAGAGACACTTTTTAGGGGCATGAAAACTCAACAAGTGAATGGGTTTTCTTAGATCAAACACCTAGGTGGACTAAACTAATAGAGATGAGAGATACCAAAGACAATATTTGTAAACATGTAGGTGGCCTATATAGCTATGATGTAATTTTGATTCCTTTATTTTACTTTCAAATTGAAGTGTGCTCTAACAATCCAACATATCCTTTTTATATTCCTCTATATGAAACTAAGTGCACATTAAATTGCTTTAAACACCATAACATAACATGTTGCACAAACATGTGCTAAGTTAGCTCATGTAACAACTAAAATAAAAAGGGTAAAAAAATATATATTCAAATTTGATGTCTTGAGATTCAAGAATCATTTGTATGATCATCATAATCAACATACTTGAATTCTAAGCCATGTGCAAATGATATACAAAGATATGGTGGTGATCTTTGAGGTAGGAAAAGAATGTATGGAAATGAGTTCCAATGGAGATAAAATAGGAAGAGTACATAGAAGATATGTGAGAACAAGTGCAATGGGATGACATGAGGATGGATAGAGATCAAACCATTCTCATCATAATAAACATAAATTAAATAAGAAATAATGTAAATATACTAATTTCACTATTATATACACATAACTAAATCTAATGATGTAATACATACCTAAAGCCTTACAAACTAAACTTGTAAACTCCATTGAGAAAGTCTTGCTTACATCATACTAACATAGACAAGATATCCTACTTTTAATAGTTCATTATTCACATGAACAATAAAGTTATTTTAAAATCAAATTGAAAATAAATAACTATATGTTGCTTTGTAATAATATTTTAATGACCTAAAGTTTTCCAAAAAGTCTAGTACTCTGCACACTAATAGATTATTACATTTTCTACGTACTCTAAAAACTAAAAGATTATTGCTTTGCTTTGTTATTAGCCTAAAAGATTCGTAAGTGGGCTTGCAAGTCCATAAATCCTTGACAAACCTATCTCATTCTATTAAATAGATTTTTGGTTGTCAATTAAAAATTTCAAATTCAACACCAAGTTTGTCTTTTAGGGGCAACTGTTGCATTTCATTATCATCTTCTTCTTCTTTGACTTGTACCTATTCCTAAAAAAAAAACATAGTGCAACAAGATAATGTTTCTTCTCCTACTTAAACTTTGTGAAACCTAATTTGTCTATCAATCTCTTCGTATCCCAATTAAGACATGCTTTCCCAAGCACTTATATTTTTGGGTGTTTGGAGGATGAAGAGAAAATCTCCCTCATGGAATTCACCCACTTATATTCAAGTGAATTTGTGTGCTCTTTCCTCAGAAAATATTATCCCCAAATTTAACTTGCCCACCTCTAGTGAGGTTAAAAGACTATGATTTGCAGGCACCTAAGTCTCCTGCAAGAGCTATGAAGGTCTTCTTTAAATCACTATCTAAAAATTCCTTAAACTTAGCCCCCTCATAGGCATATTATCGTTGTTGCTTCTTTCTCCTTCCACTCTTCACTAGCATAATGATTTCATGAAAAACAAGTGAGAATGGTGGAAGAGATGAGTGAAGTTTTTAGGTACCTCAATGTTGACGGAGATGGAAAAATGATATGGGTGGACTTAAACTTCATAGTTGAGAAGGTGGGCTAGAATGTATTGCGAGCGATGATAAAACACTTGGATTCTGAGGATGTGATTCCACTATATGATGTGTTGCATCAGTGTGGAAAATTATCTCTCTTGACCATTGTACTTTTATTATATCTCAACTCAACTTGGACAGAGATGGAGTGTTGAGCTTTAGTGAATACAAACATGTGATGATATATGCATTATTCACTAATTACCTCCTAGTTATATACTTCTCAAATTCCACTTTAATTCTCCATTAGTAAATAGTCATGAAGGGCTCTTTGTATTCCTTTCTTTAACCATGGTCTTTGTATATGTATTTCTTTCTTTTTTGTTAAATCAAGGTAGAGAAGTTTTTTTATCTTTAAGTTCCTGCCGGGAACTATAGGGAAGCTTTCAATTGTTAAACAGTGATTAAAACAAATTGCTTTGGCCAATCAGAATGCATATTTTCCAAGGTCTTTATAGAGCAGTGATAATTCGGGAGGCAAATATATTCACTAGTTAACTGCCTCTGGAATTTGGTCGCTTGTTATTGGCATGCATGAACGGTGCAGGATGTCAGAATGTGATTCTAGTTTCACGAGGCAAGAGAGCGCACTAATGCGCACTAATTTTGAAGGACTGTCAGATGGCTCGAGCAGTTGGCAATTAGAGTGCATGCAGAGAGACACTCGAGGTTTCCAAGGCGAGCATGAGCAATTGTGAGAGATGTGGGTTGGCCAAAAAGGGCCATGTCTGTGCCGACATTGACTCCAACAATACTCCCATCAAGAGAGATGAGCTCCTTTCACCACAATGCCAATCTCAATCCCAATCCCAATCGGATTCGGCAAAAACAGGGTTCCTTGACAGGGCTGGCTGTAGCCGTGAGCAACCTCTTGTCAACACTCCCTCTCATTTAATACCCCCATCCTGCATTTCGCCTTGCTCGCCAGACGAGCTCTATGTGCGGAGCAAAGAGGAGTCTCTCCATGCCTAGAGATGGCGATAGGAATATTTTTTGTTGATGTAAAGTTTGCTTTGAATTGTGACATTCTTCTTGTTCCATATCCATATTATTTTTCAATTTAGATGTTCTCTGAGCGTTTCATTCTCTTTGGTTTACAGTTGGCTTCTATATTTTCTTTTGGTCAGTTGACACTAATATAAATTTGATTTCAGGTTTGACATCTATTTTGGCAAAGATATCTGCCTCAATCATGATTACAGTATGTGTAGTTTTGGAGAACTTTTTGATTTCTTACTTGCCAGAATCATTTGTCATGATGGGCTATACAGACTCAAATGTCATGTGCAATTACCCTTAGCAGATATAAGTAACTGCGCTGTAGAATCGATCAATTTCATGGTGCTCTGTTTTGACAAGAACTATAGCAGCCATACCATTAGCTGCGGGCCTTTTTCTTATTCCCGAGTCTCCAAGATGGCTGGTGAGTATTCTTGTTTATATTGGGTATTCCATAATAACCATGACTCAAGGCAGCTTTTGTCAAATGGATAGATGAATTTTTATCTGGTTCTTTGTACATGAGCTACAGCATTAACAATCTCCATGTCATTTGCAACGAATTTGTTCCTTCAACTGTCAGACTTTGTTCAAAGCCTCACGTGCCTTCACATTCAATTTGCTTACTATTATGCTTTGATAGATTTTTTCCAAGCATCCAAAGCTTGTTCGAAAGCATTTATTTTAGGCTTTTAGCCATAGCAAGGCAGTGAACTGTTTGATAAAATGCTTTGGTACGTATGTATGAAAAATCTGGTAGCATAGACAAAGGCAGTGAACTGTTTGGGAAAATGCCTCAAAGAAATGTGGTCTCATGGTGATGGGATACCATGAAATGCCATAGGCGAGGCAGTGAACTGTTTGAAAAATTGCCTCAAACAAATGTGGTCTCATGGTGATGGAATGCCAGACAAGCAATTAGAAAATTCCTCAAAGAAATGTGGTCTCATAGTGGAGGCGTTTCTGCGAACAGCTCACTGCGTTGTCTACGCTACCACCATTTTCATACATGTCTACCAAAGATTTTTATCAAACAGTTCACTGCCTTGCTGCTGTGGATAAAACTAAAAGCCTAAAACAGGTGCCAAATAGTTATGTTGAAAGCATATAGTTTACGGGTAAGAACATATTAGCAGCAATTAATATTCACCCTGCATGTATATTACATGTGGACCTCTATGAATCTTTGTCTCATCTTGATCTAATTGAATGGAAGACAAATATCAATTAAGTTTGATCTCTAAATTAGCAAACAACTCACAAGCTCTTCACTTTTAGGATCAAACAAACCCAAATCAATATTTACTGAACTATTTTTTTGGAAAAACACTATCTATTGAAATTCTCAAGCATTTATTGATTAAAGGTTTCACAATATATTGCAGCAGCCTCCTCTGTATTTAACATTAAAACTGCTATTAATCTAAAATGTATTGTAACTTTTGATATCTGATTACTATCCTTTGATTTATCACTCATTAACAATGTCATTTCTATGTATTTTCAGTTACCATCACAGCTCTATACGGCCATGGTAAGACTTGTTTTATTTTACCCATTGTTTCTATAGGTCAAAGCATTCTCTGAAAATCAAGATCTAATGTATTCTGTATGTTATATTTTTCTTTTTCATTATATTTTTATTCATGATATGTTTATTTGTTGATTTGCATTGCAGGTTTTTGATAAGCAGAGGTTCATTAGCGGTGCCAAACTTGAGAAAAGACTTCGGCAGTTGATGGAGCATAAAAGCATTGGAGATGTCTAAAAAGCTTGAAGCGATCACTTCAATGCCTGGTACTGCATTACATAATAATCCTGCTTTCAAGTTAAGTTTTTTTGGTTAAAAGGAAGTCCGAACATCTAAATTACCTAAGACACACTTACGCTGAAGCAATATTCAAAAGAAAATTTGTATAGAGTGATGCACATAAAGATAGCTGCACTGCAGTAGAACACTCTAATAACCTTACAAGTTTTATGCGCTGCATGCTTTAAAAACAATATGATTATCTATCTCCTCTAACTGCATCTTCCTTAAATTTCTGATATTGATTACATCTACTTTTTCTTTAACTATCTGGTTGCATCTGCATACAATGTCCAAGAGTTACTACAGAAAGTGAAACAATTACTTTTCCATACATAAATGCTCACTGATTTACAATGAAATTTACCCATTATGATCAGGAATAGCAACCCTGTCACATTCGACGGACCCATGTGTTGAGAGTTAAGATGAGTGGCTTAAAATGAAGATTTGATGTATATAATTTCTAATGCTGCATAAGATCTGGTGTGAGCTTGAATGACACCACCTTCAATTCTTTTACAATATTCTGGTTCAATAGAACTATAGGTACAGTATCTGTGAAGGTGGACTAATGAGGCTGTTAAAGTGTTTGTATATCATGGCCATTCCTAATCATCAAACAGTTAAAAAATAAAAGATAAATTTTTGCCAGTTATATTTATTTATCAATCATTTTTATGCATGAATGAGATGGAAGATTAATGTTGATGGCTTTAACTCTTAAATAGAACATTACCTTACTGTAAATTTAAGAAGCTAATTGGGTGTTACTGCTGGCCATCAAAATTGAATTAATACCCTGGCTGGAGATAAATTTACAGTTCCCATCTCTGTTAATCAACCTTCAGGATATACTCTTTCGTTTAGATTCTACAAATGTTAACATAAATGCCTAAGAAAACACACAAAACTATGTAATATTGGAGGCCACTTGCTGAGGGGAATGGGTATTAGAAACCTGACAGGAGACTGCACTGATCTCTGCGCTAGGCTTAGTATGGAGTTCACTCAAGGCTTTAATAGTCAATATATGTAGCTTAATACAATCTCTATGCCTAGAGGACTTTTGTAAGCCTTACCAAAGACAGATCCAACTCATTCTATTTGGAAGTTTGTTTCATACATGTTGTGTTCTTACAACTCAACAACATCATTTGTCTAACAGTCTCCGTGATGATCAAGGGCTGTTAATCTTTTATTCATTACGCTTGTGTCCATTCGTGTAAATATTTGTCATGGAGATGCTTCTTATGGGGATTGCTTCCTGGCCACTCGTAAAATATTGGTGATAAATACAAAATTGAAATTTTGTCATAAAACAGAGTCCTTCCAATAATCTTAAACCCATCCATCTATTTCATAGTAAAATTCACATACAGGCAGACAGGGGCTGGAATATTCCCTAACAACAACAGAAAGAAATAGAATATTAATTCAAGTGAAACCCATAGAACTCCTTACCAAGTTTATACATCAAGAGATTTGGCAAATGTCTTCCTCTGAAAATTTTGGTTCTAGTTTATATGTCATGGATTCTCAGAGCGGGAAGATGAAAAGACTAAAAAATTGTATTAAAGTGAGGACATAATAAATGAGTTCTGCATTCAACTGTTTGGATAAATTTTCTCTGACTTTTTTTGTTTGTAATTATTCTGATAGTGGATTTTCTTTTTTCCAATTGACAGTGGGCAAAGATGCATTAGATATTTTTCTAGACCAATAAGGAAGCTCTGTGACAATTGCAGCAGTTTGCAAAAGTTTTTAACTTTTTAGTTTGCAATACTGTTGGAGGAGGTACTGGGTCTGGACTAGGATCCTTACTCCTGGAACATCTTTCTATTGAATATGGATGAAAATCAAAGCTAGGATTTACTATATATCCTTCCCCTCAGGCATGGTTCCTCCTATACCATCTTACATCCTATTTAAGCTAAGCTGTTTGAATCTTTAAGAAAACATTAAATCTTATATGTATGTGCTTATTTGATTTTCAGATTATTACTAATGAGCTTGTTAACATCATCAGACAACAATATACCCTGTTTCTTGTGTGATGTCGATTACTCTATTTGCAGTGAAAACCTTCAGCTGCCACTAAAAATAGTGAACAATAAACAATAAAACTGCAAAAAAGATACAGATTTCCAAAGTTTAGTAATATCATTTCTTTGTTGACTTTATACTTGCTTTTGTAGGGAGAAACAGTGAGAAAAAACAAACACAGCGAATTGCTACAACAATACAAAACCTTTGTTTATTCAACTTAACTTTTAAACAGTTACATTAAGCCTCTATAAATAGAGGTGAGGATCAGCAACAACTAAAAATATCATGCACGGAAGATTATAAAACTGCAAAGTATCATGCCGTTTATTTCATGCAAACATGTAGTCTCTCCTAATCTATGCAAATTTGGACAGTAGTTTATATTTCCTAATTTTCTCGCATGCATTCCAACTGGGAGAAATTACTGCTTATTCCAACAGCTTTCTTCTTAATCCCCGCGAATATGTGTTTGGGTATGAATAAATCAATGAGTGCCACAAGTGTGGTATTGCAAAATCCCAAGGCAGCTGTGTAAGGTTTTGAGACTGCATTTCCAATAGTGTACCCTGGAGACAATTTCCCTGATGCATTTCATTTGGAGCAGCATGTCCCCTGTTTATATGAAGTTGTGTTTGTCATAACAGTCTGAGGTCGTTCCTCATTTAGGGTTCAAGTTTTCTGTTTTTGTTTTAATATCAATATTTACCTTGAGATGAACTCCCAACGATTTTCAAAATATATCTCTTAAAACATTGTAAAATTCCATAGGCAAATATAGACAGGAAGCAGAAAGTAGGATTTTACTATTGCCAGATTTGGATTATGGAGGGACTTTTCTGAAAATTTTGTATGTAAAAGTTACCCAGATAATTTTACCATCTTTCTTTTCAATGTCTATTTGTTTGCAGATTTCTGAAACCTGATCTTGTACCAATATACACAATATTTGGGATGACTCTGATGAAACTCTTACTGATAATTCCAGCTACCAATCAAGCATTGTTTGAAAATAGAAACAAGAAAGAAACTATGTTAATGTCCAAGACTCCAAAGTGACCAAAATAGGTCAATGGAACTTGGATATTTTACTGTACATGATAGCAAGTTGGAGCCAACTTTTAAGAAGCTACAAACTAAAAGATTAACTAAAAGCAAAATGAAGAGTAAATTTCTACAGAAAACCATGATAATTATTGGTGCATTTTGCTAGCTACAGACAACCATGGATTACACAACCAACACAAAGGCACAGAAACCACCAAAATCTGTGTGTGGTCAAGAGGCGTTGTAGACCCACTAAAAGTATCAGTATTCATTAAAGGCTCAGTTCAGATGCTTTGATACTGAATACACTCACAACAACTATCTGTGATGCTATTGATCTTTAATATTGGTTCAGAATGCTCAAAGCAGATCTGGCCCTAACCCGGATCCATACTTATCAGATTAGTTTTGTCAAATTATTCCATTGATTGTGAGCTTTCCTTCTGTGTTGAACTATTACAAATTAGAAAATGGTTTGCTCAGACATTGAAATCAAAAGCAAAAATATCAGATTAGAATCATGTACCAGTGGTTGGTTGAAACATGACTGTAGAGAATCTGTAGTCACAATGAGTGTGAACAGAATATGCTTAGATCTATTGTGATTGCTACACAATCTGAAATCAATTTTTTAAATTTGATTATTTTTTAATGACTTTCCTGTTGACATTTAACTTCTTTGAAAGCAGTGAAAAGAACTTCAATCTATTGACTAGAGAAATCTGAATATCAATTGTCATCAACGCTAAAGAATTTGCCGTCACTTTTATTGTTGTATTTTTTGCAGGTCATTCTCCTATATTTATTAATTATTACTGTTGTACTTTCTCAGAAAATATTATTATTAATTTATTACTTAAGGGTTCAATGAAGTCATCCAAACAAGATACCATATCCTCAAGTTGGTGCTTTTAGCTTTCCGACAGTCATACAGCCCTTTCATGATTGTTACATCTCTATCATATCTTATGCATTTTTCTCTCTAATCTACCATTCTTTCTTATTCACTTTTCCCTTGTCTGGCAGTTCTATGATCACTTGTGCCCAAGACAACCTCCTCAATCTGGTGCTTTAAACTATTTTCTTTAGTCTCCTTCCTTCCTATTGCAAACTATCTTTGTATCTATGCTGTGTTTATTCAATAAACCTATGTAGCCGGTTCGCAGGGTTCTGGCCCGGGTCCTGGTCCGGGTTCGCCCTGGGTCCGGGTCCTGGTCCGGTCCTTCTGCTGGTTCGGCCAGGGTCCTTGCATTTGGGCCTTGGTTCGCCGGTGAAGAACCCGGGCGAACCCGAGCAGAACCCGGGCGAACCCAAGGCGAACCCAAGCAGAACCCGGGCGTCTGGGCGGCAAAAAGTGATTTTTTTTTGTTTTTTTTAATGTTTCCTTCACTTTGACTTTGACCCACGCCCATGGGAACCCTAAAAGTGACCTCTAAAACATGTTAAACACCTAAACTGCCTCATTTTCATTCATTTGTTTTGCAAACAGGCATTTTCATTCCAAGAGGCTGAGTACTATTTACTTATCAGCTTGTGATACAACTGAGAATATAAGCCCTCAGCTAGCCCTCAGCTAACACACATCTCTTCTCCAAAGAGTTTCCTTTATGTTTATGTTGCTTAATAATGCTTTTTGAAGTGCAATATGATTTTTTCTTGGATTTTGGGTGTTCTGGAATTTTCATATTCCAATATTGAAAATTAAAACAAAAACAACAGAATATCATATTTCAGTTTAGTTTTTCCCTCAGTTCAGAATTTACAGAAACTACAATGTCAGTTCTTACACCACTGTTCTTTACTCCTATATCTGATAAGACTAGTACTTAATAGTAATGAACATAAACAGCAATGAATACTAGGTAGACTAAAAGAAGTACATCTTTATTCATATGAAGTTCTTACTTAGAAATATACCAGAGATGACCAGCCAAGGATCAGACTACTTTCCCTGACTAAGAAAAACCTATTTAAAGAACCTGATGGTTGACAAGCAGGACACAACCATCAACACTATTAATAATTGTCTCCTTAAACCTACCCACAAGCTGATAAGTAAATAGTACATAGTCAGATACAACCAAATTAATATAAGCACACATGTATATACATATAAATACCATATACATACATAAATATATCTATGCATGTATATAAGCACACATGTATATACATATAAATATAATATTCATGCTTCTAGGCTGCATATATATATATATATATATATATATATATATATATATACATTTTTTTGTAATTTGTACTAACGAACCCAAGACGAACCGAACCCACCCCCCAAAAAATTTTGCCGAACCGGCGAACCGAACCCGCGAACCCGAACCCGAACCCGAACCGGCTACTTAGCCTTTATTATGCTAAATTTGTCTAATATTTGTTGATGTAAAGTTTGCTTTGAAGTGTGCCATTCTTCTTGTTCCATATCCATATTATTTTAAAATTTAGATTTTCTCTGAGCATTTCATTCTCTTTGGTTTACAGTTGGCTTCTATATTTTCTTTTGGTCAGTTGACACTAATATAAATTTGATTTCATTTGATTGTGCTTGCAGATGAATTTTTATCATTCACTATGTTTTGAAATAATATGCTAGACACCAGGTTTCTATTTAGTACCCATACATTCTAATGGTCATGCAGTTCCTTTCCAACAAAATAGGGGCATGCCATTATGGTTGTATGACCGAAGCTGAATACTGTACTTTTACCATTATGTACTTTGCTTGTTTGAGCAATCAAACAGATACAAAAAATGTAAACAAGCTGCAAACAAAAACAAAACCGTTCTTGCACACTTTGGCAGGAACTTCACTGCTCTGCTGACCTGTTATCATAGCAATTATGTAAAGAGCCAAAAAGTTCTTTAACAATGTCTGGTTTTACAATAAATAGATGAAAGTTCAAACTTTCCCATATAAGTTCAAAACATTTTTCCAAACATATTACAAATAAAATTTAAGATGATTTTTGAAACAATTTATCAAATAGTTCATAGCTTCAATGTTTTGTTTCTATACTTCTTTATTCAACTCAAAGTTCTTTCCATACATCCATATTTCTTCTATATTAGAACATAACCCATAAATATTCTCAAGATGTTATATTGCAATATATTTTGCTTTGGAGAGCTTGATAAGGGTTTTCTTCTATCAATGATTTTAAATTGATACCATTTAGCTATACTTCACCAATATCCTTTGTATCAAACCATCCATCTTAAAAAAATAAATAAATTACTGAGATCATCTTTTTTATAACACACTGAAAACAATGTTTTCTTGAAAAGCATAACTGTCTAATGAATAGCTGCTAATGCATCATACCTATAGGGTTATCTCTTTGCAAAATGTGTTAAAGAATACGATTTCTCTCTATAATTTAGATTAATTAACAAGCCTAGTATTGAAAAGCTCCTCGCCAACTTTTAAAGTGCTTAGTTCTACAGTCACTGAATTAATCCTACTCTCTAACCTCACTATAAAGCATAATTTAACCAATGAACACTGCTAATTACTGTTCAATGTAACATACAACAAATCATTATTGGAACCATGTGCATATTTGGTAAACATAACAAGCCACTAGACCACATTCTGAAGAGTCATTCTACCAAGAAATTCACGTCTTTCTATGCTTTCAATTTTTTGCATACATGACTAACAGAGCTTTACTATTATGCGTATTGGATTTAACAAGTTCCACATCGAGCACAAGAACTTAGATCTTCTACTCTGATCCAAACACCTTATTACTCCCACATCATTTTAGAACATTAGCAAAGGCTAAAGGATTGGACACCATGCTAATGCTTTGCAATTGTAAATATTAGGTTTAGGCCTTCATGTTCTAGGTGAGAATAATGGTCCATAGCCTCTACAGGCTGTCAACTCTGAGCATAGACTTGCAATTTTAGTATCCCCTGATACTAAATCTTTAAAATCTGTTAAGATTCTTATAGAGATTTTATCAAACAGCTCACGTACAACATCTGTATGTTGAGATGTTCAAAGCATTTTTCCCAAATGTTTCCGTATTTGCTGCAACCTTCTATATTATGCATAGATATCTACCGGGACATTTTGTCAAACAGATTGCATATACCCTGTTTACACTTCAAACATTTCATCGAGGTATATTGTCGAATAGTTTGTTAACATAGTTTTTAGATGAACGTTTCGAGCCAATTCTATTGAACACATGCAATGTAGCATCCACACTCCTACGCTTCGCATCATAAACACTAACTAGAGCGGCTTCTTTCCACGATTGCACAGGCAAGGAGAATGTAGGAAAAAGTTTGTGGAGTTTTCCTTCACACTTACTCATACCATTCGCTTGAAAATTTTATTAGGGTGTTTCTGCAAACCCATTTAGTGTACGCACAACAATTGACACATTTTAGGAGAGCACAAACCTTTGGGGTATTTAAAACAACACATACACTTTATCTATGCATCCACGTTTTGCATACAAGTCCATCAGAATATTTCAAGCTATAATATTTGAAAACAATCACCCTTTCCACTATGTTATACTAGATACCCATACTCTATCTCAAAGCATCCATTTAAGTACAGGCAGGCAGAGAGCCAGAAAAACAGTGTAGACTTTGGTATTACACCTACCAACTACATTTGCTTCAAAGTTTGTAAGACCTTTTTATTAATTTCTTTTGTGTATTTCATTCCCATGAGGCCGCATTTCATGTGACGTTCTGTCAAACAGTTGGCATAGCTATCTATGTTTTCCACATTTTTACATAAATTTCTACAGGGCATTCCAACTTAGACAATTCCCTTTATATTGCGCTTTAATTGATTTACATACCTTGTTTCTTCGGCGCAGGTAAAGACGATGCTGTCAACCATTGTGGAACCTGGATTTATTCCTCCTGAGTGCATTTGCTCGAAAGTTCCTAAAGCATTTTGAACAAATCCAGTTTTTTAGCACCCTGTAACTATGGCATTCAAAATAGCCCACTGCCTTGTCTATGCTCATGATTTTACTTCCATTTGTGCCTATCATTCAATATATATCTAGCAATTATGTGCCTGCATTTTGGCATAGCCAGAGAGGATGCTAGCCAAGGCGTGGGACTTTTCATTTAAAATATGTAGAATGTGGTAAGTTGTTGCAAATGTATGGCCAAACCCACATTTCCGCGTGTATAAAAAACTTTTAATTTTTTTAAATTTTTAAATTTTCTATGTGGGATTTGGGGAATGGAAACAATGGTAGTAAATATATGTTGTAATTTCATTCATGATGGAAGTACAATGTGTAAATTGTGACTTGTTGAGAGTAAGTTATGTGAATGTAGTCTCAAGATTGTATATATATTAAATTAGATTGAAGTGTTTTGTATTTCTACCATCAAGATTTGATCAAATATTTAATTGTCTTTACATAAATTATTAGGATGATTAGGAGTTGCTTCTCAATTTAGAGAATCTTGTGATACTTTTAAGTGACCAAACTTGGCTGCAAATCATTTATGGCTATAGTGAATAGTTGATCATTAAGAACATTTGTGACCAAGACTAATGGATATAGACAATAATATCTTCACCTTAATCAAGCTAAGACAACAAACAATCTTCACATATGATTTGGAATATTGACACAACTCTTTAAACAATGAACCAATGACATGTCAACTTAAAAACACAAAAAAAAATAAAAAAAATTCAAAGTCAAACATAAGGATAATAGGTTCTCATGCTCATTATTCATAGAAAACCTTTTCTCTTATACAAAATGGTGATTTTTTACTTAGGATAATAGTCAATGAATTTTTACTTGATGGATAATTTGAAAACTCAAGATGCTTGGGAGCATTTGTGACCACTACTAATAAACATGGACATTAATGTCTTGAACATGATCAAGCTAAGATGAAAAAGAATCCTCACATACATTATGGAATATTGACACAACTTTTAAGAAAACGACTCAATGATGTATTTCAATTTAGGAGCACAAAATGTTTATAATTTTTTAAATAACATAATAAGGATAAGAGTTGGAGAACTAGGGACAAAGACCTTGTGGATGTAGTAGGAACCTAATGTAGTCATGGAAGAAGGATTCAGTAAATGATTATCCAGCCATACAACAAAATGAAACAACACGCAAAATAACTCAATTAATACAAAAAATAATAATTTGTTTCTTATTTACTCATAATCATAAAAAAGTTACAATCTACTACAATGGGATTTCAATATGCTATGCCTTAGCCATTTGATTACAAATGGGCATGATATTTGTGAATATAATTCAAATGATATAACATTGAAGTCCAAAGTACCAAGCCTCCAAAATTTATATTTTTGACTCAACCAAACTTCCTTCAAAATGATCTAATGAAAATTTTTATTTAGTAGTTTTTAACCTAAAGATTGGTCTTATTTAGTAGTTTTTAACCTAAAGATTGGTCTTAGTTAGTCACAAGGGGGTGTAAGGCTCGATGCATTATGAAATGTGTAGTTAGTCAAGCACGTGGAAAGATATCCCAATATGTCACAAGGGGGTGTAAGGCTCGATGCATTATGAAATGTGTAGTTAGTCAAGCACGTGGAAAGATATCCCAATATGAATGTGGTGACTAGTGGATTAATGAATATTGATGTAGTTCATAATATAAGCTCTCATAGATCCAAAGTAACTTAAAATGAGTTCCTTGATTTTTGCAATATTTAAAAAGTTACCACAAGATACATATATGAATAATGAAACTAAGTATTTGTCTACTTGATTGGTAGTAGGTTGATGAATTAGGCCTTTGTAGTGATTAAATCTTCTAGAAATTGAATGCAATATTTGACGATAAATGTATAACATGTATGTTCTAGACCATGAAATAAATTGTTCAAGTGCATTAAAATGGTATAATCTACAATGACTGATTGATGACTATAATGTAACTATAAACCTATAAAAAAATAAATGAAGTAAAATAAAATATTTTTGGGTGATGTAATATTATGCTTGTATTAGACACCTAGAGTAATTTAAAAAATAATTTATTCACTTTTTGGTGGCTAAGGGGGGTCCAAGACAATCTACCTTGTCTTGTAATTTCAACTTGGATCTTGTTTAGGACTTCCTTTCCACTTTAGAAATTAAGCCATATATTATCTACTCTCAGTGCTTCTTCTAGTCTTACTCTCCAAAATCTTCTCAATCTCTTATTTTGTTTGTTGTGGTATATGATTCTTTCATTTAATTTTAAATCATTATTTTTATAACCCTCCCTCATGATATTGATACAAATATGCAACATTGGATACTTGAGACACCCAAACCTTCTAGTAACTCCACTTATATATGTTTATTGAATCAAATATTTTAACAATTCCACAAGGGTCAAAAACTTTTTATCTTTAACTTTCGTATGTACCAATTGCAAATATTTTCTTCTTGAGATATACCATCATTTTATCTCCAAGAAAAAAATACTCTTATCCCTCTGATATCCATCAACTTTAATACATTTCTTGGAATACTATCATATGCATTCACAAATGGTGTTTTCCCTATATGTATGTTTACTGAATTATTTTATGCAAAATTTTCCTATGATAAAATCATGTCCCAATTTCCTATCGTTTCTTGAACTAAACATTGCATTAAAATTTCTAAACTTTTATTTACAACCTCTATTACCCATTGGTTTGTGGGTGTCATGGTGAACACATTTTTAGATCTGTTTTCATCTTCCCCCACAATTTCTTCCAAAATTAACCAATAAACCTAGTATTCCTATCTAAATAATACTCCTTGGCAACCCATATAACCTCAAATATTTCTTAAAAAGTATATCAACTATATTATCGCATCATTATTTTTATTACATATAATGAAATGTGCCATATTAGAAAATATTTTAACTACCACAAAAAATGTTCTCACTTATCAAAGCCACTAGCTTATCTAACCCAAAATATCTTGCTAAATAGCTACTACATTTTTCCTTGATCAAATTCTATCTCCTTAAACTTCTAGGTTGCACAACTAATTATCCTTAAATAACGCCTCATTTTGAATCATATAATATATCCACTTCTATCAACACTTATAAATTATTTACATTTATTTTCATGATTCCATAAAATTGAGATCAACTTCATTTAAATTTTTTAACTCCTCAAATTTGACTACCTATACTCTCATTTTAGAACTAGCAAATTGTGTCTCCTACTTAATTACATCGAGAGACGTTTTGCAATGGCATTTGCGTGTGTTTAGAAAAACTCTACCTTAAATCAAGGAGAGTTCTTGAAATCATCACCCTCTATTTTTTCTTAATTTAAATCTTGATATTTGAAAATATATATTTTTTTTAAATAATCTTGATATTTCTTTATGGAAATCTTGATATTTAAAAATAATCTTGCTATTTGATATTGTTAATTTAAAAAACGAACCTTGTTTCTTGATAGTTATTTTTGGAAATATATTTTATATTAATTTAAATCAACACATTATATGAAATTACAGCTAAGATTTGAATATATTTATCTATTATATTTTCAATAAATTTATTCATATACATTGTAGATACAATCTATGAAATCAAATAATATTATCTTTATTATTTTCAAAAGAGAGTTGATTGCCATTAGTATAATAATTGATTTATAATAATTTATTATTGACATAGATCTTGAATATATTTATGTATTCTATTTTCAATAAATTTATTCATATACATTATAGATACATTAGTATCATAATTGATTTATAATAATTTATTTATTGGCATAGATCTTGATATTTGAAAATGATCTTCATAGTTAGGTTTTTATTATTGAAATAAGATAAATAAAAAAATAGCTTTTGGAAGATTATTAATGATTTAATATTGTTATATAAAGTAGCTTCTTGGTAGCATTAATTTTGAAGATAATCACCCATTTTTTTATTAACACCAGCTTCAGTAATAAGAAAATGTCGTTATGGGCAATCGGTGAATATTGTAAATAGATTTTTAACCCATATATGAGGTTGTTGCTCATGAGACAAGAGATAATGGTGGAAATAGAGTGTGGAGTCCCTCTTATGAATGGAAAAATTACCTCTCATTATGATGTAAATCTCTGATGCGTTATGTCTTCAATGAATTTTGAAACAACTTAGTAATTTAGATTTGTAAACTATTTGTGGTACTGAATCTTGAAGATTATGGTTTATACTCATTTTAGATACAACATGGTGGTTGGTTGATTTTACTATTATCGCTATTGTTAGTAGAGAGGAACTCCTTTTAAGAGAGATGATTGCACTAATAGAAGCAAGCAAGCAAGAGTTATATTGTAAGAAAAATGAGCTACAAGCTATAGTTCAAGAGACTATTGAGAGTACTTGCTTTCACATTCCTGTTATTATTTTGTTGTGTAGTTTATAAGCCTTACGCTATCATGCCATTTCCAATTTATGGTATCTGATGTGCTATGGGATTTTATGTTGTGTTCTTGTGTAGGTCTCGCAGTAGAGAGAAAGTTGGTGAGCACTTGCAAGCATAGTTCTAAATCCACGTTGAGGTAAGGTCTACAAATATTGGAATGCACAATGATCTTGAGAGTTTATCCATCATTTCAAAGGTTATAGACTTTTAAAATTTGTTTATAATTTGAAATTCTCTCTTCATCTTTTGAGACATTATAGATTTTTAAAATTTGTTTAGAAATTGGGATTCTCCACTTCACCGTAGGAATTAAAGCATTTCACGTCCATAATGTAAATTGATTGCATAACTAGAATTTGAAGAGAAAGATAATAAATTGTTGTGTTTAAGAAGAAGAAATTAGTTTTTGTACATTCCAACTATTTTTTGTTTGGTCTTGTGCTTCATAATCTAGGTCATCAATTGGCAATATTGAACTGAGTTTGGGAATATTATGGTATTGAGCTTTATGTTAGATTTTTTTTGGGCATTAATATTTTTACGTAAACATTGTTTGAGGAACTGTAATACCCCTCATGTTGTTGTTTGGACTTGTTATCTTTCTATGCTTTTGCTGATACATTGAGGCTGTGATAGTTATTACTTATTGTTGGATTGGTGGATTAGATAGTTTAGATTGATTGATGATTGTGCTACTTCATTTGATGACATGGATATTTGATATGACATTATGGTTATATTTGGTTTGGTGATGTTTAATTTGATTTCAGTAATACATTGTGATGTAGTGGTTTAGTAATTAGTTTATGATGTGATCAGTTAGTTAGGATTGTTACTTTATATTTAATGTTGTCATTGTTAGTATAGTTTTGGTGAAGGGATAGTGTAACACCACTCGTTTACGAGTGCCCTGCTACGTTGCAATTCCTTCTGACAATATGATGTTTTGATTATAGATATATATACATGGTGTACACAACCTTGTTTGTATGCAGGAATTGCAGGTACATAGTCTCGATTCCACCTGCTTTGGCAGGACAGGGCGAGCATCAATTTAACCCAATGGGTACAATGTTGAAAAAGGGAGTTGATAAAGAAGTGTCCCCGTCCCAAGTCCGTCATTCCATTGTGAGTTTTGTTGTGTCATGATTGAGGTTTTGTCCTTGTCTTTGTGTAGTTTGATTGTTGAGTATTTATGGTTAGTGGTTATTTAATTAATCTTATTTTATAAGATTAATCAATGTTGTCTTGTTGCTTTAATCAACTGTAAGTTACTTAAATGTTGAGTTTTAAATATATTGTAAATTAAAAAGTTATTTAATTAATTAAAAGTTTAATTAATTAATTTAAATTAACAATGATGATGATAATTATATATTATCTTTTTCCTAATATTAAATTAGAAAAATCTGTAGAGAATATCTTGAGAAAATAATTAATTTTTAATTAAAATTGTGAGATAAGTGTGCTTTTAAAAAGAAAGAAAAGAACCAATGATTGAAGAGGATTTTTGAGGAAAAAGATGAAGAGTTTTAATTATTATTATTTATTTTTATTGTGAGAGGGTTTTTTGGACATAGAAGGGATTTTCTGGTTTTTGGGGGGGCTGAAAAAGAAAAGAAAAATAGTTTTTTGTGCTTCTGGGAAAAAGAATTGTTTTGAAGAAAAGATTGATTCAGAAGAGAGTTGAAGACAAGAAATTGAGAAGCTACAGAGGGGATTCTACATCGAACGAAGGACTCTAGGTTCCCTTAAACTTATTGTTTTCTTCTTTTTCATTCTGTGAACAAAATTTTGTTACCATGTTTGAAGATTAATTTCTCTATGTTTTGAAAGAGATTTTCTGTGATTGAGAATTTGTGTTGTTAAACTTTTGAATTGTTTTTGTTGAAAACTCTAGTTAAATCTTTTATATTTGGTCAAAGAAATTTGGTTGAGAAATTATTGTTGGAAAGAAAATCGTGTCTGTCATATTTTAAATTGATATTTTGTTTGAAAGAGGTTTTTTTTTTGTTGTTGTGTTAAATCCTTGAATCTTTGTAGAAAACTAGTGTGAAATATTCTGAAACTCTTCAATAAAACTAGTAGTGAGATTATGGGTTGAGTGAAAAAAAATCATTGTATTATGGGTTGAATTAATTTGCCCCGATTTATTTTGTGTCTGATAAGAAGATCTGATTGTTCATATTACTTATTTTATATTTTTTTGTTAAATATATATATATATATATATGTTTACTTATATATATATATTTATACTGACTAAACAAATAAATATATGTATTATATATTATGTCTATTGTTTTTTTTAAATAAAATCTACACATTTTATAAAGTCTGTGTACTGGAAATTTCATGGAATAAAATATGGTTGTGAATATATATATTTTGAATTTCGTGTTTATGTTATTGAATAATATATATATATATATATATATATTAAAAGTAATATATGATATATGTGTTTCTTGTTTTTCGTGTTGGAAAATAAATTATAAAAAATATATATATAAAAAAAAAATTTAAATTTTTTTTTAAATGTTATGTTAAGGGGGGGAGAGGTCGGTCGAAGCCGTATCACCCCGACCCCTGTGGCGGTTGTACGCAACCACCACAGGCTACACACAACAACCGATGACTATTGTACATAGCCTTGTGGGGGTTGCGGCCTCCCCACAGTGGGGATTGCAGTACCACTGGGACTGCGAGGTATTCAAAGGATTGGATTTTTTTTAATTTAAATTCGATTGTTTTAAATCCATGATATATATATAAATTTTGGTTGTTTTAAATTTGTGATATATATATATGTATGTGTATGTGTATATATATATAAATAATTATATGTGTGTTTTTATACTGCGGTATATACAGTGAAGTATTTTGTTAATTTTATAAATGGAATTAAATGCACATTATATATATATATATAAGATGGTTATATATATGCTGTGATTTTGAATAAATTTGATAATTTTAAAGTTTACAATGTTATAGTATAATTGAGAAAATTAGAAATACACGATGTGTTTTGATTTGAATCGAATATTCTCGAGTTGTTGATTTATTTATTTGATGAAATTATTGTGTATTGGAAATATCTTATATGGCGTTTTTATGTAATTGTTTTCTCACGATTGTTCGTTTAATCTATTGTGGTTTTCTTTTATCTAGGTTTTTGTTTTGCGGGAAAACCCTAGAGTTAGCTTATCCTGTTATAGGAACTTAAGTTGTTGTTTAGGACTTCCAAAGGCGGGGATACTGATGTATATTGTGATCTCATATTTTGATGCTTGGACCTATTTTGGGTATGTGGTTGTGAAATTGTGTTACACATGGATTGCACTGCTTTGTAAATGTGTTGCATATGTTTTAGCTAGATGGTTATGGCTCGCGAAGGATCCATTTGATTGGTTCAATATTTCTTGTTGATACAATCCTTTTGTGTTGGATATTTATGTTTGAGTGTCTAGAGAGAGTGGCTCTAAGTGGGGGTCAGCACACACAGGGGCTGTCAGGGTAACCCACATAGAGTTATCTAGAGTAATCAATGATAACCTAAGTAATTAATCATGGGTGGGGATTAAACATTAATAAGATAATTGTGATGCCTCGTCCGCCTGTTAGTGCTATCACAGACTAAAGGCGACCGAGAAGGCCGTGGTTGGCAAGATCGTTTCCTTGTTGTCATGAAAGGTTAACGATTTTGCATGAGTAACCCTATGGAGCGACACCTTGAGATAGGCTGTTAGGAGAACCATAGATGGAGGCGACACCTTAAACTAGGTTGTCTAGATAATCCATGTATAGATGGAGGTGACACCTTGTGATAGGTTTTCTGGATAATCCATGTGAAGCCATGTGATGACACTTTCCTCTAACATTCCATTTGTGTTGTTTTTTTGGAGTCCTCTGGAAGTAGTCTATTGATATTATGATTTGAGATTTATTGATGATGTGTTTCATGATTTATGAGAAGAGCAATAAAAAAATTAAGGATCAAGAGCTCACTAAGGTGAATAAGGCCCTGGTCAATAACTACCAACAGAGGCAACTTGTGAAGTTATTGAAAAATGCATGTCGAATGAAAGCAAAATCCAAAGCTTTAGATATGATGGAATGTACATGGTTGAGCAGTGGTGGAAGGATTAGGGACAACCAAGATTTATGATCTTGAAGTTCAAGCTCAAGAGACAGCAAGGTCAATGCTACAGGGAGGTCATAAAATAAGGTATTTTGTATTCTACGATGAGAGATAATAGAAATATTAATCTATATTAATTTTATAATCATAATTATAATGGTTTTGGTCTCTCATTTGTGTTTAGTGTACATATTTAATTTTTGTTAGGTTATAATTTGATATAATTATAAATATTTATATTGCAAGCCAAACATATGTATTAAATCTTCCAATATCCATATTTAAATTTATGTTGCCCTCTCTATGAGCACAGCTGTAGTGACAACCTTAGCTGTGATTTATAAGTTTCATATGTTTCTTCCTATATCTTTGTATCCTTCCATCTTATATTTTATTTACTAAAGTTGGGGATGCTAGTGTCATATAAAATATGTCCTTAATCTCATTAAGGATAAGAAAGTGTTTAGAGACTCATAGAGTTCTCCCAAACTCTTCAACAAATAAACTATTATTTGAAGAAATAAACATTTTTCCTGAAGCAGTTGGGAGAACTTAGAGAGAGTAGAACATACATAAGCTATTTTTTTGAAATCCTCCATTTTCATTCTTCATTTTTTTCTCTTCATTTAGATTTCCTTTTGTTAGCCATTCACTCATGTTTTTCAACAATTTTCAAATTGTTGGCCATGGAAGCAATATTTTTTTATTTCTCTTCATCATTGGGCTCAAGCACTATCGATATTGGAGCACTTATTGTAGAAGTAAGTCTGGTGATATTAGTTCTAAATTTACATCTCATCGATGCTCTGAATTATGCTTAGCTCATTTTTGTTATTTTCTCTTGAAATTTTAGGGTTTTTTGATTATTTTTTTAAAACATTTTGCATCGAATGTGTTCAATCACCTTTTTTCTACCCCAAAAATTAGTGTAAGTGGTTGCATTAGTAGGACACAAGATTTATAGGCTCTCACAAAACACCTACATACTTGTGAACAAATATTATAAAGACTAGATGTTCTGAACCTGGATCGTTTTCTACAAAGCATTCCTATAATGTCTACAATATGGTACCAAATACTCTTTTTCAATCCAACTTTCAACCTTTGTTTTACATATCCCAAACATGTGACTCAAAACTATCGACTTTGTTTGAAGCATGGACTACCAAGTACTCAAAGAGGATTATAACAACCATTTCTATTTTAAAATAGATATCATAGACCAATTCAAAGAGAGTTAAGAATATCCCTTACAAGGATTGTAATTCTAAAATAGTGTGGGGCAATACCATTACAAATATTTCAACTAGGAATTGGATAAATGAGCTCCAACCTTACAAATCATGTGGCACAAAGTTAATAATGACTTGGAAGGTTTTTGCATCCTATTTAGACAATGAAACCTTGCCTTTGTCTTTAATCCAAGTGAGAAAGTTCTAGGTCTTTATTCTCTTCTTCAAATACTTCAAAGAAATGAAATATAAGTCCTAGCTAGAGGAGGATCTTGATAAGAAATAAAAATTAGACCACCATTAAAAGAAATCCATGAGAAAAATGCATTTCCATTCCAAAGAAACTAAATTTTGATGGATTCCCAAGCTCTTGAAAGGCTCTTGATCATAAAATACCTTTAATCTAGATGAGATCCTTTATGATAAGAATTATGTGATGAGAAATCCCTTTCTAAGCTTACCTCCCATAAGGAATACCTATAGAAATGCAATGATAAAATAATATTTTCTAGGCCTAATGTCGTTCAAGAGCTTGGATAATACATTTGTAGTGCACGATTAATCCTTATGATTCATTGGAAATTAAACTCAACTCTCTAGAATCATGTAGGAGATTAAAAAAATCCTTAGCTACATGGTGGAAACCTCTAAAATTTTCATAGGAGGCCCAAAGAAAATACCTAATAATATTTTCAAGAATTTGGTAGGAAACAAAAGATATTTATTCATGTTGTTGTTCTTCAAGCTATAGATGATTCCTTGAATCTGTGGCTAACTACATGTATGTGAAGCTAATGAATGGGATGTTAATTTATTATCATTTATTCATCACTCTCTATCTTCTTTCATCATTCTACTCTATTTGATTCAAATATGAAAAGGCACTTCTGACTTCGCATAGACAAATATCTTGTGCCAGAAATGGTTCATACCAATAGACTTCTTGGAAGTATTTTGCAGGAAATGAATGATATTTACAAGCAAAAAAAGAGTGGGGAGCTCTCACAAAGGCTCTTGAAGGGAACACCATTGATGGGGAAGGATGGCTTCAAGATGACGAATGTTTCTCCCATGCCATGACTAGATATAGAGATGAAAAATCAAAGCTAAATTTCATTGAAAAGCTTCATGCAAACTTATTGTAGTGGACTTAACCAGTCAACCATCCACTTATAAAGTGAAACAAATAGAAACAACTCATTTGAGATTTGTATGAATTGGGCATAGTACTAGCAATCCACCCAAAAAAACTAAAAGGGAAGATGAGCATGTACATGTGCATCAACCAAACGATGTCATTGTCGTTAGCTTAGATGAGTCAGAGGAGTATACCTCGCTCACTCCAAACTCAAAAGTTAAACATTTTTAAAAAAAATTTGTTCAACTTACAATTATGTGTGAAACCTTGCACTCTTGTAAATGTAAAAGTGTGTAATGCATTGATAACACATTATGTATTAAAACTTGGAGTTTAGTGGGATGAAAACTAAGTTAAATCCTTTTTACCAAACTAAGATAGGATGTAACATAGGAATTGAACTTGATCCATAAATGGGTGAACAATCCAATCACACATGTTATGATAGTATATTCACATGATCATGTGATAGAACTATACATTCAAAAAAAGCAAGAAACCAATTACATGATATTATATTAGTATCAATATGATTGTGAAAGTGAACCATTGTTATCATGTAGTCCTCTTAAACAATCTTTAAATTCTCGTTAAATACCTATAGTAACCTTATGAAGATTTTCAGTTTGATCAAAAATTGCATAAGCATTTGGATTTTCATAAAATACTTGTATCATTTATGAGCGTTGTTATGTGTTTTAGGCATTTGGATCACTCTTATCATCTAGACCTTCAGATGAGCAGCTTTCTTCATTAAGAGAACTTTGATTCCAGGTATGCAATTAGACTACATGTACTCTTGTGACACTAAAGTTGATTTTTCGTTAAATTCTTGTAGAAATTTTTTTTAGAGTTCCATTATGATCAAAATTTCTATCACCATTATCTATCTTATGAAGCTTTGTAAATATTTGTAGCACTACTAGCATCTCTATCAATAACTAACCAACCTCCTACATTAAAAGAACTTTGATACCAAGAACTTGCTTACAGGTCTTCTACTTGTAGTCTTGTCAACTTTGAAAAGTCAATTTAAAATCATACAAAAAAAATTCGTAACTTAGGATAATATAGATCTATATAACTTGTAGTATTATTTATTAGTTTGATTTATTGTTTAGATAATGGCTACCCAAAATGAATCTAATTCCACCTAGCCATCATTCCAAAGGATAGAATCCCTTGAGGAGTCAACAAATTCAAACACACATGTGACAAATCTGATAGACATGTTGTACTCATCAATTCAAGCCCATTCAAAACAAATAATAAGAGAACTCCATGATGTTGCACTACTTGCATGTGCAGTAGAATGACAAGACATTAATGGCATTAAAGACATTGTTGTCAAATTACATAAAACATGTCACAAAGTTGTGCCAGGGTTTGAGAAAGAAGTTGGGTCCACATTCAGGGGAAGTGTCATTTTTCAGCTTTAAAACAAATACCCATTCATTTTTTAAAATAGGTACCCATTTTGAAGTGTGTACTTGTTCCAAAAGGTTTGAAACTCACAAGAGATTTTTTTCATTTTGATTTAGGCTTAGAAAAGGCATGGTAACCCAACACCTAGGCTTAGACCTACAAGTACAAGGTCAGGGCAATTTAGAGAGAAAAAAACTAACTTTGGCAATATGGCTGATGGACTTTTTTTTCTGAATCAATCTATAAAATTAAAACCCATTAGAGAAAAAAATTTATAGTTTCCAAATATATAATTTTTATTAAGATTGGATTATATTTGATATTTTTCAATTAATTTCTAAGAAAACTAGTCCTTAAACTTGAAATATCAAGGGTTTTTTTTCTTTTTAATAACTTTTTTTTGTTTAGGTTTCTTGTAAAAAAAATATCTGGCATCAATCTTCAGACAATTCTCTACACAATGAAAAAAAAAGATTAAAAAAATATTTATTTTAGGTCCAATTATGTTGTTCGTACACATTGATTTTTAAAAACAAAACTTAAGACCAATAAAAATTCAATAAAAAAAAAAAAATTCAAAACAAAATTACAAAAAAAATTCCTGATCAATCTTGATGTTGTTAGTTCTCTTTCCCCAAAAGTAATTAGAAAAATACTTTTATTTGGGTCAAAAAGTGGTGTTCGTACATGTCCATGGTATGGGAAAAAAATAGGGATTTTTAAAAAGTGGTTTTTATACATCCCTATCAAAAATTAATTTCTATATTCTAGGAATTTGAATAAACCACATATTTGGAAACTAGATTCAAAATGATAAATTTCATATTAGTAACTTTTTTTAAGATTCATTGTGTAAGTGCCTCAATTTCTAGTCCAAGTGTGACAAATTCTAAAAAATAGCAAAAAAACTTCCACTTTTTGAGCTTTTTGTGGACCCAACTTCTTGCATCAACTATATGCAGGCTTCTATTGCTTTTTAAGAGAACTTTATTATGACGAGCAATACGAACCAAGATTTGCAAAAGACACCATTGAACAATTTCTCTTGTTCTTGTATGATAATTAGGATAGACACATATGAACCATATAGAGGGTTGTTTCATGGTTGATTGACTCTTATGAACAAAATTTTGGTGTAGACTTTGATGTCTATTTTGTAAAAAAATTATTCATATGTTTTGTATGTAGGTGGCAACCATGGTTGGCTTACTTTGATGAATAGTATTTTGATATAGACTTTAATGTCTATGTCTGGACAAGTATGTTCATATCTTTTGGATGCACATGATCTCCTTGATATGTAAATAATAAAAATTGTTCTATTTGACATATGGGGTACCTATTGCTATTTAATTGAATAATTCAACATATGTTTCAGATGACGTTCAACAATAAAGTCAAATAACAATCAAATCCATGAATGTGCATCTACAATATCTAAAAAATAATATCCTTTAACAATCAATATCAAAACTTGCTTATAAAATTTGAAATTGCCCTATATGTACATTGAAAATCTATGAAAAAAATATATAATCCTTGCATGCATGTTGACATCTTATGATGAGTGCACAATTTTCTTTGACAACAACTCCTTGACTTCTACTTTTTTGTGTTTTGATAGGACAAGGTGAAAGAAACGTATTTGTAAAACAAAAAGAAACCCAAACCATAACCAAATACAAGAGGTTAGTTCCAAGAACCTTGTTGGGAAATACATGTACCACAAACAACATATTGACAGTTACAAGATCTGCATACTATCTCAGTGATGTTTATTTGTTACATATGTATGATATTGACATTATTTTGCAATAGGTATGTATCATGCAAAACATGAAGGTTGTAAAAGAGTTATGCCTATAAGAGCATTAAACCCTTACCAGAAACGATGGACAATAAAGGCTCGGGTAATGGAAAAACAACAACTTCGTTATTTCAAAAATACAAATGGGGATGGAAAAGTTTTC
This sequence comes from Sequoia sempervirens, assembly GCA_007258455.2. NCBI lineage: Eukaryota > Viridiplantae > Streptophyta > Pinopsida > Cupressales > Cupressaceae > Sequoia > Sequoia sempervirens. The sequence continues at coordinate 34,674,593 of VDFB02252616.1, forward strand.
AACTTCAATCTTGTTGACTACGATGGTGATGAAATCAAAGCAACATGTTTCAACACAATAGAAAAACTATTTTATGATCATATAGAGATTGGGAAAGTGTTTCTCATATCCAATGGAACCTTGAAGCCAACAATATTTTTTTTTTCAATTTAAATAATGATTGGGAAATTTTTTTGGACAACAATTCCATAGTGGACATTTGCTTAGATGAGAATGCACAACTACCACAGTTGAAGTTCAACTTCAAACCAATCAGTGAACTGAAAGATGTGGAAAATAATACGATTGTTGACATCATTGGTATAGTCTTATAAATCAATGAAGCAATGCCAATTTTGAGAAAGAATGGTACACAAACATAGAAATAGACTTTACAAATGAAAGATATGTTAGCTACCAAAATTGACTTGACAATGTGGGGTGATTTTTGTAATAATGAAGGTTTGAAACTTCAAGAGATATGTAATGCAAGGGATTTTCCAATACTTGTCACTAAAGGTGCACACATTAGTGATTATGGAGGAAAAACTCTAGGCACCATTCCAACAACCCAACTACATATAAATCCTCAAATAACAAAAACTGAGCAATTAAGATTATGGTTTGAGAATCAAGGAAAAGCTCTCATTTTCTAGTCTCTAACAAAGAACTCCTTATTTGTTTGAGAAGAATTGAAATTGAACAATATTTTTGAAATTAATAGATACAAAGCTAATATTGCTAGCAACAATCAATACATGTTCATAAAAGCAACATTGTATTTCATAAAACAGGAAAAATTTTGTTACACAACCTGCTCAATGGAAATTGGTGGTAAGAAATGCAAGAAAAAGGTAGAAAAAACCAAAATTGGTCAATGGCATTGTCAAACATGTCAAAGTACTTTTTATGATTGTGATTACAAATATCTACTACAATGCAAATTAAAAGACCACACTGGCTCAATATGGGTGACTACTTTTGAAAAAGCAGTTGAAGGAATTATGGGCATCCCGAAAAATGAACTAAATAGTATGAAACACAAAGGCAAAGTTCAAGAAAAGTTTTTAGAAACAATATAACAAATACTTTTCCAAAAATATTCTTTCGTGTTGCATGTTAAAGAAGAAACTTACAATGATGTACAAAGAATCAAAAGCACAATCATCAAAACTGAGCAATTTGATTACTCAACTAAAATAAATGCTTTTCTTGTTTTAATAACGAATGTGTAAATGCCATATATTTTCTCCAAATTTCGTATACAGTTCATCCATGCAAAAAGAAAGTACAGTTATTTATTCAAAGACTATAAATAATATCATCTACTGCCATAATGTATGTATGAAAAGTTCTTTGACTAAAGAAAAACTATACATGTATATGCCTTTTACAAAAGACATTTAAAAAATTATCATGTTTTCCCACAAAACTTTTACAATATGATAGACTTTTTTACTAATATGTACTCACAAATATGATAAGTCAATACAAATAACTACATCCATTCCATGCTCACATTAAATAAAAAAAACAAAGCAATTGAGCAATTACATTATAACAATATTTGATAAAACAAATGCATTGAGATAAATTTGATATCAAAACACAATAGCTATGTGCAAAAGTTTAATTGGTTACAAAGGTTACTAGGTATATTTGGTTCTATCATGTGGCATATATATGAAATATAAAATGCACAGTAACATAGAAATTACTAGAATTTCTCATTGTACTAAAAAACATGAAACTTAACAAATTTGGTTTATATTTTAGATATGGGTTGCCCAAAGAGGCAATTTGAATAAGAAGAACAATGGAAAGAATATCAAAGACAATACTACAAAGAATATCGTAAATGAAAAAGGGAGTGGATGAAAAATGAAGAAATGGAAGAGCAAAGGAGAGAAAATAGAGAAGCAAAAAAAGCAAGAAATGCAAGACAAAGACAAGCAGTCAATGAATAATTCAATTCATAAAGCAAACGGGATGAAAATGCACACATATCAAATCCAAATGGATTACTTTCCACAAACTTTAAAGAAATGAAATCAACATTTCGTAATCAGTTAGACTCCTAACAATCACCAGTAGTTTGTTACATTTGTGAAGAAAGCTGCATTGGAATAAAAGTAATCACCATGTTAGAAGGTAGTATATGCACAAGATGCAAACAAGAGAAAGGAATACACTAATTCTCAGCATAGAATAATATGAATCTAGGTGTCTAACCAATTGAATTAAAAAATCTTACACAAGTAGAAGAAATGTTGATTGCATGTGTGAACCAAATTATACAAGTCACTCATGCAAGGGGTGGTCAACATAAATATAGAGGACACATGATCAACTTTCCACAAAAAAATGAACAACTATCAAAGAAGTTGCCACACTATATTGCAGAATTACCAATCATTATAGTAGGAAAAAAGATCAACGTGGCATAAATTACTACTTCATAGTGAATAAAGACCATGTTTATCAAGCATTGAAGTATAAAATTAAGCATGACATATTTTACTCAGATGTCAACATCAATGAACATGCTCTTGATAGTTTAAGTGGGAAAATTGAGAAAAATATTTTTGATCGGCTTAACATTATTCAAATAGAACCTCAATCAGATACAAATGTTACAAAATATATCAACACAATTATTGAGGAATTTGAACATAACACCATTGAACACACTTCATCGATTGTTTGTCAACCACCAAATTTGCAAAAGGAAATGGACTTGATTAGTGCATGGTTCAACAACACACATACTGATGAAGGTGCTAACCTGAGACAAAATATCACACACAAAAACCAGAGAATATTATTGTATTCACAATAATGAAATGCTCACATGCAGAGGATCCCAAATCCTTGTGTTCTGCAATACATGCCTTTCCAAAAAATTACAGAAGTTCCCTTTTCTCAGTATGCACTCTTTCCCCCAAAAAGCTACCCAAAAATTAGAAACTAGCCCATAAATTACCCCCTTTCGGTTTGGAGCCAAAAACAACATTCAAATTATGAGTTTTAGCGACTTGGTGCTGAAAATTACAATTTGAAATTCAAATTTTGAAACCACATTCAAAAATTAGCACATTTTTGAAAATGCACCAACTTTCGGGAGCCATAACTTTTGATCTGGGACTTCGTTTGACGAACCATTTGAACAGTTGGAAAGGTCTCAAAGTTAAGAATGAGCTAAGAACCTACTCTGCTAGTTTTGATGATTTCTAGGCCCGTACAGGACTGTTCAGTGCCTCAAACTGGACTCAGAAGATTTTTTAGGGAAAAAAGCAGAAATTGAAACTTGAATAACTTTCAAACCAGGAATGATCTTGGCCTAATTATTTTTCCAAAGTGTTTATTTTTCTATCCAGAAGCTTCCCATAAATTTTTTCCTCCTCACACCTTCAAATTTAAAATTTCTAAAAATAGAAATTGAGCATAAAAAGTAGAAATGCAATTCTGAAAGTTGGAAACTCTTATTCAACAAAAAGGGTATCTAGAAATGCAAAACATCTACAAAAATCTAACAAAAAATGAAACATAAAGGAAAACATATTTTTGGGTGATGCAAGATTTCCCTTACACCACTAGATGCTCCTACATCAAATACAAATCCTATGGCATTAATGGACTGGCCAACAATTGGTGAATTTCCACTAAACGAATATGCTACAATGGGATTATTAGATATGTCATTTCCAACATTGTTCACAACTAGAATATGTAAATGGTTAGAAGCACACATCAGAAAAGTAGACCTATACATGAATATGTCAAACATCTATGCCATTACAAAGACAATAAATTTGGTAAACACCCAATGTTTTGATATTATATGGAAAATATGATAATGAGACATCATGCCCAAACATCAGTTGTAGTTTTCATGAAAAGAAATCTTCATGATATGCCTATTAGAATCAATGAACTTCATGAAAATCTAAAAAATATGCCATAATCACAACTTGCAGATAGAATAATACACTTTGGAACATCGCTCAAAGGTATAAGGTCATATTGGACAAAATGTAGGGTAGAATTAATAGACATGTTGATGTAGGAGCATCACGCTCCACCTCCCCTTGGTCAGTGTTGCTCCCTCATTGACATGACTTTGGCTTATTGGCAGGAGGTTTCTACCCATTCTAGCAACAAAATGATGGTGTTGGAAGATTGAAGGTTATCAATGTGATGGGGTCTCATCAATAGGACCATGTTCCATGTCCTAGCAATGACCAAATGGTGACAGAGTGCAACGGGTTCATCAGTGTGAGAATGTAGTATCGGTTGGACATCAATCTTTGTCCTAGTGATGGGGCAATTGGTGTGAGGTGGTCATATCATCAGTGGGACACTAATGTTTCAGTAGGAGTCAAGTTGGATTCCCTTTAATGGCTCGATGGCTATGATGTCGGTGGGTCACTGGTTTTTGGAACTTCACAACCTCTAACAAAGGTTCTAGAGTTCGTGTTTTTGGTGATTTAGTGACGTGCGATGGAAGGCATATGGTGGGACTAACAAGGGAGTGATGAAGATGGAACGTAATAATGTATATGAATGGTTGGAAAATGGTGATAAGATGATCAATAATTCATATCCTTGTTGCAAATTACAAATAGTGACAAGGATGGCGATCAATGGGAGAGATTAATATTGAGGAGTTAGGAAACTCCACAACCCTGCAACATGGTTACAAAACTCTTGGAACCCACGACATAGCGAGGAAAGACAAGCAATAATGTGGTGAACATCGACAAGAAGCAAGTGTATCCATGGAAGATGATTTCAAGTCTCTTCGATAGGATGATGAGATGAAAGATATGGATAGCTTGAGATGAATGGTTGAGATGAATGGTCAACGGTGGTGGATGACGAATGTAGTCACAACACTTGGCAAAGCGATATTCAATGCCATTCCACATCATTGTTGTGGAATACCTATTCATTGGTTGATGATTGGAGGCTACTGATAGCAAGGTAACTGCATGGTGATACTACGACATGGGAGTGAAGAATGACTAGGCTGACATGGAGGAAGAATATAGTATAAAGAGATAGTGAGAAGAGGCAGGTTGGTAGAAGTTTGGTAAGAGGGGAGAGCTAACCATAACGAGAGTAGGAAAAGTTGAAGAACCATCTTTACAGTTAACAGGATAAAGCTCAAAGAAGAGAGCGAGGCAAGGTAGCCTACAAAGAGAGGTGAAAGCTAAAACAAACTATCTCAAGAATGTATCTGTGAATTTTTTAATGTAATCCTATAATATGTTCCAAATGAATAAAAGAGAGTTGTTGACTTGTGTTGTGTCAATCTATGTGTGTGTGGTCTTATTTGGTTGCATGATTGGATAGCTTGACAAGGCTCTCTCATCTTGACTATGTCAATTGGTATCAGACAGGTTATCCTAAGTCTATAATAGAGCACTGAATGTGAGGTAGTTGCAGTAGGGCCTATGAGTGTGGGTTGAAGTTAGAATATCTACAGGTGATGAGCTGAGAAGAGTTGTAGAAAGGAATTTTTGTTGCATCCATGAAAGATGGTTTATAACTACTATCCCCCAATAGAGATAAAGCTAGGTAGAAGGTGTAGAGTTCCTCCACTAAGAGAAGGTGGGTAGAGGAAGCATCCTCTAGAATCTTTGTTGGGTAGATGATAGTTGCATGAGTGGGATATTGTGACAAGGAGTACCTATAACTATAGAGGATTTGAGTTCTAGAAGAGATTATTTTTAGTGAGAAGAGACTTACAATTGTAGAGGGCTTGAATCCTAAAGAGATTTTTTGCAGGAAGGACTTGTGATTGCAGAGGGTCGATACCCTAATAGAGAGGGAGAAATTGTTGCAAGGAGGACTTGTAACTACAAAAGGACTTACGAGTTCTTGAAGATGTCTTAAAATAAGAGGACAAGGTGGGTCATGAGGAGACTAGTGATATTCCCATTTTGGGAAGAGTATTGGGAAAAGGTGAGAGGAAAGCAGTTGATTGTAGAGCTGAAAGAGATTGAAGTAAAATTAGATTCCCTTGAGGAAATCTTGGGAATGAAGAATGAAGAAAGAGAAGAGATTGCAACCGAGGTTGCAATGGTTGAAAATATTTGTAGCCCTTTGATGGAAAGGGAGTGGAAGGAAGAAAATGTTGGGGAAGCCCACACAAGTGGAGAAGATGTGAATTTAAATGAGGTAGCAGTGGCATGTGAATGAAGTGATTTGTGTGAAATGGAAGAAGGGTGTTTGCAAGCTGAAATAGTGAACACAAATGGTCCCAAGTTTGATGATGGGATTGAGGAAGAAAAGGATGAAAAGTTATGGAGAGAAGAGATGAGAATAATCCAAAGTTATTTGGATGCTAAAGGTGAAAAGTTGATGAAGTAGAAGAAATTTGTTGCACTAGGAGAAGATGGTGATGAGGAGTTTTTCGAGGCTCGTGATTTTTATAATCCTTTTTGTAATGTTGTGTTTGCAGGGAATAGAAAGATTGCAGCAGGATGTCACATCTATGGTGTTGAAGAAGAAATCCTCATACAAGAGGATAAGAAAGGAAAAGCAAGAGATAAGCTTGCAGTGGAGTTATGTCTTTTTAAGGCATAAAGGAAAAGAGATTGCAAATTGTAGTTGAGACATGTCTTGTTGAAGGCATGAAAAGGGAGAATAATTTTTTTTTTGTAGCAATAGAGAGTCCTTTGGAGGACATATTGATGAATGAAAAATGTATTGAGGAAGGAGTTGTAGCAAATTATGAGAAAAATGAAGTTTTAAGTCTTGCAGAAGAAATACCAATGGAAATAGAGGTAAATTTTGATTATTGTGATTATGAAGAATGTACAAAAGTGCATTCATTTGAGTTTGGGAAAGTTGAAAGTATTGAAATGTTTAGGGTTGAGGTGTAGCAAAGCCAGTCTGTTGGTATGCCAAGAAGAGAGGTTGAAGAGAAATTTTCCGGTGAAGACATTTGGTTGTTGGAAATTCTCATTTTTGTTCTTGAGAAGTTTATGGATTTAGCAGTGAATGAACAATGAAAGGAGTGTTCTCAGAGGAGGATGGATTGTAGTGGGTTAATTCCCACAAAGGTGGAAGACTGTAAGGAAGAATGGTAGAGATCTGAAGTTTACAAAGAAATCTGAAGGAGAAGGTATATACAGAAAGAGAAAAGCCAACAAGTGCAGATAGAAAAACTCAAAGGCAACAGTTGAGGAGGTTGAACAACTGGAAAGTGAGGAAAAAGAAATGAAAATTGAAGGATGGAATAATAGACACCATGTGTAGGAGCACATGATTTTAGTCACTTAGGGAGTCTGATGTAGGAGCATCACACTCCACCTCCCCTTGGTTAGTGTTGCTCCCTCGTCGGCAGGACTTTGGCTTATCGACAAGAGATTTCTACCTGTTCCAATGATAGAATGATGGTGTTGGAGGATTGAAGTTCATTGATGTGATGGGGTGTCATCAATAGGACCATGTTCCATGTCCTAATGATGACTCGATGGTTACAAGGTGTAATGGGTTCATCGATGTGAGTGTGTAGTATCGGTAGGACATTAGTCTTTGTCCCAATGACAGGGCGATCAGTGTGAGGTGGCCATATCATCGGCAAGACACTAGTGTTTTGGAAGGAGTCAAGTTGGAGTCCCTTCGATGGCCTAATAGATATGATGTTGATGGGTCATTGGGTTTTGGAACTTCACAACCTCCGATATAGATTCTAGAGTTTGCGTTTTTGGCGATTTAGCAACGTGCGATGGAAGGAATATGGTGGGACCGACATGGAAGTGAAAAAGATGGAATATAATGACATATATGAATGGTTGGAAAATGGTGATAAAATGAGTGGTAATTCACATCCTTGTTACAAATTACAAATAGTGATGAGGATGGCAATCACCAAAATAAATTAATATTGAGGAGTTAGGAAACTCCACAACCCCGCAACATGGTTACAAAACTCTTGGAACCTATGACATAGTGAGGAAAGACAACTTGTAATGTGGTGAATATCGGTGAGAAGCAAGTGTATCGACAAAAGATGATTTTAGGTCTCTCCAATAGGATGATGAGATGAAAGATATGGATAGCTTGAGATGAATGGTTGAGATGAATGGTCAATGGTGGTGGATGAAAAATGCGGTCACAACACATGCCAAGGGGAGATTTGATTCCATTCCACATTGTTGTTGTGGAATACCTATTCATTGGTCAATGATTGGAAGCTACTGATAGCGAGGTAACTGCATGGTTATACTATGACATGGGAGTGAAGAACGACTAGGCTGACATGGAGGAAGAATATAGTATAAAGAGATAGTGAGAAGAGGAAAGTTGGTAGAAGGTTGGTAAGAGGTGAGAGATAGCCATAACGAGAGCAGGAAAAGTTGAAGAACCATCTCAGTTGTTGACATGAGAAAGATTGAAGAAGAGAGTGAGGCAAGGTAGCTTGCAAAGAGAGTTGAAAGCTGAAACAAACCATCTCAGGAATGTAGCTGTGAATTTCTGAATATAATCCTATAATTTGTTCCAAATGAATAAAAGAGAGTTGCTAACTTGTGTTGTGTCAATATTTGTGTGTGTGGTCTGAGTTGGCTGCATGATTGGATAGCCTGACAAGACTGTCTAATCTTGAATGTGTCACATATTACATCAGATTGGTACACCCACCACTTTTTTTACGTTAAGTGCAATAGATTTATATTGTCTAGAATTACATGCACTCATGCCATGGAAATCACCAATAACACCAAGAGAAGCACATTTGTGGTGAAAACAAAATGTGATTGATTGCTCTCATATAGGTGAAAAATACATGCACTTATGACACTCTTAATTTAGACAAGAAATCCTTCAAAAAGGAATGAATGTTCAATACTATTGGTATAGATATGAGTGGAAACATAGAGGATCGACACATGTCCATGGATTTCTGTGGATCAATGGAGTACTAAACATGGATACTATTGATTGGTCAAATGAAAAAGAACAACTTGTTGCACAAAACTATTTCAACTCAATTGTGCATGCATGGAACCCTATGCATGAAACATTAAATCAACATCAACAGGTCCCACTTGCCATTTCCAATACTACAATTACCTATCTTATCACTCTACAACTTGTACATCATATAAATTGATCAAAATTAAAAATATAAGCATACCAAATATCTTATATCAATCCATGTATTAAAGAAACAAGGTGATTACAAGAGACAAATGTCCACCAGAACTATGATGAGCTAGCTAACATAGTCCAAAGACACACAATGTGTAGAGAAGGTGTATGTCTACGAAAACAAAGAGGGAAAATGATTTGCAAGTAAACACATCTTGCCACACATGAAAAAAGATTGAACATCAAACAACTTCTATAATCCATTATTTTCATTAACATGGTCAAATTGGATTTCATTTATAGGTACAAAGCTCTATGGCCTCTAAAATTGCAAGGAGAAACATTATATCAAGATACAAAAACTGGTGAGAAAAGTTTGAGCCTACTAGAAATGATGATCACCTCAATTCGCATAATCGGTACATACTACAATTATGGAGAGAAAATATAGATTGGAAACCTGTCCTATCAAAACATGTAGTCATAAAATATATTTCTAAATATACAACGAAGTTAGAAAAAAGCTCTGAAACATACCAAGAAATATTAATACGTTTAGCATAAATAGAAAATCTAGATGATTCGGCTACAAAAGTTTATAGAAAACTACTTATAGAAACACTTAATAGAAAGAGATGTTGGAGCTCAAGAAATAAGTCATCTATTATTTTAACTTCCACTTGTTCAAAGCAGTAGATGATTTATCACTCCGAATGTATTAACTAAAGTTTTCATATGTGTCGGATTGCAATAAAAAACTAACAATGAAAATGAAAAAATCTCTTTCATTGATGCATACAGAAATAGGACTTACTATATGGAATCAATCCCTCTTATTGAAGTGGAAAGATCGTGGATATATAATCCCAATCACAAAATAGAAAACAAATGGAATGCAAGGAAAATAAAAACTATTTTTAGAGTATTCCCAAAATTCCTATTGATTCCTCCACGTGACTCAGAAAGATGGTTTTATTATTGTTTTTCAGAATTGCTACTATATAAACCATTTCGTGATATACAAAGGGAAATTGGTCATAACAATGATGCAATAATTGCATGTTGGTCAAACTTCTAGTATAATCAATGGCATGTTGAATGTAGAATAGAAAGTGACATAGCTGAAGATAATATAGAATCTCAAAGTGATAACAATGAACAAGCCACAAATTCTGCAATCAAGAATGAATGGGAAATTCTATCTAGGCTTCATCAAGGTGAAACTCTACAAATCTCATAAATAGACATGTTAAGAAGGAGAGAATTTGAAAATTAGGCCAACTAGTCTAATGATTTTCATGGTGAATAGTACAGAAATGAAGCAATCAATTTCATAACCACCATGAAAAGCAATAGCATTCTTATGCAAAATGGTATACAACAATCAACTAGATATGAAAATATCAACAAAAAACAAGTGAAAATAGTAAACATGATAATTTCACACTACAAAAGAAACAAACATGAATCTCCTCTGATCATGATAATTCAAGGCACACTAGGAACAGGAAAGTCGTATGTGATACATGTCATATCCAAAAGCCTTCAAGATGCTTCATTAACAAATAAATCTCCACTTCTACTTGCACCAACAAGAGTTGTTGCATACAATATAGGAGCATCAACTATTCATTCAAAATTAAATACCACTCAATGATTTCAAGCAATTAGAAGGAACTAGATTAACATGCTTCCAAGAAGAATTATCACATATTAGATACATTATTGAATGGTGAAATGAGTTTCATTGGTGCAAAGTTGTTCAAAAACATTGATTCTTGACTTTGCCAAGCCTTCCCCCAAAATACAAATTGACCTTTTACAAGTATAAATCTCACACAACTATGGAACATATAGTATGATGTTCATTAGCAAATTGAATGTGTAGCACAATTGCTCAAATAGATTAAATATTTCAATTTAACAATTATTCACTACTTATAGGAACATCAATGATCTCGGTTGGAGATCTAGGACAATTACCTCCTGTTAACGATAGACCACCCTATGCAAGCAACAAATGAGCAAAGATCCTATGGAAAGAATTCAAAATTATAATTACTTTAGATAAGGGATTTAAACATGGGTCTACCAATCAACAATTCTTTCGTAAGCTTTTAACAAATATAAGGGATGCAAACCCTATAGTTGAAGACTAGAAGTTACTAATGACATGATCTACTATAAAATTAGATTGAGAAATAAATGAAGAATTTGAAAATAATGTTCATTTGTTTTCCACAAATGAAAATTCCCATGCCCACAATCAAAGGAAATTATACTCCTTGAAAAATCCAATTGCACGAAGCATAAAAATTAAAAATGGAAGTGTCAATGCAAAAAAGAAAATGTTATGTTAACATCAAACTTGTGGATAGAAGTAGGCCTTGTTAATGGAGCTTTGGGTACTGTCCAAGAAATTGTATATTTCCCAGGAACAACCCCTCTAGAACCGCCAGCTTATGTATTGGTTCAATTTTATAGCTATAGAGGAAATCCATTTGATAACAACATCCTTCGACTGTTCCAGTCACACCAATTTAGACAAATAATGCCCTGCAAATACCATTGTGATTGGCTTGGGCTCTAACAATACACAAATAACAAGGCTTGACTTTGCAAAAAGCCACAATTGATATAGGCTCAAAATAAAGACTAGGGTTAACATTCGTGGAAATGTCCCATGTTGGCTCTTTAAATGGCCCAAGGATAAAGCCCCCATTCACATACAACATATATGAAAAATTAAGGACAAAAAAGAAAATATCAAACAAAAAAGCAAAAGAACAAAGGCTCCAGAATTTGGAATATAGCACATGGACATAATCACACAAAATTCATTATGAAGTCACTTATACATTGTACTAAATGCCAAGGACGTTGCTTTTGTCCCACATCAAAAAATATATGATACTCTCAAAAATGATTTATGTCAACTGTAATACTTCAACATTATCATAATGCAAAATTCAAAATGAATGATGTATATGAACGATGATGACATGATGACCCTCTTATTGTATATGATGCAACTAAAGAAAATATTATAACAAAAACACAAATAAAAAATATTACTCTCATTATAGAACCCTACAATAGATATCTCTCGACGTTTTCTATATATATGTAATAGGATAGATATGCTAGTATATTAACAACCTTATTTTATTTTCCACTCTACTTCAAAATAAAAGTTAAAATTTGCATAAATTCAACCCATCTCACACATCATTTTTTAACTTACTTTAGCTATTCAAATACTAAAATTCTTGATGATCAATCTAGAACAAAAACTCTATTAGAAATAAGTAATATATCAATTTATTCAATTCTATAATTATAACCATAAAATTCCTAATCATGGAATTAATACTATCCCTTGCATCATTTAATTTATCACTAAAATATTATACTAGTCTTCCTTCTTAGCTAAACCCTTCTCCTATTGCATTTCCACTTGCATCACAATCAACTTGTTTTTTTTTTTTTAAATTTGACAAATCTAACACTAGCTATTCTATCACTTTCTTCACTAACTCAAAACTTCTATTTTCTCCTTATTTCCAGTTGAATCCCTATATCTTATAATTTTCTTAGTCAATGATGCACACATAACACTAAAATTTCTAATGAATTTTTTTATATAAATGCCAAACCATGAAAATGTCTTACCTTTTTGTGCATTGCACACATGCCCCATTTTTCCCCTAGAAAAGTTGGGATCCCCTTTTGACTTTAAACTTTTGAGTGAGTTTCCAATCCCTTTCATTTTTTATTTGACGAGATGACATGGGACCTAGTTGGTACTTATGTGATTTTATCTTCATAGGTCCTAGTTGAATTGCATGTTTGGATGCCTTCATATATTATGGTATATATTATTTGAGCCATCTTTACAGTTTGGCTATCGACTTGATAGCTCATGGCATGCTATTCTCTTAAGGGGTCTTGTTTTGATATGCACCTCATTGTTTCAATTGGTCTCTTAGCTTACAAAGAGGATTTTGATAGTTATTTTATCATCTATTTAGTCTTAGGACATCATAATAAATCATTCAATTTTATACCATTCATTTACTTGGCTTGATGATTACTAGCCCAAATATGTGCATGGAGGTTTAATTTCTTACACCATGTTATTGTATTCCTTTTAAACTAATTATGTGTGTTTTAAGATGTGATTTATCTTCCATTTAAAGATGTCTCATGATTAATTTGGGCTTGAGTACTTTTAGTGGGTTGTCAAGCCATTTAATCATCATAATGATCCTTAAATTTGTTCCAAAAATATTTATTAATCATAAAAATATTAAAGTCAGTCTTAAATCCATTGAATCAAGTTTTAAAATGCTTTAAAAAAATTCAAGTGATTTTGGTGCCAAAATTCAAATTGAGAAGGGAGGGAAAAGGTGTTTAATTTTTTTTATTTATTAGCTTTAAGAAGGAGAAGCCGTACAAAGGCTACAAAAGGAAACTAAATGCTACCATGCATTGATATGGGGCCCACACATGTGATTGTATAGATAAGGAGGATTTTAAAGAAAGAAAAACATTAAATTTTATAATTATATTATTTAGGACTACTTTATCATTTTACAACTAGTTGTAAAAGGCCTTTTACCATGGCAAGATGATTGTTTGACACCCACATGTTTTAAGGGAGCATAAGAAGCCTTCTACCATCAATATTTTTAATTTTTAATTTTTATAATATAAACACACTATTTATGATAACTTTTGGAATAAAAAAGTGGAAATACGGTTAATTTTTAGTATCATAATTATAGTGACAACCATAATTCATAGGTCAAAGGAAAAAATTAAGTTGTCCTCAATAAGATAAGGGGTTTTCTTAAGTTTCTTATAAAAAAATAAATTGAAGATCTCAAATGAAAACCTAGAGTTTGGTTGCTAATGGAAATTGGATTTATATATTTTTGATATTTCATGATTATATTTATAGCTAATGTTTGATTATTGAATGTAAATGTAGATATCTGAAATTGTCCTAGTTTATGAGTAACACTCTTGTACTAATTTTCACTCTTTTTTCTTAATGATTAAATAATACCTTATTATTTAATTATTATCAAATATCATATTCTACTATTAATTAAGTGACTTTATATTATTTAATTAATTCATTCTAATTCACCTTTTCTGATTAATTAAATAAATCCTATGTATTTGATTATGTCTTAATTATCAATAATCTTCTTGATTAATTAAATAAATCTTATTTATTTAAAATTGTGTCACTAATTACACTTATTCTTCTACTTTAATTAAATGGTTACCATTAGTTGTTTAACTAAAATTCAAACACCCTTCTTAAATTAAATAATTGTTATTAATTATTTAATTGACCATTTTCATACTTCTAGATTAAATGATTAAATTAATTATTTAATTCCCCTATTTCATCTCAACATTATCCATTAATAAATATTTATTTATTAATTATCACTTGCACGTCCCTCTAATAATTAATTAACTATTTAATTAATTATCCTCTCATGCATAATTCCCTCAAACTTAATTAACACTCTCTACCAATCGACTAGATAATCAATTATAGCTCTTTGATCAATCAATTCACTTTACTCCCACTCACTCTGAGTCTGTGACTCAATGAATTTAGTTAACTAATTGTCAATATCAGTTGAATCTTCAGTCAATTCTTCATGCAACTAGTTAACTGGAATCTTGTAGCTAGTTGCAACCAATTAACTAACCAATCAATTCCTCTCAACAATCCTCTTACCATTGATCTTGATCTTGCACCTCTTGATCTAGATTGTTCATTCAAATCAAGCATTTGTATAAAATCATCCCTCACATCATGTTGATGGCTAACCACAAAACTTTGGTATTTGCATCATTGTTATCATTCCCCACACATTGAAGCTTTTTGTAGATTATGCATACCAAATTCTGAGAGAAAACACAAGCAAAGAAGGACAATGGAAGTAATCCATGACAACATGGTAAAGGTAAAAGTATTTATTTTTTAAATCTAATTTTATCCATGTTGCATGTTTTCCATTGAGTAATTTAGATTTGTATTTGAGTATAGGATTGTAGATTTGTGGTTGTTTTCTTTGATTCCTTATCTCTCTAATGACTGACATGGAAAGAAAAGAAATAGAGGGACAAGTCATCACTAATCAATTAGAAAATTCTCCTACACAAGCATTCCAACCTCTTATAGCATAGTTCCCTGATCAAGCAATCTTCATGTTAGAAACATCTACAATGTGTAAGATGTAGTTTAATGGATCTTACACACATTATGGTTTAGGAGCTAGTGTTTTGTTTATGACACCACAAGGGGACACAATCCCTAAGTCATACACAATTTCCTTCCCGTGCATTAAAAAAATTGTTGAATATGAAGCCTTACTAATATGTCTAAGGGAAGCTATAAGATGGAAGATAAAAAACCTACACATCTATGGAGATTCACAGTTAGTGGTTCGATAGGAAAACGATGAGTGCGAGATAATGGATGAAAAACTAGTACCATACAAGAAAACGATGGAAAATCTAAAGGAGTACTTTGACATCATCTTTTCTACATAGATTCGAAGGGTTCAAAATAAATCAGCGAATGTAATGGCCACCATTGGATCTCTCTAAGACATTCCAAACAATGTGCATCAATGTGAGTTCTTGGTGGAACAATTGTTTATCCTTGTGTTCGACTCTCCAAATATTAGCTCATGTACAAGATTTTTGGTCCTGAATCTCCTAGTATAAAGACATATATGAGTACCTTCATAATAAAATTCTCCCTCCCTGCTTTTTGAATAACCAAAGAAAAACCTTTACTCAACAAGCTGCTAAATATGTTATCCTCGCCAATACCCTATATCAACATAGTTTAGATCTAGTACCCTTCTTAGATTTCTCGGCATGGAAGAATAAAAAAATGGACTTGCAAGAGGTACATGAAGGTAGATACAGAGCTCACTCTAGTGTTCGTAAGGAGCTTATGCACACAAGATACTATTTTCCAAAACTAGAACATGAATCCTACCACTTCATGAAGAAATGTAGACAATTTTAGATCCATAATGATTTGGTACATGCACTAGCATAGGGAATTTATCTAGTTACATCACCTTGGCCCTTCTCTCAATGAGGACTCGACCTCATCCAAAAAATCCACCCTACATCGGTGAATGGAAAAAAATTCATAATTACTACAACTAAGTATTTTACTAAATGGATTGAAGCCATTCCGATGATGTATATCACTAGTAAATAAATATAAAAATTCATACTAAACTACATCATATGTTGATATGGTGTACCATTATCCATAGTCATAAATAATGGGTGTCCCTTCAAAAACCAGGAAGTTCAAGAATTATGTGAAAAATACTACATCCAACATCACTTTGCCACTTCGTATTATCCCTAGGGTAATGGTCAAGTGGAGGTGTCAAACAAAACCATTGTAAAAATCTTGAAAAAGATTGTCAATGACATTGGCTAGTACTGACACATACAACTAAATCTAGCCTTATTGGCTTATTGTATGAGCATTCTTACTCCCAAAAATGCTACATGTTATTCCCTTTTCTTTGGTTCTATAGCTATCCTTCTAATTGAGGTTGAGATCCCATCCTTGATAGTTTCCATATAGCAATTCATCAATGATGAAGATTACCAAATCTCTAGGTTACATAAGCTAGAACTATTGGACAAAATAAGACAAGTTGTGTTGGTCCACTTGTAGGAATATCAAAATCACCTTAGATGTAGTTACAACAAGAGAGTGAAGGTCCAAAACTTTGACATTGGTGATCTAGTCTTAAAAGAGAACCCTAAGAACCAACAAGAAAGAGAAAAACCAATCAATTTTGAGCTTAACTGGTTGGATTCTTATATCAGATCACCACAACATATGGATGTGGTTCCTATCGACTTGCCACTCCTAAGGATGAACCACTATTTGATCCGATCAACATCATGAACCTTTAGAGATACTATACATTATTTTTGGAGATCCCATAAAAAGAAAAAAAAAAGAAAAAAAAAGAGAAAAGAGAAAGAGAAATAAATCATCTTATAGTGAAAACCATTTTGGTGGCACTTTGGCTAAATACCATGGTGAAAACTTGGAAAACATGCACCATGTGTAGACAACTATTTCTCTACCATAGATATCACTACTCTATCTAATTCCACCCATAATAACTCAAGCATATGCTCTTTTATAATAAAAGATTTATCACCCCTCCTAATGGCATGAGATTGATTAAAATTTAGTTTCGAATGTCTTATCATATCCACTCATTCATAATAACTAGTCCTATTCTAGACTGGGGGCAATCCTCGACCTATGGGTTTCAAAACCTGATCTTACACATGGTATTCAAGGAAATTATCACAAAAATATAAAAAAATTTGAAACATTCAACAAAATCCAAAACATTCAAATATCCTTTGAAAAATAAAAAAATAGTCATACAATATCAAAAAATAAAAGAGAAGATCAATCCATGGTATCAAACTATATTGCCTCTATGTGTGTATGTAGGCAAGTCAAATCAGTGATGAGCCCTTGAGGCATAGGTTAGTCCCTTAGGGTCCATCATAATCAAACCTTAACCATAGTTCACATTCTCAAATAATCTATCACCTATCAAGGTCAATGAAACTACATTGTCTCTACATGTGCCACGTAGGAAAGGCTATCATTGATGAGCCCCCGAGGCATAGATCAATCCCCTTAGGGTCCATCACAATAAACTTTTCATCATGATCCAAATTTCATAATAAAAATATCGTTTGTAGAGAATCAACATGTTGGACACAAACAAGATATCCTATAGATAACCAAGCTTCACAAATCATGAAACAATAGACAAAACTCCCAAACTTATCCTCAACTAGGTTGATAAATTATCTACAAATGTTACCTATATTATAAAAAATCATTTATCTTCCAAAATTTTGGATTATCAAAACCATACCAGGCATCTTACATGAAATGTATCACTCCTTAAAACAAACACTATCTTTTGAAAACATATCAACACCTATCAATAGACAAAAATATCTAAATAGTTGTTGACTCATTTGGTCTAGTTAAGTCGTCTTATTTGATTTATCTTATGTCATATTCCTAAGCTACTTAATGATATTCACAAGCGATGATGGATCATGACCTTTTTCTCTTTGATTTCTCTTTGTGGTTTGTCTTGGTAACATGATTGGGAATCCCTCTAACATAATCAAAACATACTATGCAAGTCAAAGGTTAGCTAACACTTTTTTGTAGTAGGATTAACATGCTCTATGGTTATTTCCTTACATATTCCAATAGGGTTCTATTGTTGCTAATCTAAATTAGGGCACTCCTTGTCTGACATGTCTTAATCTTTGAAAATGGATACTAAATGTCACCAAGGTTTGTCTCAAATTTTTGTACACTATCCACTTATCCATATATCATAATCTTTAGGCAAATAGAAACAAAGGCTACCTTCACAAATCATGCTTAGGTGTGCATACATCCACTTGTCCCATAATAAAATGCTCTATGATGATAAAAACATGCACCGTTAAAAGCTCAAATAATATCAATCATTACATCAATATTGGTTTGATGAATGATCTATCTAATTATTCTTCACTCATCACTAATCCTTTATTCACTCTAACATTTCTTCTTATGGTTGGTCCTACAATCATCTTGGTGGTGTGCTCTAACACACAAAAACAAATGTATGACCTGCATCATCCTGCATCCATAATCATGTTAGAACATCATATCTCATGTGCATATAGGTTATACATATTGCATAAGAAAAAACAAAAATATCTAGATAGAATTGTACCACATTTTAGAATCATCGTCCATATAACATCTATTTATTAGAAAAAGTAGGGTTTACCACCATGAATGAACAAGATGATAAACCACTAATTTATTTTTCTAATTAAAAATTCAATTATGAGGGCCAAAACATGCAAATAACAATCATAAACTAATCCTAGCTATTATAGCAATGAAAGGGGGAGTTTTTAGAGCTTGAAATGATGTGTACCTTGTCAAAAACTTATTTTTTTAGGCCATAGAGGACTCATTCGCCTTTAGTGGTGAATGGGTCCTTTTAGGGTTTTGAAAAATTGATTTCTAGGTCATGTACTTCAATTTTTGCACTCTCAATTCCCAGGTTTTTCATCTTCTAAAAGTTAGAAATCAATTTTGTATAGCTCTTTCCATGATCTTGTAGTGTAGATGACAACTTTTACAACTTGACAACTTTGACAATTTTATTTCAAACTTGCTCCACTCAATCTTCAACTTGTAAATCTGCAAATACACATTCAAGGGAAGAAAAACTTATTTTTTGTTAGTGAATGGGGATTTTCCTTGGTTAAACCCCTTATAGGTAATTAAACCAATTGATGAAATAGGGGAATTGAAGCATGAAACATGAAATAATGCTATGTCGATACCTTGGGAGATATCTTGTAATGCAAATCTGCAAACTAACATGTAGTGGCCATGAAGAATGTAGATCTTGGATATAAAAATGATGCTTGTAAATGGATCCTCAATGCAACATTAACTATCTTAGCTCGACCACATGCATGAATGCAATAAACCCTTGACATGATGATATGATCTTGAATTGTTGCAATAAAATTTTGAAATCTACCTTGAAATGCCTTATGAATGCTCTTGTAATTCTCTATAATGCTCTCTTGAAGTTTCTAGGATGCTTTGTAAACTTGCTAGGTCTTTCTAGGAGAAACAATGCGAATTAACCCCTTATTTATACTAAATTAGGAGATAACCCCAATATTCAAAAATTATAGCTGACACCAGATCTAGAAAGAAAAATTATTAAATTCCCGCTAGAATGAAATTCAAAAAGGGGGTTCTCATTAAGGGGGGACCCATTCGCCACCTAGGGCGAATGGGTCTTGGCTTAGTTTACTAGGACCTAATGGTTGTAGGACATAATAACTTGGCCAAAATAACCCTTTACAAAATAACCTGATCACAATAACCCAAGGACAAAATAACCTAGGGTCATAATAACCCAAGCCAAAATAACCCTTGGTCAAAATAACCCATGGAAAAAATATCCCCATAAGAATATAGAGAAAGGAAAACAAAATTTATAAATTACATGTATGTTGATCTAAAATAATCACAAGTTATTGATGTCCATGTGTTATTTTGACCACATGTTATTCTGTCCATGGATTATTATGACCCCGGGTTATTTTGTCCTTGGGTTATTATGATGGTGTTATTGTGTCTAGGGTTATTTTGGTGGGGTTATTATGTCTAGATACCAGACCCAACCCCATGGCATTGAAAGAGGGATAAAAACCCATTCCAAATCAATTGAAAAAGGGGGGTCCTATTAAGGGAGGACCCAAGGTGGAAAATGGGTCCTGACACCATTTTCCAAGACCTAACTTTTCCCAATGAAATATTTTGTTAATTAAATTATGGGTGTCATGATAGATCTTCGAGAGGTGTCATAATTAAGGCTTAAATTTGAATTAAAGGGGGTTACTTACTCTGATTACCCACAATTAATTAATGACCACCTAGATAAATGTGAAAGTGCTTTATAACACTTTACAACACTTAAACAAGGTACACATTTAATTACATTTTATTAAAAAGGGGCCCATGAGGTTTAACTAAGCAAATACATCCTAGAAAAGTGTGAAAGTGTGTTACAACACTTTACAACACTTTTTCAAAGGATCAATTAAGGCATGTTTTAGTCAAATAAAGGTCCTAGAATAGTGTGAATGTTTCCAACACATTACAACACCACTCCAAGACATCATTAGTTTAGTTTTAATGTCAATTATCAAACCAAGTAAGGGAAAAAGGCTTACTTTTTTTGTTACTACAACATCATATCAAATATGGCATAACATGTCTTAAACATATAATGTCATCATGCATATAGATCATAGAAGCATCATAAATCCCATCATACATATAAGCATAAATTAATATCATGTGCATCCATCCATACATATAAGCATAAATTAATATCATGTGAACTTTTTCATACATGAGCATAAACATAACATCATGCACTCATAAGCATCCATCATATAGAAGCATGCATACATATAACATATCATGTAATCACCTCCAAAAATGATATATCTCATATATATATCCAAAAAATGTGTCATAGTACAAAATAATGACACTGTCAAAAAAGTGGAGATCATAGGCTCAATAAAAAATATACACATCCATATATAAAAATAGGCCTAGATTGTGCTACCCTTGTCCCCTAAAGGTGAATGGTTGGAAGGTGGTGGCCTATCCTCTTCGTGACCTGATCTTGATGGGCATGGTTGATCACTATGAGAGTGGTGAGGTGATTGATCATATGGATTCGTCCTTAGTCGAGAATCTCCCACACTACTCTATGATCTCTTGGAATGAGTTCCACCATGAATACAACTCTATGTAAAGTTGGGTTCCCTCTCAGGTGCTAGCACTAAAGTTTCATATAAATTGTGGTAATATTGGCCCTATCTGTTGCCCTGATATAGAATTTGGGATAAATCTATACTGGAAGGTCACTAGAAGTAGTAATAAAATTAATCAACCATTCTTCAACCCTCTATGTTTGTATCAACACCATTTCACACTTAGTATTTAGCTAAGAAACATGCCCTACAATATCTATATCTATACCAATGCAACCTGGAGTTGTGCCTGTATTTCTATCATCTAAGGGTCATGAGCCCTCTCCTCTGTGTCCTCCTCCATGATATCATGGATGGATTCTCTGATAGGAACATCCTCTAAACCCTCATCGATGTCTACCTTTCAAGTCCTCCTCCACATCCACATCCACCCCTATCTCCTCTACCTCCACATCCATCTTGATATCCATATCAACACCCATATGCAACTCCCTCTGCAACTCCTCCTCCACCCTAACCTCCTCCACCTGGACCTCCTAATCCACCTGAACATCCTACTCTCTCTCTTCATAGATAAGAGATAATCATCTTAGAATCCATGGGGAATCCCACCTCTTCCCCTATCTCCCCTGCCTCTATCTCCCCTACCACCATTCCCATGTCCTCCACCAGGTCCCCTCCATCAACATCCCCTCATCCACTATTGTGGACACCATCATCTCCTCTCCCCCATCCTTTCTCCTACAGCCTACCCCAGGGATCTCTGCCAAGCCTCTCTATAGGAGGAGGTAAACTAGGATCTATAAATGGTGTAGGCCTATGTTGGGACCACCATGCATCATACTCTAATGTCATCCCTACATGTGTCACCTCTACAGGGGCACACCACTCTAATGGTTGTAACTGATTAAAGTCATGTATCAAAACTTGTACATTGATCAACAAGACCCACTAAGATACATCTTGAGCCAATCATGCAAACTCTTCTACTCCCATAGGCTCACCCTGTCTCTGTCCAAACTACTCAATAAATATCTTTGACAAATACCTCTCTATAATGTGTTGGATCTACATGGTTTATCCAATTAGATATCTCATCTACCTATAGTATAGTAGATGCTTCACGTCATCCTCCCAAGGATATCACTACTGATATGGTCCCCAGATAAAAGAATCAAGCAATTCAATGGCATGTCACCAATATCCCACATCACCAACATGGGTCTATGCGACTGCTCATCCATAAATATATACATATGGTAGCCTTGGTGGCAAGTCTCCTTCTACTCATAGTCCGAATATGTCTATGTGCTCCCATGCCCAAACCATGAGTTGAGTGGTACCACACTCAATAGATTGAGTGCCTCTATAGGTGACATCATGCAACTAAAAATATAGCATAGCAAGCATGTAGGGACCCCACATGTATATTGTGGCATGCTCCATCATACCTACTAGCATCTCATCCCATCCAACAAGGAATCCATGTCATTGGGGATCTAGAATCATGACACCTCCAATAACACTTCATATAACAATGAGCTAATCATATCTATCTACCAATGTGTTCCAATGGATCTCATAATCCTCCACACCTAGGAGGCTTACATCATTTGTATCAAAAATATTTGAATTTGGTACCTAACCCATGGTCAAGATCATACATGATGCACTCGACATTGATAGGAAGCCAAAGAATATGCCACACATCCTCCAGTGTGACGATGGCCTCACTAGTCGATAAGTGAAATGAACTAGTCTTAGAATGCCACCTCTTAGCTAAGGTGGTCACTAGTCCTCAATTTAGCTTGAATAGCAAGCATGAATGTAACATGATATAATCCTAAGGGATACAAGATATCCCTCTCTGAATCATCAAGGTGATAATGTAATCTAAAGGATGAGGTTTGGTTCCAATGAGTATAAATGGGAGGAAATCTAACATGCATTCCAAAAAATCACATTATGTCAATAAGGACACAAATGAACCTATTGACGTTTAACACATCAATTTTTTTATAAGAAATTGAGTTATTTTATTCATATTTAGATGCATTGCACTAGCTGACAAATGCAACTTACCAATGCAGTGTACATTCATTTGTGAGTAGGATAAAAAATTGTGGCGCACTATCAAACATATGTATCACACAAAAATAAATATGAGTTTATATCCTACATATGTGGTGCACAAAAAAATTGCAAGAAGACTAACAAATGTGGCTTTGAAAAAATTTTGTGTCGCACTGCACAAATGCAATGTATCCTTCAATAGATGTGATGAATGGGATTACAGTTATAGTGTAGAAGTTGCATTGCATCTATTTGGTCATTTTTGACCCCTAAAATCTACTCAAAAATGGAATAGGGAAGGGTCACATATCGCATTGCCTAATCCATTAGGCCACTAGAAGGTTCAAGCTTGGTATCTGCAATGTGAACCAACTGAAATTGGCACCATAGCTCTACTGCTCCTCAACAAGTTCTCACACTAGAGCTCTAAAAATTGTAAAAAACAAAAAGCACAAATGAGGATTTAGACCCCCCAAGGGCCTATTTATAAACATTTTTTAGGTTGTTTTCTGTTGGTTTTATGTAGAATTTAAGATACTTTTAAACATACTTTCTAAACAATATTGCATATCATACTATCCTTTTTATATTCATTATGCTGACCTAAACCCAAAATCATGGTGATGGAATTATGGTTTAATATATTACCATTAAATGGTTTATATGAATATGTGTATGGAAATGTTGATGGAATGCTATGTTTAATTTTGATAGTTATCCTTATGTATGCATTTTTTGAAACTAACTTGTTTTGTAGCCAAAGGATGAACCATGATACACAATAGTTGCAAAATGAACCCATAAAAAAAGGGGCATTAAACACCAAAACAAGGAAAACTGCAGAAATAGTTGAACATGATGATTATTGGTTGAAGGAACTAATGAAGATAGAACACATGTTATTACAATCAATTAATAAATGCTGAAGAAGAGGTATTTCTTACATGGGAATTTGACAAATGGGCACATTGTTGCATACATTCTGTTTTGACAGAGTTCTAGTTTTGATAGGATTCACCTTCTCTTTCAATTATATGTTGAATAATTCCAAGTCTTAATTCTACACTCTAAATATCCTTAGTGGAGTTAATGAATTTGGTTAAGCTATTGCTTTCAATAAAGATTCCATCAATTTATATATAACTGATGGTTAAGTCCATAGGTGTTGGTTTTTTGCATTTTTATGTTATTTGGTACTTTTAGTTTGAAGCGTGAATTTTTAGAATGATTGAGTATGATTTGTGCAAGAATATTTTGTAATCTTTCATCTTATGCAATAAATGGAGATAAATTCATGGAATGTATGAAATCTATTGGTTAGATTGAGTTTAGTTAAGTGGGAATAGTTACTTGAGTGGGTCACTCAAGATATTGTTCTTCACTTCACCTTTTTCAGTTATTTATTTCTATTGATAGCTGTTAATAGTTTATTATTGTTCATAAATCATATGCAAGTTAATTGGGATTTCATTTCTTGCTTATTGTGAATGAATGCTTAGGAACATGCATGTAATGATCATTGGTAGTACTCTAGAGGATAGTTCAATTAAATTAGTAGTTTTTATTAAGTTTTCACTTAATACAATATTATTTCATTAGCAATAGTTCAGTCACAACTTTTACTATAGGTACCCATAGAAACTAGTTTTAGTTTATACTTTTGCTATTTTACAATTTTGTGTATTCCATCAATTAGAATGATTTTAGTAGGATAGTTCAGGTAGTTAAAGTCCATGAAGGCATATACAATTTTGCACCATCATAAGATTACACACCTTAGTTGATGATTTAATGTAGTTTGAGCAAAGTGAAGTGGACTATTTAGTTAGTTAACCTTCTAAATTGAGTAGATTTTACCAAGTTTACAAAACACTAGCTTAGACTCTACAAGGGCCCCTGTTTATAACTGGGTGCATCAACTTTGACCTTCAAATGCAAAAATAGGTACCCTAAATGTCTTAAAATAAAAATATTTTTCTACCAACATGTTTACCACTATAAAATTAGCTTAGAACAATTTCCCAAAAAAATTGGAATTTTTCAAAAATTTGTAAATTTTTCTGAGGGGGCACCATCCTATCCCGCCATTGCTAGGACATATTGGGGCATGTCCTAAACAATTTTTTTTATATTTTCTTTGACACAACACTATAAAAACACATTGTATCAAGGAGGGGAAAAATGTAGATACTCAAAGTTGTCCTAGTCTATGAGTATCAACCTCTTGCTAATTTTCACCCTTTTCTCCCAACGATTAAATAATACCTTATTATTTAATTATCATCAAATACCATATTCTACTATTAGTTACGTGACTTTGTGTTATTTAATTAATTTGTTCTAATTCACCTTTTCTAATTAATTAAATAAATCCTATTTATTTGATTATGTCCTAATTATCATTCATCTTATTGATTAATCAAATAAACCTTATTTATTTAATTACATCACTAATTACACTTATTCTTCTATTTTAATTAAATAGTTATCATTAATTATTTAATTAGCATTCAAACACCCTTCTTAAATTAAATAATTGTTATTAATTATTTAATTGACCACTTTCCCACTTCTAGATTAAATACTTAAATTAACTATTTAATTCCCCTATTTCATCTCAACATTATCCATTAATAAATAAACATTTATTTATTAATTAATCCTCACTTGCAAATTCCTCCAATAATTAATTAATTAATTATCCTCTCATGCATAATTCCCTCAAACTTACCTAACACTCTCTTCTAATCAACTAGGTTTAATCAATTATAGTTCACTACTCAATCAATTCACTTTACTCCCACTCACTTTGAGTCTTCAAATCAATCAATATTAGTTGACTCTTCAATCAATTATTCACGCAACTAGTTAACTAGAATCCTATAGCCAGTTGTAGTCAATTAACTGGGTAATCAATTCTTCTCTACAATTCTCAACCATTGATCTTGATCTTGTAGCTCTTGATTTGGATCGTTCATTTGATTCAATCATTTCTATAAAAGTATCCCTCACATCACGTTGATGGCTAACCAAAAATATTTTGCATTTGCATCATTGCTATCATTCCCCACACATTGAAGCTTATTGCATATTGTGCATACCAAATTCCAAGAGCAAAAGCAATCGAAGGACAATGGAAGTAATCCATGAAAAAATAATAAACATAAAAGTATTGATTGTTTGAATATGATTTCATCCATACTGCATGTTTCTATTGAATAATTTAGATTTGTATTTGAGTATAGGATTGTAGATTTGTCATTGTTTTCTTTAACTCTTTATCTCTCTAATGACTGACGTCTAATTTTCCAAGTTACAATAAGTTCATTTATTTTGATTATAATCATGACAATATAGGTCATTAATGGTTAATAGTCCTTAAGAGGGATCTTTATTCCTAAGGGTGAATAATACAAATAAAATTCTATCACCATATCATTGAGATCACTATTATGAAGAATATAGATTGGTAATTACATTTAGTGACCAAATTTCATCTTTTAGACCTTCAAAATGATGGATAGTTATAAGAACCTTAAAAATATTGAAGGATTGGACACTATCATTTTCTATATTGATTTTTCAAATTCACCTTCAAAGGATCACTCTACTCAAAAAATATCAATAATAGACCTTATAAAATCCTAAGTACATGATAAAAAAAAAACCTCAATAAACATCCAAGATATGTATTTTCACACCTCGACCATCAAGTTAGTGCTTTTTTTCAAGTTAGGAAGATTATAGATTGAAAGGAATAATTAATTTATAGGGTATCAAGGTAATATATTAACAAGGTGACAATATTTTGTGAAAAGGTTTGAATTCATATGATTGGAGATTTCTATCCACTCTAGAAAGGCTATACAAATAGCCACTATGATTTTCATAATAGTCATAAACAACTTGTACCTTAAATGAAAATTAAAGGGATCCCTAAAACCTCAAGAATAAAAATATCATTTGGTAAATTATTAAAGGATAATTGTGATATATGGTTCTACCTATAAATTATAGTAACTTTTTCACCTAAGAACATTATGCAACATTCCTAAAAATATAGTTGACTTCCATGAATAGCCATGTAGGACAACCATGATGGTCTTCTATTTCCTAACTACACTTGAATCACAAGGTTAACCTAATGAATGCAAATATATGAGAAGAATGGGATATAAAATAAGTATATGAGAGTGATGAAGATTTGAGGGACACAAAGAAGATTGCAAATTTGTGAAGTTACAATATTGCAACAAATTTGACAATTTTACAACAAACTAAAGAGATTGAAACTTTGATTGAATTGATATGTAAAATGATAAATTTGTTAATTTTTTATTGAAAAATTTATATACTAAGTATTTTCATGCCTCTACCCATATTAAAAGAGCTACTAAGATTATTCAAGCTGTTAAGGAGATTCCTATAGGTAGTTGGCTCACAAATGAGGAAGATATTAAAAAATAATGTGTCAATTTTTTCTCAAATCTTTTAATTGCTACAAATGACATAAATGAGAAAAATGAAAAGGATGAGGAAGAATTATTATAGCCAATTTTGGTGCTGATATCTACAAAGTAGAATGAAGAATTATTGAAGCCATTCACAGTTGAAGAGCTTAAAAAGGTAGTTTTCTCTTTGCCTCCTAACAAAGAGCCTAGACCTGATAGCTTTACAGCTCTATTCTTCTAGAAATGTTTGGAAATTGTGTGTTAAGACCTCCTATAGGCATTAGAAGAATCAAGAAGAACCGGTTCTCTATTTAAATAGTTTAATGTAACCAATATTGTCATTATTCCCAAAGTAAGTGACCCTCTTCCTTTGTAGAATACAAACCTATATCTTTGCGTAACACAATCTATAAGATATTTTCCAAGGAAATATACTTGAGGTTACAACCTATTATCCCAAGGATAATTTCACAAGAAAAGGGGGGTTTTGTTATGGGAAAGAAACATATGAAGGGGCTATTGTTGCTCATGACACCTTGCATTCAATAATTGCTAATAAAGTCCCCTCTATCATCATCAAGCTTGATATGATGAAAGCATATGATTAGGTTAATTGGAGGTTTTTGAGAAAAGTAATGCTTAAATTTGATTTTTCTACGAGATGGTGCAGATGGATTATTGCATACTTATTAGGAGCCAAATTTTTAGTGATTCTTAATGGTTTTCCTATAGGTTTTTCAAAGCTTCTCAAGGAGTAAGGAAAGGGGATCCTCTTTCCCCTTTCCTCTTTATCATTATGGTAGAGGCTTTAAGAAAATATATTATCAAGAAACACTCTGTTGGTTTATGGAAAGAAATCCAGATTGAAAACACCAATTTAGCAATCACTCATTCCCTATTTGTAGATGATATGAATTTATATGGAGAAGCAACAATAGCAAAATTTGACCAAATCAATTAAGTTTTAAAAAATATTCTTCAGCCTCAGGACAATGGATAAATGCCTCAAATTCCAAAATTCACATTTTCAATACAAGTGAGGCCAATGAGAAAAATATTCTCAATATACTAGGATTTCAAAAAGCAGCACTGCCATGTTCATATCTAGGGATACCCTTCTTTGTAGGACCAAGCAAAACAACTTACTAGGAAAAAGTAATTAAAAGGCTCAAATCAAGGATATCAATATGGAAGGCTAGATGGTTGTCCTTGGTTGGCTAAATCCTATTAGTCAAAGTTGTGCTATCCTCAATTCCCAATTACTTTCTTGCAGTTTTAAAGGCCCCCAAATTAGTTATTGTGGAAATTGAAAGAGTGATCAGAAGTTTCATATAGAAAGGTAATATGGATGACCAGAAGAAGGCACCTCTAATATCCCTTGAAGCTATGTCTTGAGGAAAATTTCAAGGTGGGGTGGGTATCTTCAACCTTTTGAAGCAGAACAAATCTTTTGGTCCAAAATTAGCTTGGAAAATGCATGTGAATCCATAGGACAAGTGGTGTTAGATAATGTAGGGAAAATACTTAGATATCATCGACCCCAGAAGAATCTTCATGGTAATTAATCCCCCAAAAGGATCAACTATTTTGAACTTTTTGATTTCTTGTAGGAAATTAGCAAGTTCATATATTTTGTGGAAGGTGGATAACGGTCAAAGGGTTAACTTTTGGATGGACTCCTGGAATGGTAATATTCAATTGTAAAATATTCCAGATCTTCTTCCAATAATGGAAACCCTAAAAGTTGATTGGGGAGATAACTTGCTGAATTATGTTCATCTGGTAGATCCTATCTCAAGAAATGTAACTTGGAAGATAATATCACATCCTTCTTTGTCTACTCATTAGTGTAGTATTCTGTAGAACATACTGGAAACTAGGATGGTGCATCTTTCACCTAAACTAGACAAATTGATATGGGATCCTTCAAAGAATGGAAATTACTTAGTAAGTAAAGGCTATAAGGCATTAAATCAAGATTTAGGTCATCTTCTTACCCAATGGGCTTATTCTTTTTGTTGGAATAATAAAATCCTCCCCAAGGCAAGAATTTTTGCATGGTTAGCATTGAGGAAGCATATCTTAACTAGTGATAGGCTAGCTAAATTAAGAATAGTAGATCCTTTCATGTGCCATTTGTGCAATGAGGAATTTGAGAATGTTGATCTTTTATTTATTAATTGCAAATTTTCTCAACAAAGCTGGGAGTTTATTCTTAATAAGCTCAACTTGTATATGCCATTGCCTTACTCCTTATGGGCTTTGTTCCTAAGTTGGCCAATTCTTTGAAAATCATCATTTTTTGCTTCCATATGGAGAGTTGTGCCAACTCTTGTAATTTGGAATCTCTGGTGGGAAAGAAACTTGTCCATTTTCAAGAAAGTATCCTCTTCCAATAATGTTGTGAATGTAAAAATTGAAAATATAATTTCTGATGCAGTAAATGTGAATGTTCAAGAAACTAAAGACATTAGTTCCTCTTTTACTAGCTGGGACAATAATATTTTGCTGAATTGGAAACACATAAATCTCCCTTTTCTAAGCAGTGTAATGCAATCAAAAACTGAGAAATGCAATAGAAAGCATGTCAAATGGAAGGCCCCCCAGAATGGCTTTATAAAGTTGAACTTTGATGGCACATCGAAAGGAAATCCGGGGGAATTAGGAGTAGGGATTTGCATGCGTGACCCTTAGGGTAAGGTCCTAGCTTTATGTTCCAAGTATCTTCATAGAGGGTCTAACAACTTAGCAGACGCTAAAGCTTTGTTATTAGGGTTAGAAATGGTATTAGAGATGGGTATGGAGAACCTCCACATTGAAGGAGACTCCTTACTGATAGTTAATGCGTGTAAAGAAAATAAAATTCAAAATTGGAGCCTTTAATATATCCTTCAAAGAGCTTGGGATCTTCTCGATAAGTTTAAAAGTTATATGATAACTCATACTTACAGAGAAGGAAATAATTTAGCATATCTCCTAGCTAATATGGGCAGTTCAAAGTAGGAAATATGTATCTTATCTGATCTCTCTCTACTTGATGAGATTCCCCATTTAATAGAAATGATCAATCAAGCTATTCACCACCTTAAGTAAGGGAAAAATTTTCATCTAAAGGGAAAAAAGCTATATTGTCAAATAGAGATTGATAATCAAGCTCTACCATCTTTGACAAGGTTAGCTAAATTTTTTGATTTTTTGCTAAAGTTGGCATTACTAGTATTAATTATGCCTTGGGTTTCAACATTATATTCTTACGTAAGGTAATGAATTTTCTTGCTACTTGGAGGCGTGTGTGCTACCCTCATTGGTACCTTCAAGATATTGTTATGTGCTCTAATGTGCATTGCGAAGTACTCATTAAGGGGTTATGGGACAAGCCATATACGTCTTTATAAATTTTGGCCACATTTAAATTTTCCACCTCTCTAGCAAATGTTGGAGCTCTTTATGATGGTATTTTTAAAGGTACTTCTATTGTGTGGCAGTACTACAAATTTATCTCTTGTAGACCATTGAAGCTCCTTCAAATGATTTGATATATTACAATGGATCTTGCCTTTTTTTATCTACCCTCACACAATTCAATTGCCATTATGCTTTCCAAAAAATGTGTAACATTCGAAGGGTTTTTTGGGCTTTAAAAAGTCCTTTTATCATTCATTTTCACTCATTCAATTTAAGCAGTTTCTAGAAGTGCCACTGGGTAGCGAAATATGAATTGAGTATTTAGTGAAGAAGTGGTGACATGTCTCTCCATCCTTGGAATCTAAGAATTAACTATCCAGTTCAACCATGGGAAAGGTCGTTTGAGAACAACCTTTCTCAAGAGGATTTAAGCCTCATTTTCAAGATAGATTGTTTGCGAACGAAGGATGTTATACGGGTGGTGCTAGGAGTGGAGATTACTAGTCCTAGAGTTTGGCGATTAATATTTCCTTCCCAGGTTTTATTTGTATTCTTATGAAATGCTATGGATTTACTCCAATCGTTGAAGGAATTAGTATTAATTATAGTAAAGTTTGTGAACCCTTAGTTCACTGATAAGAATGATTTGTTGTCTGTTGTGCAAAAATACAATCTGTTTACTAGGGAGGGTTACATTGGAGGTTTATTCCCTTATGATTATGTCAAGGAATGAATAGGGTTTGAGGAAATATTTGAAGTTATCAGATTGGGTCTTCAATTTAGGAATGATTATGTCCTCTTATCAGCTCTAAAGAAGCATGCCAAAAGAATCTGTGCATCTATGGAATTTGAAATCAAATAAATTTTTTATGCCATCTCATTTCTTCATGACCATGTGCAACATCAGTTCTTAAATCATTCTGCTAGTAAAAAAGAGAAAATGCATATTGAGTCAGATGCTCATGTGGTCAAAGAATTTTATGAGTACCCTTTAGCGGAGAGCTCTAAATCTTCACATCAGGGTTTAGTGGCAAGAGCTTGAATTGATGTGGTGGATCAATCAAAAGAGGCAATAGCTCCTTTTGCTGGCTATTATTTCTTTGCTCATGACAATCTTCTTCCCAAGAAAACTAAACTGTAGAATGATCAAGTTGTGGTGTAGGATCAAAATTCAACCTGTGCAAAGCGTATGGAAGAGTAGTATATGCTAAAGTTTTTTGTCAAAAAATAGTTTTTGGGTACAACTATTATATCTATGCCAAGGATTTGAATGCACATGTTCATAAATTCACTCATCACTTTTGTATCAATTGTGTAACGGGTTTTTAGTTGGGAAAAATTAGGGTGGCAGTACTGTAGCTATTCTTTTTGAAAATCTATTATGGATCCCTACATGAGGGACAATTTTGTAATCTTCTGTAATGTTTCAAATAATATTTTTGAAACATTTTGGGCTATAACCAGAGGTTTTCTTCCTAGTTATTTCTTGTTGGTATTCCCTCTGAACTAGAATTATGTATATTTATTTATATATTTATTAATATATTACAGTGGCTTGCCACTTTTGTCAAAAAAAAAAAACTATGATTCTTGTTGTTGTAATGTAAATATGGGAGGATAGAAATTTGTTGGAGCATAGTGGAAACAAGTTCTTATAGTTGAGTGAAAATGATGTACATAATCATTTTCATGATTTTCACCAAGTACATGACTATTGTATCCTTCCATGATATCTATTTATAGATATAATATGTAATAATCAACATTAAAAATGAAGATCATGAAGAATATCTAGTGCTAAAAATAAACTTTTGATGGAGAAATTGATCATCTACAACAACATGACCATGATGGACAACTATTTATTAGGGGTAAGACAAAATGGTTTTTAATTTCACTTATAAGGAGATAAAAAATAGGAATTATTTTTCTACTAGAATGTTCTATTTTTCTTATCTCATGGGCCCTATTTTCCATTGTAACTATTTGTGGATTTTTAGTTAAGTCCTCCACTATAAGGGTGGTCTAAAAATTAAAAATAGGTCAACTTAATCAAGAATAAAATATAAAGTTTCCTCTATAAAAAGAGGATTTCCATTTAATTTTAGAGGACTTTAGAAAGGACAAATTATTTTGGATAAGCTTGGAAAAGGTAAAGTATTTTAAGAAAAAGCATAAGGGAAAAATTGAACACATTTTCAATGTGGGCTGTGGGCTTATTATAGAGACTTATATCATGCAAATTAGATGCAAGTCAATGAAATCACATACTTGCTCCTTTTATGTGCAGGTGAAATTCCTAGTCTAAAAATGCAAAATGAAATGAAATGCAAAACAAGGAAAACACAAACAACACCTCAATGATTTTCCTAGTTGATAATTAACAAAATGAAATATAAAGAGTAGTATGTTACCTTATCCAAGTTGATGAGTTGGTTAGCCTTGTTACTTTGTTTGATTGTGTGCTCCTTCAGGTGGAAAATAACATGAAACCTAATGAAAAATGATGAGAATGAAATGAGGAATGCAATGGTGTAAGTGGGTGTTTGGATAGATGCAAGATATGAGATCAAAGATGAAACAATGGTGGATGCTTGTTGGAGTGTGCTTGAAGGCTTGAATGCTAGAATGTTAGATTGAATGAATCCTACAAATGAGGGAAAAATCCTCTAATTTTAGGGGAAATGCCTCTAAGAAATGGAGGACTGATATGACACCAACATTGAAAAGATCAAGGGCTAGGGTGAGTTGAGGACTCACAAGCCCTCACATCTTTCCATGTGTCCAATGAGGTGTCAAATGGAAGGTGAGGTGGAGGTACCTTGGGATTGGGACAAGATATCCTCATAAAGGAGGTCTTTGTCCCCATATGGGAGATGTGACACATGAGGAATTAAAAATTACTCAAATATCCTCATGGTGAAGAGGAAAGGAATTAAAAATTCTTAAAAGACATGGGGGGAATAAATGTGAATTTTAAATTCACATGCGGGAATGGGTTGTCTTCTCCAAAAGGAGAAAGCAATTAATGAAGGTTGACTTGGGGGTATGCCATAAATGGCATAAGGATTAGGTTGACCTAATCAAGTAATTAGGGCTATGCAAATAGGGGATTAAGTTGATTAATGAAGGATCAAAGTAAGTGGAGAATCATGGAGGATGTGACACTAATACTAATTAAGGGTGTGCACATCCTAATCATGGATTGATTAAATGAATCCAGATTAGAGGGGGATTATGGAGGATGGGACAAGGAGAGAGAAAAAAATGAATTTAAAATTGATTTAAATTCACAAAACCAAATGACTAAATTAAATAAACTAAAGTATTTATTTAATTTAGGGAAGAAAGGGGACAAAAGATAAAGCATTTAATTATTTAATTAAATACTTGAGGAACATTAGAAAAAGAGGAAATATTAATTAAATAAATTATTTAATTAACATTGATGAAGGGATGTGGGATAGAAAAATAAAGGGGATGAATTTGACCATATGGGGGAGGTCAAATTCGGATGTCTACATTTTTCATCTTTTCGAAATACTATTAGAATAATAGTGTTTCGAAGAAAAATAAAATGCAATAGACTCGATAGAAAAAGGACTAGAAAGTGATGCCCCAACATGGGAGAAGTGGTGTAGGCTATCCAATCATGGAAAATGAATGGAGATGCCCTGGTCTCGCAAGGAAATGGACATGCCAAAGGAATGGAGGAAAACAAAAGGGTATGCCCCCTTGAGAGGATGAATGGAGAAGAAAAAGGGGCCCCCTTGAGCAACTTCTCAATATGAAGATTTGGAGGGTACCGTACAATAGAGTGAAAAAATCCATGAAGAATGGCTTTTGAATGGAGGAAAATAGATGAATGGGGTGCAAATAGCAGCCTACGGAAGAAAAGGGATCAAATGAAGTAAAAAGGGTTTAAATAAAGGGTAAAAATAACCGAAACTTAGAAAGTTAAAAAAGGAGGGAAAAATTATATATAGTAATTTTAGAAATTACTATTCACCATTTTCACATTTGGCAGTTGACTCAACAAGAGAGAGAGAGGAAGAGTGATGAGGATGGCTGATGGGAGTGATGTTGAGGGATTTGTAGATGATGAGATCATCCATTGGGGTGATGAGGTACACCAGTTCTACTATGAGCACACAGTCCCTGCTAGGTTAGCGTGAAACCCTTCTTTGTGATTTTTGTTTAAGATTTTAAATATTTCATGAATTTTAGATTTTGAGGGTTTTGGGTAGAAAAGAAAATGGGTTGGTAACGGATAGGTGAAGTTTCCCATATGTACGACAAGTTTTCCAATCAAAGGGCATGATATGGTGGCTGGTAGGAGAGGCAAATTCACCTCTAACAAAGCCAAATTCATCATATGGAAAAAACACCCATTTCAGGGGCGAATTCGCCTAGGCAAGGGATGAGTTTGATAGAGGTGACTCTACCTGTTGTAAGGGTGAATTCACCTAACAGGGGGTAGACAAAAGACAAAAGAAAATTTTCCCATGGTAGGGGAAAATTCGCCCAACAAGGGGTAGACGAAAGACAAGGGTGATTTTCCCATGGCAAGGGAGAATTCAACCAACAGGGGGAAGATGAAAGACAAAGGTGAATTCGCCCATGGTAAGGGCGAATTTGATCAACAAGGCATGGATTTTCAAATAGGAGAGCTAGCACGTAGGAGAGGTGAACTCACCAGTAGAGACAACAAAAAGGTGAAATAGCCATGACAAAGGGAGAGTTTTCTTGAGGGAAGAAAAAAGGAGAAATCACCAAGGGAAAGGGTGAAATTTCCAAGGGAGGTGAATTTGTGGAAGCACAGAGAAAGGATGAATATGCCAAAAAAGGTGAATTCACCAAAATAGGAAAAAGGGGTGAATTCATTGGTACCTAGAGGAGGGGCGAATTTTCCAATTCCTAGAGGGGAAAATTCACCCAAAGAGGCAAATTCACTAATAGAATGCGAAAGATTGAATATTCCCCTTAATTCATTCGGAGAGGTGAATTCATGAGAAGCTCAAGATAGGGGAGGAAATGAGGGAAAAGAGAATGAAAGTGATGAAAGACTGACAAGTTGTCATGTGTGGATGTAGAGCTTCGAGACATTGTAGAAAAGAGAGAGACACTCGATGGTGTTAGAGGTGACCATTGGGGCAATGAATTCCCATGACCACATGGCACTAGAACAAGTGGGGTATCCCAACATCAGAACACATCGAGCATTGTTGATAGCCTTGGTGGAGTGATGAAGATCCAAGACTTTAATGTTACATCTCTTGATAGGGAGATGACAATGACCCTCGAGGATGTATGGAGGATACTGTGACTATGGATTAGAGGTCACCTGGTGAATTAGACATGGAGCCAGGGGTGAGAGCAAGACAAGAGCTTGTGAGCCATCTTTAGATGGGAAGATATCCCTATCTAGGGGGTAGAGTTAGATTTTCATGGATGCTTGGGGTTGGGGGTGCCAACACTACCACTGTACCTCTACAGACTGATCAGTGGGATCTTATTACTTGACAAGAGTGGGCGGTTCTGTAGCCTCAAGGTTATTGAGGTTGTGCAACACATGATGGAGAGGAAGGAGGGGGAGTTCACATGGGGTGCATGTGTACTAGCTCAACTATATTGGGATTTGCATGTGGTTTGCTATAGGAGAGCACTCAATGTAACACATGTGACACTGCTCTAGGTATGGGCCCGGGAGCACATTAGTGTATCAAGGATAGGGATCTTGACAGTAGGGACATAGGATGAGACACTACCAATAGCATATTGGTATGGTACATAGTATGGTTGGTGGTTGCATTACCTAGATGTCAGTGACCTAGAGGAATGGAGGAGGCTAGATACCTATAGGTAGATTAGATTATATGGAGACTATACCAACATTGAAAAATTTTGGGTTGGAGACATGATGAGAGGAGGAACATGGGCTACTTCTTTATAGTATGATACTTGATTGGTCAAGACCCACACATTGTTGAGCTTCATAGGGTGGATAGCATGATGAGGTAGTTTGGTTTACAATAGGACATTCCTCTAGGACCACAGAGATTTCAATAGAACACTTAAGAGCAGTTGTGGGGTGATTAGATTACCAAGGAGTTCACTAGGAAGATGTGGGAGGACTTACAACTAGTGCCATATCTTGGGAGAGGAGTGAAAGGAAATGTAGGGATGATTGTGTGGTACTCCACATGGCAGGCACGTCACATGCCAACACAGATTATGATGGTGCACCTGATTGTAGGGATACTAGGATATGACTCAAATGACAAGGTGAGATTGGCCAGATAGAGGAGAGTGAGGAGGAGAGGTGGTCAAAAAAGGAGGGATGGAGATAGAGAGGCTGAGGTGGAGGAGGAGAGAGGAGACCAGTGGGCAAGAGGATAGGGGGAGGTGATGGAGGAGGATGCCCCAGAGATACATCCACTAGCTATAGTACCATATGTACCTCCACCACCAGAGGATCTAGCCATACTACTGATAGGAGCTCTAGCGAGATTACAGATCATAGAGCATAAACTTAGGGAGTTAGAGGAGGACATGGAAATGTTGTAGGCCAAGGTGGATAGACTGAAAAGAGAGGGGAAGAGGGACTATATGGCCCTAGCAAATGATGTAGGACAATGGCTATTGGTGGCACTAGTAGAGAGAGAAAGGTTGTAGGCCAAGGTGACCAAATTATGGGCAGAGGGAATGAGGGACCATGGAGAGTTAGTAGATCAGGTATCCATATAGGTGCATGATGAGGAGAGAGAGAGGACTTGATGAGGGAGCTGGAAGAGTTACAGAGGGAGAGGATTGAGCTAAGGAGGGAGAAAGATGAGCTCTGAGATAGAGCATTGGTTGTAGAGCAAACAACTAGGGAGGCAGGGTCAGTACTAGAGAGGGCAGAGGAAGCAATGGCATAGTTGTAGACCATGCAAGATGAGATAAATGCGATAGAGGCAAAGGTACATGCCTTGCAAGATGAGAGAGATGTGATAGAGGCACATGTGCAGATCTTATAGGTTGAGAGGGATGCAACGATAGATCAAATGTCATAGATGCAAGCACAAATAGATCAGCTGAGGATAGCATGGGATGCATGGGAGCATGATAGGAGATACCTGATTAGGTTACATGATAGGTATAGGGTGGAGTGAGATGTGGCTAGGATACACGTGATGGAGAGGGATGAGTACATGAGAGCGTTTAGCTATTATATGGGGATTTATTTTAGAGAGGTTCCAAATCCCACACGTCATGTACCTCCCTATGTTTGAGCATTACCACATATGCTAGCACCATCATAGTCACTAGGGACACATACATGAGGGTACACAAACTATCAAGAGACTACCCCACATAGAGGGTTAGTGCCAAATTCACCACAAAGGTCAAATGAGGGTAGCTCACGGTAGAGAGGATAGAGGAGAGAGGATAGGATATAGGTTTTTGATAGGTGTAGGGTGGATGTGTAGTACATAGGGATAGAGACCACATATCCCACAATGAAGAGTAGATACAAATCATTTTGGTCATTGGTGTAGTCTCTACATTTGATTTAGAGCCTTGTACTTGTATTTTATTCGATGATTATCAATGTATATGATGGACATGTATTTTGAGTGTATGATGGACTTTATTATGGACTTGGTGATGGACATGATATTTTAATATTTATATGAGATGTGATAGCCCTTATTGAAACTATGTTGTGCTTATGTTATGGACATTTTATTTATGTACATGTGTATGTATGTGATTTTATGATGGATGATTATGATGATGATAATTATAATATATGCATGTGTTTATGATGATTTACATTTATGCTAATGTGTATAACATGGAGAAAATTTTGTATGCCTAATGCTTGTGATGTAGGATGTGATGAATGATTTATAATGTTATATGCTATGGACATGAGCCTAATGGTGTGTGATGCAGGTGATGATGTATGCATGAAATTAGCAGAAAATGTGATCTAGAAACACCAATCAACTCATAGTAGATGAACATCTGTGTTGTACACTATACAATCAATTTCCTTTTATTAGGATTTGATGAATGCTATGAAAATACAATGTGATGGACTCATATGAAAAAATTTAATGCAATGTAAGTTATGCAATGCATGTAATGAAATGGACTAATATGAAAATGTTAATGCAATGAATTGATAATGAAATGAACATAAGATTCTTAGAATAAGCAATTAAGATTAATCTAAACAACTTAAAATGAATATGATATGATAGATGACATAGGATGAAATGCAATGCAATGAACCTACCATGCTAGATGAGATGAAATTCATTCCATTTGAGATCAAATTGTACTTTAATGAAGGATTGGAGTCACCTATTTCTATGACATACATTCTTTTTCGTGTAGTTTTGTATGAATCTCAATTGCTTTGCTCATTTTGCATGTAATAGACTAGGGATTTGACAATAGAGATGACCTTGGTACTATCAGTGTTATAAAATGAATGCAAGCTACATGAATGATGGGATTAATTAAATTTCTTACAAACATTAATATCTGAATTAAATTAGCACATGCATGAGTGTAAATAAGGGCTTGTATAGAAATGGAAGCTATTGGTAAGCCTCCTTTATTTTCATATCATACTTGCTTTAGCTTATGGAAAGTACTTTCCCTGTAATCATTATGAAAATAAGGGATGATGGGTGTGAAACTGCACCTGCCAAAAACCATAGCAATCCTGAGAAGAAAAGGAGATGGGAGATGAATGTTTGCACAACCAAAATAACTAGTCATAGGTTAGGGATAGAGTGGATGGAGGATAAATGCAATGCAATAGAATGAGACATGAAATTCAATCCTAATGCTATTTTCCATTTTTTAGAGCACTAATTTTTTGCTATAGCATAAGACATGATATGTTAGGGTATGAGGAACCAAGGTAGATTAGTGTCTAATGCATGAAACAAACACATCAAACAAGAAGGCTATCCCAACATCCAAAAGTCATGATGAATTTGGTTGGGCCAAGCATTGGGATAGCCACAAGCATAAAGGATGCCCCAACATAATACAAGATCGTAGGTATCTTGGTGGATACTATGTGGGACAACCAAGTAGACAAAAACAAACAAAAGATCAAGATATGCCCCTATGGTTACCAGTCAAAGCACACCATAATATGAGGGATCATGGTGACCCTGATAGGGTATGATAGGAAGCTCAAATGATAAACAAAATTCCAAAAGTATCAAAATATCACAATCAATTTCAAATGTACTTTTCCATAGGATCAAAAGGTGAATGGGGTTGATGTGGTCTAATGTAGGAAGGATGCATCCTATTAAGACCAAAGATGGAGACTAAACTAAGTGATAAACATGACTCAGGGTACTCAAAATTGATTGAACCTCATGATACTAGTGGATCTCATTTGCTAAGAACTAGCTAGATGGGGACATACTCGACAACATTACACAAAACATGAGACACAAGACACAAGATTGACACACCTTAAAGACCTAGGGGCTCGGGGGCTGATCAAAGATTAGCCTTGCCTATGTGAAAGTGTAGAGTTCTCATAGTTTGATAAGAGACCATGGATAAAAGTGGAAAGAGGACAATGGAGACAAAGATGGATGACAAAGAATAGCTAGAAAAAAGCCCTGGGAGTGGATCAAATGATCAAACTTGCCTATGTGAAAGTGTAGGGGCAACATAGTTCAAAAAAGGCCAATGGAAAAAGATAGGACCAAACAGACAAATGATAGATGACTAACATGACATGATGGAAAAAAGCCCAAGGGGAAAATCCAAGTCAGTTTGCTGAGCGTACCATTCTAGATACTAGAAAACTAACGAGGATACTTATCGGGGGAGGGAAGACTATGACCAAATGAAGTTGTATGCAGTTAGATTCACTATTAATGACATGATAGGATGAGACCTAATGAGGACCAACACAATGAAGGACCCTAGATGAAGGTGAGAGACCAAATGACAACACAGACAAATGACACAAGCACAGATTGGGATAAAATATTAGGATTATGGATAGTAGATGAGGATCATGCAATGCTCAACGAAAAAATTCCAAATGGTAGATAAGGGGATGTAGATGAAAGGATTGGATCGAAAGGATGCTAGGGTTGGATGTTAGGATAAGATGAATGGAAGCATAAATCAAC
Source organism: Sequoia sempervirens (assembly GCA_007258455.2). Taxonomy (NCBI): domain Eukaryota; kingdom Viridiplantae; phylum Streptophyta; class Pinopsida; order Cupressales; family Cupressaceae; genus Sequoia; species Sequoia sempervirens. Next base: position 34,716,213 of record VDFB02252616.1, read on the forward strand.
TAGGACGCAAGGTAGATAATGATTAAGCCCTCTATGAATGGTGCTTGTTACCAAGTTTTCACCAAACATACTTATCCAAGGCATCACCAAGGGTGGTTTTCACCATAGGACAAATTATTTTTCTTTACTATTTTTGGATTTTTGACTTTTTAATCTTTTTTGTATTTTTTACTATTTTTAACTTCTTTTGTTATTTTTTAGGATAGGATAACCCAACTAACTTAGGTGTAAAACCTTTTTAGGTGAATGATGTTAATAGGGTTCTCTAAGAGCTCTCCTTTAGGTGTAGAAAGCCTATATGCCCCAAAACCATATTTGGATGTGACAACATAAGGAACCAACCAATTAGCCTCAAAATTTTCTTTCTTGTCTCAATCCTGCTAAGTACGCTAATTCTCCTTGATGAATAGGTCATCAAAATTGAATTGGTGAGGATGAACTTTCTTGTCATAGTTCCTCCTTAGATGATGTTGATACACTTGAAGATGATTGTATGCTTTGATCCGTTTTTCATCTAGGAGCTCCAATTGACTGAGTTGTACAACTCGAGCATCTTCATCACTTATGTGGTTCTTCAAGGATATTCTATGTGATGGGATCTCAACTTTGATTGGCGAGATGGCATCGACACCATAGATGAGAGAATATGGAGTGGCACCAATGGGAGTGCAGATGGATGTGCGATATGCCCAAAGGGCAGGATGAAGATGGAGATTCCAATCTTGACCAATGTTATTAACCACCTTTTTGTGGATCTTGATAAGTGTTTTTTTGGTAGCCTTTGCTTGACCATTACCTCATGGATAATAGGGCATGGACCAATGATGCTAGATGTGGAAGGTTTCACATAGGTGTTTCATGGCTTGGTTTTTGAATGGCTTTCCATTATTTGTGATGATGGTTGATGGGATTCCATATCTACAAAGAATATGGAAAAAGGATGAATTTGGATATTTGAATACTCATTATTTGAGAGAGTGAAATTGCTTCCACCCACTTGGTGAAGTATTTAGTGGCAGTGATTATGAAAGTGTGGCCATCAGAAGATGGAGGGTAAATCTTGCCAATCGAGTCAAAAACCCACTTAGAAAAGGGACATGGTGCTATGAGAGGTTACAAATCTTGAGGAGCATGTATCAAATCCACATGTTGTTGACAAGGTAGGCATTCCTTCACAAAATCGCAAGAGTCATGCTCTAGTGTAGCCCAATAATATCTAGCTATGAGAACCCTTTTGGCTAAGGCCATGCCATTAGAATGGGCCCCATAGACACCACTATGTACCTCAGTTAACGTAATGCATGATTTTGGCTCGTTTAGACACCTAAGAAGAGTTCCATCATACCCATGACGATAAAGTGTATCTCCCACAATAGTGTAGTGATAGGTGCATTGGATGAAGGATTTATGTTGGTTTCATTAAGGTCAGGTGGTAAAATCTTATCATGGAGGTAGATGCAAATGTTGTGATATCGAGGTGACTTAGGACCTATGATGTTGCACACCATTTCTCTCTCAAGGATATCATATGTTAGGATTAAAAGTTGTTCGACGAGGAACTCGTAGCCCACTTGATCTTTTGGCATGTCAATCAAGGAGCCAACTGTAGCCATTGCATCAACTACCTTATTTTGGACTCTAGGGATCTATTCAAATTGGTTGGAGGTGAAGTATTTCTTGAAGTCATCCACCATGCACTTGTAAGATAACAATTTGTCATATTTTGTCTGAAACTCATCATTGACATGTTTGATAATCAACTAAGAATTGCCAAAGACTCGCAAGTGAGTGATGTTCCATTGGATGGTGATCCTAAGACCAGTGATAAGAACTTCATATTTTTCTATGTTGTTTGTACATGGGAAGGCTAACTTGAATGAATTCAGGATGTAATCACCTTGTGGGGTGATGAACAAGATACCTGCACTAGCTCCACTATGCATGTATGATCCATCAAAATAGAGCATCCATGTAGCTAGTTCTATGACTATGAGGACCTATTCATCAAGAAATTCTATGACCAAGGGATAGGAATCCACCAAAGGAGCATCTACCAATTGATCTACTATTACTTTCCATTTAATTTCCTAACGGTCCACATACTCTATATCAAACTCACTTAGTAACATGACCCACTTAGCCATGCGGCTAGTCAAAGAAGTTCTAGATAACAAGTACTTGAGTGGATCAAATTTTGATATTAGCTTCATGGGATGGCTAAGTATATAATGGTGAAGCATTTGTAAACTGAAGACTACAACTAGGAAATATTTTTCCATTGGAGAATAATTGATTTCATAGCCCACTAATGTTCAACTGATGTAGTAGATATGTTCTTTAGAGGGCTCATCATGTTGGGATAATAATTCCCCAAGTGCAACTGAAGTAGCTGAGATGTACAACACAAGTGGTTTTCCTAGAATAGGAGGCATGAGGAAGGGTGGATGAGCCATGTACTCTTTAATTTTTTCAAAGCCGAGCTAACATTGTGAATCCCACATGAAGGTGGTATCTTTTCATAGGAGATGGGTGAACAATTAGCACTTGTCAGCTAATTGAGCTATGAACCATCTGATGGACTGTAATTTCTCTTGAAGGTTCCTTAACTATTTAAGATTGCACAGTGGGGTCATTTCCATGATTGCTTTGACTTTAGTTGGATTAAACTCTATACCCCTTTTGGAGATGATGAAACCTAATAGATTTCTTGATTTAACTCCAAATACACATTTCTTTGGATTTAGAAGTAGCTTGTATTGCTCTAACCGCTCAAATATTCTTTTTAGGATCATAGGGTGTTCTTCTCTAGTCTTGGATTTCCCTAACAGATCATCAACATAATATTCAATTAATAATGTGGATAAGGTCATGGAAGATGTCAGTCATGTCACACTAGTAAGTTACCCCCACATTCGTGAGTCCAAAGGGCATGAAATTGTAGCATAAGGTGCCCCAAGGTGTGGTGAAGGTAGTCTTATGTTGATCCTTAGGTGTAATTTTGATCTAGTTATAGTCTGATAAACCATCCATGAGGGATAGCATCTCATGTCCCACTGTTAAGTCAACCAACATTTCAATGTTTGGTAAGGGGAAATCTGCTTTAGGACAAACTTTGTTGAGATCCTAGAAATCTGTACAAATCCTAATATTCCCATTTGGTTTAGCAATAAGCATTATGTTGGATATCTAGTCAGAGTAGTCAATGGGTCTTATGAACCTAGCTTCTAATAGTTTTTCCAACTCTTTCTTGACCAACAAAGCTATTTGGGGATGCATCTTTCTCAGATTTTGCTTGATAGGTTTGGTATCTGGATGAACATCCAAATGGTGTACCACTAGAGCAAGACCTAAACATGGCATATCTAAATAGGTCCACACAAAATTGATGATTCCTTCTTTGAGAAGCTGAAAAATGATGAAGTTCTCTTCTTTTGATAAGGACTTGGCTACATACATGATCTTAGGATTTTCTTCAGTTCCCAAGTTTACTTCTTATGTTTATTCAATCAAAATAGAAGATTGTTTGCACAATTGAGTTCCCACAAGGGGAAGATGAACATCCCCATCCTCTAGTGCCTTATCAAGTTTTTCACTATTAGATACACCCTTTATTTTTACTTTTGTTGAGTTAGGAAGTGCCTCAAAGAGGTTTTCACTAGATGACCCTTTTTGATTTTGTTTCTTTTTATTTTTGTGGTTAGGTAATTCATCCTCCCCCAATCCCATAAGATGCAAATAAGTATCCACTGAGGGAAAGGTGTCAATAGGTGCAGTACTGCATAGGTTCAAGTCAATGAGCTTAGGATGGTGAAGGGAAAGGATGATGGAGAAGACAGATAGACAATCAAACATGGAGAAGAGATCTATGTCATCATAAGCAATTATGATGGATTCTTCTTTAGGTGTGTCTTCAGGGAGACCATTGTCCACACTAACATTATTAGAAGCACTAGTTGATGGCATAAGACCCTTTTGTTTTGTGCCATGGCCTAAGCCTGAGTATTTTGGTTGCATTAGGGTATCAGTAGTCTGTCGCCTTCCTTGTTCTTCTATGCCAAGACCTCCCCCTTGATAATTATATTTGTTGGCTAACTTTGAGGCATAAGCATACGTCTCCTAGAAATACTCTTTAAGAGGGGGAGAAGGTTCAGGCTCCTCATGATATATCCATTAATTGATGTCATCTTCTAGTGTATATTTTCTTGTTCCAAGAGACTAGAAAGTGTTGGATCCCATGTTCTTAGAGATCAAAGTGATTGTCTTCTCTTCTTGCTTTGTTGTAGATTGAGAGGGCTGGCCATATGTATGAGGCAAGGGTGGCATGGTTGCCACATTTAAATCTGTGCACATTTCATACTCACCACATCCTTTGTCAATGATCTAGACCTTGGTTATTATGGAGTTAGATGTGGAAGATGGAGTGGATGAAGAGGTGGATAGCGTGTTAGAAGATGGACAAGATTATGATGCCTAAGGTGCCCCCATTTCTACTCTTGGATAGTAATGAGAATGAGGGAAGGAAGCTTCTAGTGCGTGACAATACTCAAATGGTTGTGGATCCGCATGTATTGTTACTTCCATTCCATTAAATGGGAACTTCAAGTATTGATGGTATGTGTATGGGACAACTTGCATGGCATGGATCCATGGGTGGACAAGAAGAAGGTTATATGGAAGGTCTAGATCAAGGGCATGGCAGGTAGCATACTGTACAACATGACCAACCTGAATTGGAAGACAAATAGTTCCCTCAATGCCACATTCTATGTTGTCATATGCCTTGATGGTAATAACATGATTATTTAAGTTAGAATGGGTGTATCCTACCCATTTTATGAAATTTAATGTGCAAATTTTTAGGGAAAATCCATTGTCTACCAAGACCCTTTTCACTTTATGTTGGGCTACAAGGACTTCAATATGGAGAAGATGGTTATGATTCAAATCGATGTAAGGAATATCATTTTGGTTGAAACCTAATTGATATGTGGCTAATAAGTGTCCTACCAAAGCTTGAAATTGGGTAGGATCTATATCATTGGGAACATGAGTATCCTGTAAAGCTTTGGTTAAGATTTCTTGGTGAACAAGAGAAAACTTAAGCAAATCTAAGATAGATATTTGTGTCAGAGTATTTCCTAGGTGATCAAGAATATTATATTGGGAGCTTACAGGAGGTGGATGGGTTGATGTAGAGGCTCCAATGATTGTGATGTAGTTACAATAGGCTGTAATAGCACACTGGGGGTCTTTTCCTTTTACACATATCATAGACACACTAGGATCTACCTGACTAATATACATGACAATGTTATTGTAGTTATATGGCACATTTTTATAGCTAACATTGTTTGTGTTGTTACTCTGATTATTGTTGCTACTTGAACCAGGATTTGTGTTAGATGTACTAGCACCCTGATTATGTTTTGGGAAAGTGTTTTGATATATTTGAAGTTAAGAATTGGATGATGGGGCCTGGTTGGAATCCATGTCTATATCACCCTGATCTATAAGATGATAGATATAGGTTTTTAAGCCTTGAAATTTGTTTGTAGAATGCCCTTTGATCTTGTGAAACTCATAATATTATTTTTCCTTATACTAAGCGGGCTTTAGTTTGGAATTATCAAATAGTTTGGTCACAAGATACGTGATCAAGTAGCTCACGTGGAGGAGTCTATTAAAGATGACACTTAAGGATTCACCTAATTGAGTGAATTGGCATTTATTGTTTCCTTGATTATTCTGGTTGGACTATTTAGGAGGACAAGGTGCCCCCTGTGGTATTGATATGAAATTGGAAACAAATCATTGATTAGAGATGTGTTGTGGCCTTTGGAAGGTGCTAGCTACTTGAACATGTTTGGTGTCGGTCACACCATCATTGACAACATTCTTATTCTTGTTCCAGTAGTGGGATTTATCCCTGGATGACTTTTCCTTATTAGGATTAAAAAAATTGATCACTCCTTTAGTAATAAGTGCTCTCACAATGATAGGACCCTTCTCTACTACCTCTACAAAGGTTGTGACATAGTGAAGATTGAGATTATGTGCCATGTCTAAGTGAGAGTTTGCTTAAAAAAGGGTGACCATGTCCTTCTCACTGAGCGAGGATTTCATTTGACTGGCCAAAGTGCACCACCTTTGAAGGTAGCTTGCAAACATTTCTCCCTCATGTTCTTTCTCTTTCAGAAGATCCAAAGTATCAATATTCTTCTCCAAATTAAAGGAGAAGTGTGTGAATTTTTTTCTGAAAGATCTGCAAAAGACTTGATGGATCCCTTTGGGAGAGCCATAAACCAATCAAGAGCTATCCCTGTTAGGCTCCTTGGAAATAATCACAGGAGATAATTGTCATTGTGTAAGACTTATTTAAAATGGGAATATAAATCCTAAAAATGGTTCTTTGGGTCCTTAATTCCTTTGTACTTATCAAATTTTGGTATCTCAAAATGATTTGGAAAAGGAACCAGTGAGATTGAGGGATTGAATGGGTAGGGAAAAATGTCTTCAAACTTAAAATATTTTTTTCTAGTCCCTACTTGCAAGTCTTTTAATGTAGCTTTGACTTTTTCCCACTCTTCATTAGAAGGCACTAAGGGAGTTAGATTAGATAGGTTGGATTGATTATAAGGAGCATATTCTTGGTAGGATGAAGATGGGGCCAAAATGGTTTGATCGTGTGTTAGTGGAGGCATATATGGAGGTATTTGCTAATATTGAATAGTATAGGTGGGTTGTGTTTGTGGATTGATGTATGATTGATGGTATGATGATGGATTTTGGTAATATGAAGAGGAGGTCCCTTGCTGATATGGTGGTGGTGTTTGATAATATGAGGTGGAAGCACCCTGTTGATATGGTGGAGGGACATGGTAATATGATGAGGTGGAAGCGCCTTGCTAATATGATGGATGCTATTGATAATATGAAGTGGTGGCAATACTGTGTTGGTATGATGGTTGCTTTTGGGTGTAATACAGATTGGATTGGTAATTATATGTAGCATTTGGCTATTGGGTAGTATATGGAGGCAGTTGTAGATTGGATATTTGGTAATGAAGATTAGATTGTGATTGTTGGATGTTTGTGTAAGGTGGCAGTTGGTATTGTTGAGGGTTCTAATGTGTAGGATTGGGATTGGGGCTGGATGAAGTAGAAAAAACACCATGCATGCTTGATGGATGGTAAAGGTATTGAGAAAAAGGATTTCCTTGTGTTTGTGGTGGGATTTGAGTGTGCAGAGGTGGTTTCTAGTGATGCAGTGGTTATTGATAGAGAGGGAAAGACATTATATGTTGTTGCTGAGGGATTGGTATTGAGGCACCTTGTGGTGGTTGTTGAGGCTATGAAGTAGCCTATATTGCTTGATATGGAGGTTGAGTGGGAACCATAGTATGTTGTGTTTCTTGTGACGGGATAGCGATATGTTGTGGTGCTTGAGATGGGATGGCGGTATGCTGATTGGATAGTGATATGTTGTGTCATGTATTGGTGAGGTGGCTGTGATGAAGTGGATTGTTGTGGGTTAACTAGAGGTTGCTGGAATATGGGGACGTTGCCTTGTGGTGGCTATTGAGATGTGAAAGGTGGTGGTGGTAAGTTGGATATAGGTGTAGATCCTAGAGGTGGTGGTAGTGCAAGAAAAGGGTTGCCCCCAGTATTTACTAGTGGTTGACTAGGTTGATTAGGTGGAAGAGGTGGTGTAGATGGTATAGGGGTCAAACCTTATGGGATAGGCATGGTAGGTGGTGGAGGCGGTAGATTCTATAGCATACCATAAGAAAGGGGATCATTAGGATTAGGTGACACTCCCATAATTGAAATCAGAAGTTGAGGGACATTGGAGACTTGATAGAGCACATCATTTCCAAACCCAGGTTGATAAAAATTGTCTATAGGTGGGCCCTTAAGAATATAATTTTTTCTAGAACATTCTATGAATTCTGAGGGTCCTGAGACATTAGAGGGGGAGTGATTTCGACATATTTAGATAGGTCAAACTTGGGTGGTGGTTTGATTCCCTTCAAGAGTAAGGAAACAAGGATTTTATCCCCACACTCATTGAGGAGATGATCTATCATCTGAACATTGGTGGGATTATTGAGGTAATCATCAACTATGACTTTAGGTTGATTGACCATGTTATCATCACTAGGTGGAAAAGTGTTTTGTGTAGTACCCCTCCGCTTTTGTTCCTTGGCGTCATATGAGTAAGTTGTGTATTTGCGACTTTTGAGATCTTGTTGACTATTGTCATTCAAATATTATTTTGGACTTCGTCGTTCGTAATGGAAACATTGAAGTATTAAATTAAATTATTAAATTTGTTTGAAGGGGATAATGATCTAATAGATTATACTATTTCTTTATAAAAAAAAAATAATAATAAAAAGAAATTGTAAATTGCAATTATAAATAATTAATATTTAAAATTTAATATGGATTGATAATCCACTTATTATTGAAGTTTATTTAAAATATTTCAGATAAAGAAGCATAAGTGAGATAAAAATACTTAGTTGATTTATAACTTACATTTTTAAATAAACAAATGTCATAAAATAGATAAAATGATTTTAGATTAGTCTAAAATAAAGGAATAATTTATAAATAAATAAATGATCAAACAAACAAATAAATGAATAAATAAATATAGGAATAAAGTGAAATAAAGGGGGTTACAAGCTAAATAATATATGTATATGTGCATAGGAGTTGTTAAAGAAAAAGGATTACGGAGAAAGGAAAGTTCCTGAGTTCCCTTTATTCCTTTTTGCATCTGGCGGTCTTCATGTTGTACACTTGTCTGCTACCTTGAAAATTTGCTTACACCTGTCAACTTGCTTACACCTGTCAATTGTTTTGTTTTGTTTGAAAGTTTCTAAAGCTGGGGAGTTTTTACACATCAAAAAATTTTGGTTCACGGGAGAGGGCTTTGAGTTTTGGCGTGGGCAAGCAGAGAGAGTTTGGGAAAGTAGAGAGGACGCGGGGAAAGGCTGTGTATTCACTTGCCAAGCTGGAGTATTTAGGCTTTAGAGAGTGTACAAGTTCAAACATCCTCTCTGATACCAGTTGCTACCTGTCACTGCAACAAAACTTGAATATAGAAGACTGTAGAGGTGAGAATTAGCATTCCTGTTCTGTTGGCAACCTGTCACATCTGCTATACTTGAAAATAGAATGCGTAGATGTTTAAATAATCTCTCTGATTCCATTGCTAGCTTGTCTCAGCTGCTGCACTTGAAAGTAATAGGAAGTTTAAAGGTTTAAATAATAAGTCTGATTCTTTTGGCAATCTAACGCAGTTGCAACACTTGAACATAGAAGTGTGTAAAAGTTTAAATAACCTCCCTGATTCTCTTGACACCTGCTAATTGCATTTGCTTGAAAGTTTCTTAGACCCTGCATCAAATCCATTTCTTGCATACATGTCTATCAGGGCAATCATAACAGTAAAATCTGATCATTATAGACACACACGCACAGACATATACAGTGGAATTTGGTTTTACACCAGTAAGTTTCTTTTGTTTGAAAGTTTCTAAAGCACTTTCAATAAATCCATTTTGTGCATATCCGACAATTCACGCATGCTGCTAGTAATGACCTTTCACTTCTCTAATTTGGCGAATTTGCAGCCTGAAAATAAGGCTTTGTCCGAGGTTTTAGAGTATGTTTAATTAATTGAAAATTACTTACAAGATCCTAGCAATGCTCACATTTAGGTTTTAAAATAACGGTAACCTTAACCTTGCATAGATAAGTAAATTTCAGACAAATAAACCTATCCTTCTTTCCAGTGAAAATCACACAATTCATGCATTTCTCCAGCTTAAATTGTCTTCTTTAAGAAAAAAAAAGAAATTAGAATTCACCAAGGCATGATATATTGAACTGAAGTTTACTGCATTATTCTTCTGAATCCCTTCATTCTTTCTGTTTGATAGATGACCATACCTTTAGTTTGAAGCTCCCTGGGAAATGTCGGAAGTCTAGTTTTACACCTACCAAGTGCCTTTTCTTAAAAGTTTCAAAGTCTTTTTCAATAATCCATTATGTGCGTACTGCAATTATTTCTTTCCAATGACCACATTTCTTAAGGCATTTTGTCAAATAGTTCACGAGCATTGTCTGTGCAGTCCTCATCCACCAAACCTGCATTAGGATGCGTTACCCCGTGCTCCTTTAATTCAAAGATTTTGAGAGCTTCCTTGAAAACTCTACCCTTTTGTGCATATTTTGCAATCACTGCCGCTCTGAGATCACATGTTCATTTAGGCATGTCTGTCAAACAATTAAGGTTCCTTGTTTATGACTTCCGCATTTTGCGTACATGGCTTCTAGTGCTATTACAACTAAAACATCTGACAGAATCCCTTTACCCCTCCTTTTAGCTCGAAAGTCCTTTGGAAACCAGCCTTATACTGTGAAGGTATCGCCCATCTCCTTGGGCAGTAGGCTATGGGAGGAGGCACCAATTTGTTGATTTAATATGTGCGTCACAGGAGCCTCATAAAAATCACTATACAAATAGGATGCATTTCATGATTTTTACTTAGTCATTATGTCTTCTTTCACCCCGCTCCTTATACTCTGTCCAAGAATAATCCATTTTAATGGATTACTTGTTAAATAAGCTTTAGAGCATAGTTATGATATTCTTTAATATCAACGCACCTTGACTGTAGTCTCCATTTCGTATTATCTTAGTTACATTTTTCTTATACTAATTACTTTTATATTGATCTTAAGGTATTATCACCATAGAGAGAGATCCTTCTTTTAAGGGCCACGTATTTATCCTCTTAAAAGCCTTTCCTAAATAAATAAATTCCCCCTTGATTTTCTTTAATAGTAAATCTACTTTTTCATGGTATGGAAAAAAGAAGAAGAAGAAGAAAGGCCTTAATTTTAAAAGAATTAAAATAAAATAGGAATTTAGGGGTATTAGATTTGAAAGAGAGGAAAAATAAAGCATCCCTTTTGTCTATTTTAAATGTGTACTTTTTATAACTTTTCATTAAGGGAAATGAATGGAATATATATATTTAGATATATTTAATCATATGAATATATTTTCACATAGTACAGAGAAAAATAATAAAATAAAATAAAATAAAATATATATATATATATATATATATATATAGTGGTATGAGTAAAAGAATAAATAATCAAATAAATAAATAATAGTTAAATATGAATAAGGATGTATGTAATATGAATGGTAATAAATAATTTTAGAATTTGCTATCGTGTTAATCAATTCAAAATTGTTGGCTTTAGTTATTGGTGTTAGGTATTAACGACGCTATGATGATAATTAGAGATTAAGTTATTGTCTAAGAAGGTGCATTGAATTATCTATAAGAGTGACGTTAATAGGGAAATGTATATAAACACGTTTATGCAATTGCTTTAATTATTTAAATGATTTATTAACGAGTAAAAAGATAAAGTATCATGATTATCATTTTAACTATGTTAGTTTAATGTTATTGCTGTGTTTGTGTTAGTAAAGGTGGATTGATGTTAGGATATACCTTATATATTGTTAGTTGTGACTTTTATAGCCTCAAAATTTGAGTAAAGAAATTGATAAGTTGTTTAACTTAAATAATTTGATCTATTGATGGATGACTTAGTATTTGAAATGTGGAAGTGACGTCTTTATTTGATATTGTGAGAGTGAACTTTCATGGTTGTTGTGATTGCTTGCTCGTGATGGATTAACGGATATTCTTGATGGTTCTACCTTGACATGACTTCCTCTTGAGTTGGAGTTATTTTGATAAGATTCAATATGTGTGCTTGGGTATTAATGTGTAATTGAGTCAATGGTTAAGTATTGAGTTTTAGGAAGTGGCAGAATAATGCCTCTTGGCTTTCTTGGTTGTTGATTGAATATTGTATTTGTTGATATTGAGTTGAATTTTGATTATTGTTTTGGAGTATATCTTGTTTGCATTAGTTTGGTTATTGTTCAAAGTGAAAGTGATATTGAGTATTCATGTAAGGGTTGCTTGAACTGAAAGCCATGTTGATTGGGTATTGTTTCGATGTTTGGAATGTTATGTTTTATTTTAGATATTATGAAGGATCTTGACTTACATTTGGTTCTGATTATTGCCTTTTCTGGAAGGAGTCCGTTGTGTCCAAAAAGGTTATTAAAAATATTTTGATCTTTGCAATTAATTATGCAATGAGCTGATTATGTTATCTTGATTAAGTTTGAAGGTCACGTTATGAGATTGCCTCTTTTATTCCTCTCTTTTCGTTTTGTGATTGTGGAAGTTATATAGTCAATTTTTGGTTCAAGTTATGAGTCTTTCTCTTGTGTTAAGACTTTCTTGTAGTCACTTTTGAGATGGTTGGGAACTCGAGGAGTTGAATTACCTTCAGTGGTTCAAGTATGTTGTTTTTTGATATTTTAGGCTCCCAGAGGCAATGGAGAAATTTGATTTATAATGATGCTCTACGGTTGGACCGTTGTGATTTATTGATCTTATTTGGATTCTGAGCTTTTGGGTATTACCTTATATTATGGTGTTGACCTTTGATGTGGTGGGTGGTACCTCCTTGTTCTTCTTTAGTAATATGGAATGGTTTGCGAGATGGTTCTTGCCTCGCATTTGTGAGTTATGCACAATTGATTTTTTTATGTGAGATGAGGTACACCCCTTGCATGTTTTGTTTTGGTACCCGTAGGGAGAGTGGCTCTTCATGGGGGCTGGCGCACAAAGGGTCTGTTTGGGTAACCCATGGAAGAGTTTCTTAATCAAGTGATAATGTAATTAATTAATTAGTAGGTTGGGTAGATAAACACTAAACAAGATTAATTATGAGCCTCAGCCATACCGTTAGTGCTTTCACAGACTAAGGATGGGATGAGAAGACCTGGTTGGTAAGATCACTGCCTTGTCCTCACGAAAGGTAAGTGGTTCTGCATGAGTCACCCTATGGAGCGGTCACCTTGAGATAGGTAGCCTGGATAACCATAGATGGAGGCGGTACCTTGTGATAGGTTGCCTAGAAAATCCATGTAAGGCCATGCGATGACACTCTCGTATAGTACCCGTTTATCTTCCTTTGTTTGGTAGCCTCTGGGAGTGTTGTTTGAATTGTTGATGTTGTTGAGGCAATTGGTTCTTGGTGATTGTTGTTGAAGCCTCCAAGTTCTATCTTTTAGTGTTGCATACATGCCTCATGGCAACTTGATTGATGTTAATGAAAGGTGCCCTTGATACTTATTGTTGATTGATATTGCAATTTTATTTGAAGGCTTGGATCCTATTGTTGTTGGCACCTCTTATGGTTATTTAGTGTTGAGTTATAATCTTGACATTTGGATTTGTTGGAATTTTCATTATTTTGTTTTGGCTAAGTGATGACAATGTTGTGGTTTGTTATCTTATGTTGATGATATCCTTGTTGTGGAGTCTGGTTTGCTATTGGTTCGTTTGATTGTTTTGGATTGCGATATGGGGATCTTTCTTGTCAACTCCTAGCACGGGGGGTGGACTTTCGGGTCCACATGGTCGGGTGGAACATGCTATGCACCCCATTAGGTCCCTAGCCGAGGATCGAGCTGTGTAGATATGTTCCTCTTGTGGTGACTCCAGGATTGTACCTAAGTCTGAGCCAGACTTGTTAATTTGTATTCACCTTTCCAGTTGTATCATTCTATCTTATTGTATTGTTCCCATTGTTGTTGGGGAACACTTCTGTATCACTATCACTCTTGTACGATGTAACTTTTATTATCATTTTAATGAATGAAATCTTTGACCTTAATTTATGGTCTTTGTTGGATGCTTATCATGCTTGAAATGTATATTGACACTTGGTACTATTATGAGACTTTGTTTCACATTGTGCAATTTTTAATGGTGTTGTATCTATGGAAATATGTATAATTACGTCCATAGATGTGATGGATGGTTTTATGTATGTTATGATGTGGATGTTGTATTTTGTCTAGTAATTCTAAATAATGTTTAAGTGGAATACTTATAGTTAGTTAAACATTGTCTTGGCATGGGTTTACATTATTAATGTTGTCACACATACCCCAAAGGACATGGTTTATGAAGTATATTTTTATCTGTAAAGTATGTGTTGGTTGTTCATGTTCATCATATGTATTGTTCTACTTTCAAAAAAAAAATTATTGTGCTTTTATTGTAAGTTCTATAGTTGTCCTTTGGGGTTAGCGTGGCGGGGCATTACATATTGGACCACGGTATTGGATTGAGATGACACACCATTATTGGGATCCTGGGGGATGGTAGATTGGGTACCTTGAACTTGTTGTTCTGCCATGAGTTTCTTTGATTGCGATCAAGTAAGGGGCTTGAAAATGAAAAACTACCAAATGAACTAGGATGATACTTCACCCTAGGGTGCACTTAAATGAAGGATCTAGATGAAGACTAAAGGGTTGATTGGATTGGATGACATATTGATTGATCAAATGATTGGATAAAGTTTGTGATTGGATTTGATTAGATTAAGTGTTGAGATGATATGATTGATAAGATTGGATGATTGATTGAATTGGATTAGTGAAACCAATACTAAACTAAGTTCAAAGGTTTGACTAGATGACATAAGGTGCTGATTGATCAGATTGAATTGTAAAAGGGATGATTATGACACCGAATCTACCTCAAGATGGAAGTAGATTGATTAGGTCAAATATGATGACTGACTTAGGATGGATGGCAATCCTAAGTAGATGTGGATGATGATGATCAGGATCAGGTACCTAAGCTAGCTTGGATAAAAACCTCTAAAATGAAGTCTAAGGGATTGGGATTGATGAACCGATGATGGATATACAATCTAGAGATGTTCTAATATGCACCTATATGATTGATTAACTAATTTGATGAATTTTAGAAAATGAAGATGGGATAAAGTGATGATAATGAGTGAACAAATGATGATAAGTTTTTTTGATCATAGAAAAGGACTCAAAAAATGACAAGCTTTCAGTGGCCCAAAGGATTCACTCTTTGGAATTTTTATGGGAAATGGATACACCTCTATTTCAAGTGAATTCTCCTCTCTAGGTCACAAATTCACCTCTCTAAAGGGAGAAAAAATGGCTCTATGTTATGCAAAATTGCCTATTTTGGGAATTCAAATTTGCCTAAATCTTGAGGGCACATAGGAAACGAGTGAATTTTCAATGAGAAAATTTTCCTATTTGGGGAGAGAAAATTTTCCTAATTCTAGGATGACACAAGAAATAGGCGAATTTGATAAGAAAATTCTCCTATTCGATAGTAGGTTCACCCAAAGTTTGAAAAAATCACCTATAAACAAGGTAAGATTTCCTAAAACCACGGGAATAGGAGAACTTGATTTGTAGAATCACCTAATGAGATGTCAAACTCACCTATTTATTGAATGGTACAGATGGGGAATAAACTCGCCTAAAAATGGGATCACCTATTCGACAAATGGATTCACCTAAATCTTGACCTAGATGGATGGAGGACTCAGACAAGAAATGGAATCACCCTTATGGGGAGAAAATTCACCCAAAGAGGTGGAAAATTCACTTGTTCTAGAGAAAATAGATGAATTTGATGGATAAGAAGGTGGACAATAGACTCGAATTGATAGTAGGTTTGCCACAGAAGAGGAAAATTTTTCCTATTCTAAGAAAATGGGAAAATTTGATGGGTGATGACTGACAGGTTGACATAGAATGAAAAGGGGACCACCCTTTTGGACAACAGGTTCACCTGAGAAAGAGAAAATTTTCCCATTCTGTGAAAAATGGGCGAATTCGATGGATGATGACTGAAAAACTCACCTAAAGGCTACACAAACTTGCCTATTCTAGAGAATGGGAAAAAATAGGGTCACCTAAAAAGTGACCCATAGGAAAATTCACCTTTGACAAAGATGAATTCACCCAAACAGATGACCTAGATTAGACTCAGACACAAAATTACCCTTTTGTAGGGAAAAATCACCTGTGTACAGTGCAAAATTTCCTCTATAAGGGGAAAATTTGCCTCTATAGGTAGGGAATGACTATGGCAAAGGACAAGCATGAAAAAAAATAGATAGAAGGTTGGACTAACTTAGCTAAAAATAAAAGCTCTAGTATCACACAATGAAAACACACTAGGAAACACAATCCTAAAATTAGTGATAAGGATTTACAAACTTGATGTAGGTTCACCATCTTGAGTGGACAACCCAAGGTTAAGACTCTTTGATACTAGGGTGAATCTTTGGATAACCCTTTCTCGCGAAGGTGAATAGCTAGCATTCCAGTGGTGTAGGGTCATCAACAGATGCCATAGGCTCACCTTCACTCTCTCTCTCTAGGACTATCGTAGTCTACCATGAGGATTTCTATCTCAACCCAAGGGAGTACATGGTGAGCAACTTCAAGGTATGGTGCACATCCCTTGCACTATACCAGGCTATGACTAAAACATGGGTCTCTATCTCAGTTGAACAAGGCTATCTCATGAGTCCCTGACATATGCACAATATGTGGGGCATAGCCGTGAACACTAGCCCATCACAAGTGTGAGTCAGGAGTCCCAGTGAAGTACTAGCAACTTGGACCAACTTTGCATGTCTTATCTAGGTATCACCCTAGCTTCGATGCTTCACTAACCATGACGTGACTAGATTGAGGTACAACTTTAGCTCTCCCCCCTTTATATATCCCACTAGTAACATGTGGTTGGGATCGTTCCCTAGGTGATGAAATCCCATGCAGGTCCCACTAAGGGAAGAATATACTAGACATTTTCAGCTGGTCCCCAGGCTCACACGTAGCGCAAGGGGAGAACTTAGATGCACTAGCACCTCCTAGGTAGATTGGATTGGACTAGAGTAAATTGTGATTTCTTGTGACCTAGGATTGTTGAAAGGTACAAGGGGATTGTATAAGTCAATAGTTCACTCCAAAACACAACAAACAAATTAATTGACCCTTTAATTAAAGCTACATGTGCCTAGCTAGTATGGAAAAACAACAAAGAGACTAACTAAAAGGTCTTTAACTAATCATCCTACAAAAAATACATAAGTAATTTAACACCACTAATCTTGGATGAACAAAGAAAAGCTACACAAATTGTTAGGAAAAACTAGGAACACTCACAAACATACGAGTTAGCGGATCAGTACATGAAACTGAAACCAAAATGATGATGAAAACTGAAAATTAAAGTTTCAGGTTTACCTTAGATTTTCCTCTATATGAGACAAATTCACGTATTACTATGAGAAAATTCACCCCTATTCAGAGCAAATTTTCCTATTCTACTAAGCAAATTTCCCTAGTTGTATGGATGGGCGAAGTTTCCTTCACCTCTGTAACCTAAGCACTCCTGCATGTTCCTAGAGATCACTGCAAACTCACCCTTGCTTCAAGAAAATTCACCCCTAATGTCAGATTTACCCATTTTTTATAAAAGGGTAAATTTGCTGGATGAAAATTAGCCTCTATGACTAGAAAATTCACCCCTAACTGCAAGTTCACCTATTTCTGAATACAAATTTTCCTCTATAAGGCACAAATTCACCTATCAGGGTAGATTTACCCATGTGTGTAAATCTGAACTTGCAAAACTCAAACAACAACAAACATAAAATAATAGACTTGTGCCTTGGGTCTCACCAGGAATGCTAGAAATGTGTGTAGATGAAATTCCTAGTCTAAAAATACAAAATGAAATAAAATGCAATACAAGGAAAACACAAACAACACCTCAATGATTAGCCTAGTTGAACTTGAACAAAATGAAATATAAAGAGCAGTATGTTACCTTTTCCAAGTTGATGAGTTGGTTGGCCCTCTTGATTCATTTGATTGTGTGCTCCTTTGGGAGTAAAATAACATGAAACCTAATGCAAAATGATGAGGATGAGATGAGGAACACAATGGTGCAAGTGGGTATTTGGATAGATGCAAGATATGAGCTAAAAGATGCAAAAATAGTGGATTCTTGTTGGAGTGTGCTTGAGGGCCTAAATGCTAGAATGTTAGATTGAATGAATCCTACAAATGAGGGAAAAATCTTCTAATTTTAGGGAAAATGCCTCTAAGAAATGGAGGGTTGAGATGATTCAAACATGGACAAGATCAAGGGCTAGGGTGAGTTGAGGACTCATAAGCCTTCACATCTTACCATGTGTCCAATGAGGTGTCAAAGGGAAGGTGAGGTGGAGGTACCTTGGGATTGGGACAAGATCTCCTCATAAAGGAGGTATTTGTCCCCATATGAAATATGTGACACATGAGGAATTAAAAATTCCTCAAATATCCTTATGGGGAAGAGGAGAGAAATTAAAATTTCTAAAAGACATGGGGGGAATAAATGTGAATTTTAAATTCACATGGGGGAATTGGTTGCCTGCTCCAAGAGGAGAAAATAATTAATGAAGGTTGAATTAGGGGTATTCCATAAATGGTATAAGGATTAGGTTGACCTAATCAAGTAATTAGGGTTGTGCAAACAAGGGATTAAGCTGATTAATCAAGGATTAGAGGAAGTGGATAGTCATGGAGGATGTGACACTAATCTTGATTAAGGGTGTGCACATCCTAATCATGGATTGATTAAATTAATCTAGATTAGATGGGGATTATGGAGGATGGGACAAGGAGAGAGAAAAATGTGAATTTAAAATTGATTTAAATTCATCAAGCCAAATGACTAAATTTAATATATTAAAGCATTTATTTAATTTAGGGAAGAAAGGGGACAAAAGATAAAGCATTTAATTATTTAATTAAATACCTTAGGAACATTAGAAAAAGAGTAAATATTAATTAAATAAATTATTTAATTAACATTGATGAAGGGATGCAGGATAGAAGAATAAAGGGGATGAATTTGACCATATGGGGGTTAATCTTTTATACTTTATGGTGTGTGGTTTTTCATATATATATATATATATATATAAATTTATTCAATTGTTTATTGATATTCTCTTAGTTTTATAATAAATATATATTTCTTATTTCTTTTGTTTCTTATATATATTTATTTATATCTTTTAAACCTTTTTGAGTTTAATTTTAATTTTTTTATGTGTGTCTTTCTCATAAATAAATAAATAATATATATATATTTAAGCTTTTGTTTATTCATATTCATATATATATATATTCTATTTTCATTTGTCTTGTTTTATAGGGGTTTTTAATTGTTTTTCTTTAGTGGTCCCTTTCAAATTTTTTTTTTTTTTTGCCTCTTTTTCTTTAGGAATTTAGAAATTCCTACTGTTTGGAAAATTTTATTTTTCCTTTTATTTTCTTCTAAATTTTTCTCTTGTGTCTATTTTATCCTTTTCGTCCTAGTAGCCTATTTCTCTTGTGTCTATTTTATCCTTTTCGTCCTAGTAGCCTATTTGGTATCTTATTGGTTTGCATTTTGTGTACCCCCCTTCTCTCCCTCATCCCTCCCCTTGGTATTTTTAGCTAGTTCTTGGTCTGCAACTTATCATTTTTCTCCTTGAGCTCTCAACTATCCTAATGATGGATCACAGAGTGTGATCCGAAATGTTGATTCAAAAAGCTCTCACACAATCAAATCCAAAAGTCATCTAGCAATAATCAATATGGATAATGGAAATGTGATATCTTTAATTCATATGGGGGTGGTCAAATTTGGATGTGTACATTTTTCCCCTCTTCAAAATACTATGCAAACAAGGGATTAAGTTGATTAATGAAGGGTTAGAGCAAGTGGAGAATCATGGAGGATGTAACACTAATCCTAATTAAGGGTGTGCACATCCTAATCATGGATTGATTAAATTAATCCAGATTAGAGGGAGATTATGGAGAATGGGACAACGAAAGAGAAAAAGGTGGATTTAAAATTGATTTAAATTCACAAAGACAAATGAATAAATTAAATAAACTAAAGCATTTATCTAATTTAGGGAAGAAAGGGGACAAAAGATAAAACATTTAATTATTTAACTATGTCATAAATTTCATAAGGATTAGGTTGACCTATTCAAGTAATTAGGGCTGTGCAAATAGAGGATTAATTTGATTAATGAAGGATTAGAGCAAGTGGAGAATCATGGAGGCTGTGACACTAATCCTGATTAAGGGTGTGCACATCCTAATCATGGATTGATTAAATTAATCTAGGTTAGAGGGGGATTATGGAGGATGGGACAAGGAGAGAGAAAAATATGAATTTAAAATTGATTTAAATTGACAAAGCCAAAGTTCTAAATTAAATAAACTAAAGCATTTATTTAATTTAGGGAAGAAAGGGGACAAAAGATAAAGCATTTAATTATTTAATTAAATACCTGAGGAACATTATAAAAAGATGAAATATTAATTAAATAAATTATTTAATTAACACTGATGAAGGGATGTGGCATAAAAGAATAAAGGGGATGAATTTGATCATATGGGGGTGGTCAAATTTAGATGTCTACACCTTTCAATATTTATTTACCTTTGGTGGTGATGTATTTACATTTCCTTTTTTAAAACTTGCATTTTTTGGTGATGTTTTATTAAAGAACTTAATAATTTGTGTCGCCAAAAAGTGTATACTTTTCTTGATATGGGAATAATTGATGAAAAAACAAACTTAATGAGGCCTTGATTTGGTGTTGTGAGGTGTTTTACACATCCACACTAGGTCTTGGACCCTTTCAAACAAAATAAAATTCATTTAACAATGTCTTGTGAAGGTGTTGTAAAGTGTTGTGAAAGACTTTCACGCCTCTCTAGACTTAATGGTCCCATCTTTCCATAATTCAAAATTGCAAAATATATTTAAATGCATTCTCACATTAATCTAGAAGTCTTGTGAATTAAACTTGATTCTAATCTAGTGTTGTAATGTGTCTTACACATTCACATTGGGTGTTGTGCCTTTCTAGGTTAAGTGGACCTCATTTTAATGATATAAAGTGCATTGAATCACACTTTCACATTGAATTCTATATCCCAAGCCATAATTGACCTTTACATCATCATTCATAGGGCCCTATTGCTCCATATTGTGCATCCCAAGGAATAATTTGATCAAATACCTTATGAAATCAATATAATAATTGAAAATCCTCATTCCCCAACATTCGAGATGTCAAAAGGGCCCCTCTAGGACTAAGTCACCCATCTAGGTGAATGAGCCCCTACCAGGTGGGACTAAGTCACCCAACATGGTGACTTGTCCAATTTGACCTATTTTCAAGGTTTGAGTGGAGAATTTTGGAATTTAAGTTTATTTTTCTTTCATGTCAACCTTAGGGATCCAATTAACAGAAAAATAAGGTGAATTGCCTATAAATACAAGTCTCTAAACCCTAATTCATAAGAATTTTAACTCATCATTATTCATTCATCATTCATCATGTTCTCAAGTCAAGTAAGTTAGGATTTTAGCATTCTAAGTCATTATGATAGTATTCAAGGACATTCAAGGGTAGTTTCTTCATGTTTTACTATATACATTCAAGATAAATCATCATGGAAAGGTATTAAATCCATTGTTTCATGCTTCATTACATCCTTTCTCCATTTTGGTTTAATTACCTAAAAATGAGGTTTGACCAAGGCAAACCCGCATGCCCTAACAACCAATATTTTCTCCTTCTCTCTTTGCTTGCAAAGCCCAAAATAACAAAAAAAAGTCACTTTTAGACCTATCCTTGCTTGCAAAGCCCAAAATAGAAAAAAAAAGTTACTTTTAGACCCAATTATTAGAGTTTTAGAAGTAGACACCTGTCAAGATCTGAAGTGTAGACTAAGGGCTTCTGTTTCCAATTTTAAATTTTTAGAAATTTAGAAGTGGAATAAGTCACCAAAAATGGTGACTTAGTCCCAATAAACTTTATTTTTGAAGGTTTTTGTAGATTTGGATGTTCATTTGGCTGAAACGAGCTCTTTAATAGTTTTTCCAGATCTGGGACTAAGTCACCCAAATTGGCACAAGTGTCCCAATCAATTTTTGCAATAGTTTTTTAGGATTCTAGACTTTAATTCCATCCTTTTTCAACCTCCAAGTGCACACATTCTATTTCATAGCTTTCTATCTAGTTTTGTTTGCATTTCTAGCTCATTTATCACATGTTTGCATACAACACTGTGTTTTCCAATAATTTTTATTTCTTAGGTTTTACATTAATAAATCATTTCCTTTTCAATTTATTGCATTAGGACATCATATTTAGGAATATTTAACCCATAATAAAATTAATATTGAATGTACAAATTAGCATTTTAGGCCCATTCCTCTCCTTTTAGGTGAAAAACCTAGAAGAGTTAGAGGAACCCTTGTACACCCAAAATCTTTGTCCACATAATTTATATAGTTCCCCTCTTGTTTGCATCTTGTAGATGTGAGATCAGTGTTTCAAATTCATCATTTTCTTGTGATTTTTGTTGTGGTTGTATTCTTTCTTTGAATGGTGTATGGATTACCACATATTTGAGATGAGGTTCCTCAACATGTTAGTTTTTGGAATTTTGTCTTGTAAGAGTGTATTATTAAGGAGGTGAAATCATGATGTCCCCAATATAAATATATAAAAGGGATAGAAAAATATGCAAGGGGAAGGCATTATAAATTTCGTGTGGGTATAAATTTTGAAGACATTAAAAGATGAGTATCTTGGGTGGGGAGTGCATTATGCTACCTACTATAAGGATATGGAAATGAAAGCTTGGTGTAGAGTATGCCACTCTAAGTGTAAAGATGTTGCAATGGAAGCTCAATATATAGTGATATAGAGGATGATGTGCCTAAAGTTGGGGTAACTCTACAAGTATGATGTGGTAAGTTAGGATGACAATGTGATCTCGACACATGTGATATAGTGAATTAGACCCAATAATATATCTTTTATGGTTGTGCATTATAATAATGTTTAGTTTCATTATATTACCAAATGCTTGTAACCTCAAATTCATCCATTGTATATCTAACAAAGACTTCAAAAACTCACATGCTTGTGCTACCAATATTTTTTAAAGGATTTTTCCCCTTAAAGAGGCCTAGGATATTTGTAACAATTTCTTAGTTACTAACAATAAAATTTGTGTAATTATTCATTTTTTTAATTAATTATTTGTAGTGAAAATATGGATAATAGTGGTAAAAAATATTTGTATTAACCAAAAAGCCATAAGGCCACACAATGTTATATGTCGATAAAAGTATAAAATATTGTTGGATGTGGATTCACTCTGAGAGGGGGGGTGAATCAAAGTGATATAATTTTTAAAATTTTGGATTTGAATGCACAAATAAAATTTTTGACCTTGAAATAATGTGAAGTTTTAACCAAACACATGAACACTTAAACTTTACAGTAAGATATGCAAGAGACCCAACCCATATTAAAAGCATCATGTAGCATTGTTCCATCAAATTTTGAACAACCGTTTTTATGCTTTTTGAAACAAGACTTCAACTTTACACAATGCAGGTTTAACTTGCTTTAGGAAGTTTTTTAAACAAACTTAACTTGTCTTTTAAACAAACTAAAAGTATTAGAGCAATGACTAATTAAAAACATTAACTTGAAACATAATGAGTGACACAAATAACATCACATAACACAAATATTTCCTGAGTGGAAAAACCCTCTTGGGGTATAAAAGACCACTCGCAAACTGATCCCTTTATTCATTCAAAAGAGCACCAACTCTGTTACAATGTGGAGCACCAACTCCCATAAACTTTCTGAAGCACCAACTTCATCAAACATTCAAGGTATTGCAACCCATTAGAACCTTATAACTGTTATAACTCACTATAGTTATAAAATTACAATAGGATACAAAATGATTTTGCAATAATGCCCAATTGAAAATAATCTTTGTAATACAACTAGAGATGAAAGAAATATGAGCCCACTTTTCCTCTTTACAAAATGATATTACAATAAACAATACTTTGTCTAGTCTATTTCATCTCATCACCATCTCAAGTGTTTTTGCAAAGATATATATATATATATATATATATATATATATATATATATATATATATATATATATATATATATATATATATATATATATATATATATATATATATATATATATATATATATATACAATGTTTGTAAAATAGTTATTCATCTTTTCAAAAACCTGTATCCAATAACCAGATTTTATAAACTGGTAAACAATAACCATAATACCCCTACAGGTTTAAAGAATAACCATAGATATATCAATGAAATGGAACTGAAAATGATAAAACCCTTGAGCAGACTTGGGTTAATGAAAAACATGATTAATCCTTTAAAAATTTCTGATCTTCAACTTAATCACAAAAAATAGTTACCTTTGAAGCCAACACAAAAATTGCAAACTAAAAACAAAAATACCTATCAAGGCGAAATTTTTTTTACCAGTTGATTGTGCAAACTTCTTATAACTTCCTCACTGAAACTCTTCCAACTTTCATCTTGAAAGCCAACTATAAACCATGATCTCAAATCTTCCATGGCAGTGTAGCTAGGGATTAGACTTGTAGTATGAAATGTAGTTACACATAACAATAAATTTTTTTTCCCTAACTTTTCTTTACATCGAACTCCCAAATCATAATATATAACTTTTGAAATACATGAGTCAAAATGAAATAATTTTGAGATCCAAGGAATCTAACAATATGATGTGCCTTATCAAAATCCATGAGACACAACGAGCACCCAATATAAGCCGACTGTCCAAGTAATAAGTGTGGCGAAAACCACATGCATGGAAAAGACCAAAGTCTCCAAAATAAATGATAACCATCAAATGTTAATATGTCTACACTAGAATGATGACATGAGCCCGAAACCTTAATAATATCATCGATGTCAACTAATAGTGTTAAAGAAGAACACTTTAAAGTATAACATTTATGATCCCAAAAAATATGGTGTCGACCTTAGTGCTTTATGAAAGCACTTTTAAAATAATACAAAGCACTAAGTATTTTCAATCCGATAGCACTATAAAATATGGTTAGTAATCAAAGTGATTGATAATACTGTGTTAGCATTTAAAAAAAATGAAAGCTTGAATACCATGAATAATCAATTTAACATTGAAACCTAAGTATGTACAACATGTAGTGCTGAGTCACAATGAAGTGTGAATTCATGCTATGTTCATGGTGTTAAACTGAAGCTCGATACTATCAAGTATATGTGAATAAATGTAGTCACCAAATGTATAAAAACATTGAATTTGAATATCAAAGATTGAACTAAATCAACAATATACCTTTCCAATCACCTGCAAGAGTTAACACTGTATCAAATAGACAACACCATGATCTTGCGATCAACATAGAAACCTTTCATGTTTAGAATCTGATTACGAAATTAAGTCAATTTGAAGCATATGAACCGGACGAAGACTTCATATATACCAACCACTGTGTCCTAGCCAATGACACCAAGACAATGCGAAGGAGTCATGAAGATATGCAATGACAAAAAGAAACTGAAGAGTATATAGTAACCCCATATACCAATGATGCCAAATGAAATATCAAACTCAAGTGACAAAGAGAGGATTAATATAATTCCAATCCAATGTACCATGTATCAAATAATGTATAATAACCATCAACATCAAAGAATTGTGTGACAGTCATGAAGAACATTAATAGAATGCCATGAAGACATAATCAAATGAATCTTGTCAAAGATGCTATGATCAACCTGATAATGAGCAATTGAAATAATAAACCTATTGTGCAATAAAGAAGGGCCAATCTGTCCAAATGAAACCAACTGTTCCATGATATCACCTAAAAAACCAATGCCACCTGAATAGACAAAATAAATTTTATCTGGACATGAAGCTCGACATGATCAACACCATAATAAACAAATGCATCCAAATGCATCAACCCAAAGCATGGTCCACAAAATACTGAATATGCCAAACTAAATACAAAGAGCACCAAGTATCATAATTCCAATCACCAATCAGTTTTATCATCAAGGGAAATATACCTCAAAGAGTTCAAGTCAACAAATATATCTAATAAAGTCTTAAAGGCTTGAAAAAAATCTATATGGATATAAAATGTCACATATTTGTAATACAAAACCTATGTCCAAAAATTCCATATAGGCATACAACAAAGGACCCTAATGTAGTCATTTCCCACTAGTGGAAGGAAATAGATCATGAGCTACCCTTGAATATCAACTAGATGTAGATGCATATGATTTTGGTTTATTTTGAGTGTGCTCACTCATCCTCCTCTCTAGACTCCTTTGGATGTCCATCTAATACAATAAAAAGTATAGACATTAATATATATAGAAATTAAATTATAGAATGACATATAATAGAATAATCACTTACCACATACAAATAATTAAGATGTTCATCCACAACAAGGCTATATTTATGATTTGGAGTCACAAGCCCCTATAGCAAGCATCAAGATAATAATTAAACTACATACAAGTATCATTACATTTTTTAATAATAGATCAATAAAGAATAAATATAATGTGAATTTTTCTAATCTCTCTCAAACCTTTGTCAAAGAAGAAAAAATTTCTACTATTGTAACAACACCATGGTCCAATTTGGCACAAACATCAGGAGGAGTATGTAACATCAACATTTGAAAATGAAACAACAAATATTGTTCAATTACCAAACATACCTAGCATTGTTTTACAACACCATTAATAAATAAACTATCTGGGTGAAATTTTATTGACAACAACTATTGTGAGGTGTTGATGTTGAAGGTACATCATCAAAAGTTCTATTTGACATCCAAAGTGAGTTATGAGAAAACCATTCATATAAGTGCAATGTAGAAAAATGTATCCCCTTTACATTTTCACACATATTTTGGAGTTAATATTAAAGTGAACTTAATAATGCCTTAATTTAGTATTGTAATATGTATTTTACATATTCACATTAAGTTTAGGGCCCTATTAATTAAAATGGACTTAATTGTGCCTTATTTTTGTTGTTGTAAAGTGTACCCCTTTACACTTTCACACTTATCTAGGGATCCTTTCATTAATTGAGCCTAATTTTCCTTAACTAGCCTCTTTAATTCAAATCCAAGCCTAATTAATGATATTTTATGAAGAGGAAACCCACCATTCATTAATGCCTAAACATAACACTTCTCATTGAGAAATGTGTACACTAGTTGAGTGACCTAGGACCCATTCACCTATGGGAAAATGGGTCCTCATTTAGACCTAGGACCTAAATTTAAATTATTATTTTTTGAGGTACATTTTAACATATTCAAGTCCATATTCACATGTTGGATTGTGTTATTTGAATTTTAGAAAATTAATGATACATATCTATAAATATAAGGCCATTTCACTAAGTTTTATCTAAGATTTTCAACCTAGCAATTTTGATCTAAGAAATCTAGAGTTTTCAAGAGCATTTCAAGAGAAATTCAAGGCATTCAAGAGAAAATTTATTGAAGAATTATTGTAGAAATCAAGATCCAATTATCATAACAAAGTCTTCTTACATCATGCATATTTTAGGAGCTAATATGATGATGTAGGTTTCATGATCCATTCACACATTCAAAGCATTATTTCAAGTCAAGATTCAAGACCAAGAATGACAATGATTGAATCCATTTCATGCAAGTTACAGATCTACATTCCAAGGTTCATTCAAGGGTTTGGTGAGTTGTGACACTAATTTGTTCATTCATCATTTCTTTCATGCTATTTCATTTCATTTCAAGGTCTAATTACCAAAATAGGATTTGACCAAGGAAAACCCCCATTCACCAAAAACAAACATTTTTTCCCTTCTCTTTCTGTATTGCAGATTTGCAAGTTGAAAAGTTTAAGATCTCAAAAGTTGCAAAATTGCAAAATTTTCAAAGTTTCCACCTTTGTTGTCATCTCACAAAAACTTAAATCTTAGATTTATTTCTGACTATTCGAATTTGAAAATTGGGAATCTGGAACTATAGACACAAGATCAAAGGACCCAAAAACAGATTTTGAAGAGCCCTAGCCAACACTCATTCACCATAGGGCGAATGAATCCTTAGAAAAATTCTGATTTTTTTTTTTTGTGAGAGGTACACAACATTTATCCCTTCCAGATCTGCTAGAAACTTTGTAGGTTTCTTTAGTTTTTTGCTTAATCTACTAAATCCTAGTTATAGATTTCATTTTGGAGTTGATTTTCTATTTTTAATCCTTCTCCCCAAAGTGTTGCTTGACCTAGATCCCCATCCTAACACAAAAAGGGAAATTGCAAGATTCCTTAAAGAATTCACTCACCTAAGGGTTGAAAGTGGATTTTGACTTGAGGGATCTCATTTCTTGAATGAAATAGAAGGATAGGTGGATTCATTCACCCTATTTTGACCTTTCTATTTATAGTAAGTTTGGTGAAACATTTCAAATTTAGTGTAAAAACCCATGTGTTTGAATCCCTACCTCATGTTTCTATGTTTCATTTTGGCGAACCTGAGTTTTGAACATTCTAATTTCTGATTTGGAGTGCATTAAAATCCTAGATATAGAATTTGAATCAATTCATTGCATTTATGGTTTCTAAATTTGGCATAGAGTTGCATTGCATTTTAGGTGTAAACTTGCACTTTGCATTCATTTTAAATCTAAAAATTCAAAAAATTGCATGCATATTACATTAATTTTGCATAGTACTTGAATATGAGTGTACTTTGCATCATTCATTTTAAAAAATTGAGTCAAAATTGCATTTCAAAAAGTGTCATAGTTCATCATTTATCCTTCATTTCACTTGCATTAGGTCATCAAAATCTAGAAAATTTTGACACAGTTGTTACAATCTAAAACCTGGCACAAAAAACACATAAAGTAACTTTGTTGGCTGACAGATTTATCACCTAACTCTATATTCTCATGCCCACTAAGGTAAAAAATGTAACCATAGTTGAATTGGTAATCATATAATTCTTAGACCGATTCTTTGTTTATTTTAAAAGGTAGCAGCTACGTTTGTTTGATATTCAATGAATAATTTTTAACTACTATTGCTTTTAACTAGAAAGAAAATAAAGGAAGGGGCTTTCAACCATAAAGCTTTAAAGTTATTCATCAACTTCATAAGATAAAACTAAAAATTTCTCCTAACTAAAATGAAATCAAATATCACCATAGAATCTTTATCCACAAATAAATGATACTACTATGATGTAACAATTCAAAATATCTATCATTCCAATAATAGATCAAAGACTAGCAGAAAATTCAACATAAGTAGAAAAAATTCATACACCATTAT
The DNA here is from genome assembly GCA_007258455.2 of Sequoia sempervirens. Lineage (NCBI taxonomy): Eukaryota > Viridiplantae > Streptophyta > Pinopsida > Cupressales > Cupressaceae > Sequoia > Sequoia sempervirens. Next base: position 34,745,494 of record VDFB02252616.1, read on the forward strand.
TCAAAGATTAAAAATGCATAAATTCCACCATTGTCTTCTATATCAAAATAATAGAAAGCAACCATTCAGATAACAAAGTTTTTCTCTAATGAGTAAATCAAAGTTTTCCCAAAAGATCCTAATCACATCAGCCAAATCCATATTTAAAGCACAAAAAAATTGTCATGGTAATGGTTTCTTGAAAGTAACTACACAGAATAATTAAAAAAAAATTTAAACATAAAAGAGCCAAATTAAAGAAAGTATCAAGGAATACTAAAAATAACTATGCATCATCTCCCACCTCTTCAACCTCTTCATCTTCCAGATCTTCATCAACTTCTTGTTGTAACAGTTTTTCTTGTGCCTTCATCTTGGATTTGTAAACCCTGTACTTGGTAATAATTGCAAGTAACTCCTTGCTCCCCTAAGTCATGGTGATTTGTAGTCCAGTTCTTACTTTGGTTAAAGCCGCTTCAGACTCATTCAAGGTGTAAGACCTCCTACTTGCTTCTATTTTAAAGGAAGTGAGATTAAATTGCAATCTATTGAGCTTCGAGAAAGATTCTTTAGTCATGGTAGTAGGATCAACCATCTCCTTATTGAATATTTCTTTGAATTTTAGACAAACTTCCTTTGAATCCAAAATCTTTTCATCAAACTCATTAGTTATCTCCACTTTTAGGTCATGAAAATTTCCTTTTATCTCCACCAACATGTCTAGATATCTTTAAAGTACTATAGAAATATCTTTTACCAAGGTGTCATAGATGCCCAATTTCCACTCCAATGAGTTGGGCCATGAAGGATCTAACTCCTTTGGATCACTTACAATTTTTTCATTGATTAATTTTATTCAATCCATGGAAATCAATTCTTTTATTTCTTGTGAGAGCACATAGAGACTATTCTAATCTTTTCTAATCTTTTGTAGCTCTTCCATCAATTTCTTCCTTTTATCAACTACTTGAGTGTAGAAAAGCAAAGACTTATTGATAAAGAGGATATTTTCTTCAAGAATTTCATCAATCTAGTCAATGACATTTTTGGAATAGCTCAGGTTCTTTCTGATCAATTGCATTGTAGACCCATCAATAACTTTTGCTTGAGGACTTAAGGCTCCACTAGATATAGAAGGGGGAACTATAGAAGAAATGAAGTTCTTGAAATAAAGAACCTAGGATCGCAATGCCACTTTTTTTTTCTTTATTCCTTTACTGACCTAATCAAGGAATTGACTAAATAATTAGCATGATACACATCCCCTTCAAGTGTTTGAGGCCCCATGTCAACATGTGTGATTTTTTAGTCAACTACTGTTATCTCATTCTCATTTAAATCTTTTATTGGATTTGCAATTTCAAATACCTGGTTAGTAGAAGTAGGATCATTCATCATTCTTGACATCTTAGGAGCTTTCCTAGGCCTTGAAGAAGTCTAGAGAAAATTTGCAATTGTATCTACTCCAACTATTATTGTAGGAGTGTATTTCCTATTTTTCTCTACTAGCTTTCTCAACCATATTGGGGAGGCTTCAATCAAAGTAGAATCTTTATTCACTAGAGCAATTTCTCTAGACTCTCTAGGAGTAATGGGTATATTTTCTATAGGGGAAGAGAGTACTTCGGACAAAGGAGGAAAAGTATTATCTTCAACTATTTGCTAAAAAATAGCATCAAAATCCTCAGGCGCGGGTTTCATTTGATAAATATTCTTTTTAGGAGTAGGGGTAGATGCGCTGTCTCGTTCACACACTGAATTCAGTTTAACCATCTCCTCAAGCTTCTTTCCATCACCTCTAGACTGTGAATTTTCACTAGAAGACCTTGTATCCATTCAAGCTGATGATGTACCCATTGTAAGTTTCTGAGAGGACCCCTATTCATTTTTCTAAGAAGATTTTAGTTCTTTAGTAGAACTTTCAACTTGTCACCATTTTCCTTCCATCCAATCTTGAGTTCTTTTCATCACTGGAGCAGCTCGTATATTTATATCCAAGACTTCATTTTTACTCCAATCAACCTTGGGATGAAATTTATTAGACAATTTCTCATATTTAGGGTTAATGACCACTGAATCATTAGTTGTACCTTCAGGAATCTGGAAAGGAAGACCAAAATCTTGTATCTGCTTGAGGGTTAACCTCATGTAATCTCTTTTTAGGACTTCATTTTCATCAACACAATCTTCCCAGAAGTCCTTAATAGAAGGCTGATGTTGATATGAACTTCCTCCATACAAATTCTATCTCACGAAACCCTTACTATGAAAATTAGCCCTCATGAATAAATGTTGGAGGTTAGACTCTTTGATAAGTCCTTCAACACATTTGGCCATCTAATTATTTTTGCATGTGAAATATGGAGTTGTCAATGGAAAAGGATACCCGGACTTCCCCATATTCATGTATTTTACATTCACAATGACCATTTGTCTACAAACCTCTAGAAACACTAACAAATATTTAGGATATATAGGAAATTTTAATGGGGCTTTCTCAAAACCTCATATTCTCAACTAAGAAAATCTATCAAATTGAATATAAAAGCTTCCAATTTCTGATACAAGAGACATTGAATCAGAAGAAAAACATATTTTAAGATTTCCATCCAATTTCTGTACAACTTGCATCAAGAATGTATCATTCACAAGGGAAAAATCTCCCATTTCGACTTAGTAAAATGTGGGTAGCACTTATATATGAGCATGATAGAAGTTGGAGGTATTTGTGGCTTTAATCCTAGCCAAAATAACCTTTGACTAACTATAATGTATATTAAACAAGAACACAGATGGAAGGTAGCAGTTTTTTGAAAATTGACTAACTGCTCATTCAAATGGAAGCAAATTATCTTAGCCTAATCAATGAAAAAAAATTCATCATAGATATAGCCAAAATGAATTGACACATCCAATCTTCAAAAGACTCAATTCGTACATTCCCAACAATGTGATGTAACAAAACAATGGAATTTGTAATTTCCTCTTGGAAATGTATTCTTTAAGTTTGGTAGGTAATTGTGACTTACTTCTTTTCTCCTGTTTCAACCAACCTTTGGCCATAGAATTCTTGCACCAATTTTCATTGAATTTGAAAAATCACTAGCTGGTCCAATAGACATGTCCTTCATGGGCGTTCTCTCCAGAATCCTTAGTGCATGAGAAACAACTCCAGGGTAAATCTTAGCAACAACAGTCCCGTCCATGACTTTGATTTCTTTTGTTTCTAGATTGTATCTTCTCATGCATGTTCCTATTAGGTCCATGCTTAGAATGGAAATTTGAAAACCCCTAGTGTGAGCTAGTCCACTTTCTAACAATTTTGTGTCTATATCAACTCTTTCATCACTTTCCAAATGCACCCAGAATTCCTTGAGCTTAAATGATCCCAGCTTAGTGTCCCTTACGCCGAGCCAACAATTTTCAATTCTAAACTACATGAGCTCATAGTACATAGAGGAACACTCCTACACTTGAAGAAATAATTATAGATGATAGAGGTGCTATTGTAGATTCAGCCAAATAAATTTTCACCACCTTAAGTCATGCAAATGACATGATGCACATTTGGTGTTGAATTAATATGGCATTCTATTTTTATCCTTGATAAAGAAAACCATAATATTTGCATGCTCTACAAAAATATTTGATAAGAAAACCCTAGGTTGTACCTTATGCCTCATTAAATGCATGGATGGTGCCTCCAAACATGCAAGAACACAACATATTACCTTGTCACAGAAAAATAAAATTTGATAACTCAGAGTCAGGTGTTACAAAGTTATGGAAACCTCCGACTCGTTGACTACACAATGGATTGACTCACTTGATGCCACAAAAGAAGAACAAGTCTAGTCATCAAGAAGTTAGGAAAAAAAAACCTAATGAAAGGATTAAAAGACACTCAATGCCAACAACCTAGGTTTGAAAACTTATAAACTATGTGACAAGGAGTTAGAAACTTAGGGGGACCCATGACATAGACTAAAATGAAGGCAAATACTTTAGACTTGGGTGGAAAATAAAAGATTAAAGACCAAGCAAAAAAAAGTTTGAAGGGGCATGATACATAGTACACCTGTAGGTAACATTGGCTCTGAATGGGGACCAGGACTAATAGGACACAAAGAATCTAGAAACATGGCATAAAGCCTTATTCATTGGGAAACGAAGTCAAAACCAGAAAATCCAAAAATTGAACAAAACAAAAAAAAGCTATGTACAAGGATGGACTCAATGGAACAATTATTCAAGAAGTTTCAAATCTTTCCCATTATTGGCAAGAGGTAGAACAATACCATTAGGATATGCCAATCAATAAGCATGATCACCAACAAGTTGCTTGATCAGTAAAGGTCCTCTCTAGAGAGAATCAAACTTTTTATGTGCTCCCTTTGCCTCCCTTCTCCTATCCTAGAGAAGAACTGAATCACCAACTGAAAAATCCCTTTGTCTAGCCCTTTTATCAAAAACCTTTTCTTACCATCTATTGATGTTTGGTAATTCTATCCACCACAACTTCCCTTTCTTCCTCCAACTTATTTAGATACATAATCCTCTTTTCCAAAGCAGTCTAAAATTGCTAGTCTTCTATAGCCTTTTGTAAATTCAGTGTTGAAATCTCCAATGGTGTAGGAAAAGTGTTATCAATTCCATATACTAATTGAAAAGGAGACATTCCGATAGCTCTTTTATAGGTAACTCTGTCAGCCCATAGACCATCATATAACTTTTTATGCCACCCTCTTTTATTTTCATCAACCAACTTTTTGATGATGGAAATTAAATTCTTATTACTCGATTCGGATTGCCCATTTCCTTAAGGATAATAATCAGATGAATGAGTGATACTAATACCATAATCATAGCAGAAAAGAGTAATTTTAGTAGAAGAAAAAGAGATAATGTTGTTAGTGGCAATTTTCTTGGGCACTCCAAACCTTACCAAAATATTCTCCTTCAAAAAATTACACACAACCTCAACACTTGGTAGTATGATTCACTGGAATAGCTTCCACCCATTTGGTGAAATAGTCTATAGTAGTCAATACGTGTGTGTGCCCCACACTAGAATTTAGATTGATTGGCTCAATGAAATCTAGACCCCATTACTGAAAGGGTTCATCAATTACTATAGGTTTTAAGGGTAAAGTAGCAAGCTGTGGTTAGCTAGTGAATTTTAAAAACTTCTCACATTTTGATACCCACTCATAGGAATCTTTGAACATACTTGGCCAATAAAAAATATGACGTAGAATTTTGAAAGCTTCCACATAAGCTGAAAAATTTCCACCACATGCTTCATTGTGAAAGATTTCTAATAAATTTTTCTATTGTTCCTTATCAACACACCTTAAGAAAGTCCCATCCACACATTTTTTATACAAATTACCTTCCTAGAGAACATACTTGTTTTCTTTAAGCTTTAATTTTCTCTTTCCTTTTGATGAAAAATGTGATCGGTAATCACCATAGGTCAAGAAATAAGAGACATTAGAAAACCAATCATCAATTGTGCTCATGAACAATACTAATGGTAATTCTTCTTCTTCAACTGATTTACTTTCAACAATCATTTTGGCCTGACCTTTTCCCCTTACTAGATTAGTGGGTTTAATATTTAGACCATATTATTGGATCCGGGTTATCGAAGATCCTCTTTTATCGCATCCAATATATTGTTGAGGAAGAATACTTTTCAAAGTAGTTTTAGGAACAAAAACAATAGCATGAGAATGAAGAATATAGAACCTGAAACTCTTGAGTGCCTTCACAATAGTGTATGCATGTTTCTTAAGTGGTGAATATTTATTTTCATACTTCTTCAGAGGAGTGCTCATAAAAGAGATAGGGGATTCAATACCTTTCTCATCATTTTGTAGTAGGATGGTCGACAAGGTGTGCTTTGGGGCATAACTATATATGGTGAAATCTTTAGTACAATCAAGATGAACTAAAGTGGGAGCATTTGCAATTGCAGTTTTAATATCTACAAAAGATTTTTTTTCCTTCATTGCTCCATTTAAACACTAGGTGATCCTTCATCATATCAAAAATGGGCTTTGTTAGCTCAACAAAATTAGGAGCAAACCTCCATAGAAAGTTCACTTGACCAAAGAAAGATCTGGTACCATCCTTGTTGGTAGGTAATCCCAACTGTATGATTGCTTTTACTCTCTCTAGATCTATTATAATTCCATCCTTTGAGACAATGTGACCTAAGAGTTTTCCCTCAACTACAACGAAGATATACTTCTTAGGGTTTATAGAGATACCTTCTTCTCTGTAGTGTTGCAATACGACTTCCAAATCATGTAAATGATTGGATCTCTTTTTAGAAAAACTGTTAGGTCATCCAAATAAATCACTATAATTTTATTCCTAAGATCACCAAAGGATAAGTCCATAGCCCTTTGAAAAGTGGCCCCTGAATTAATAAGGTTGAATGGCATTCTATTGTAGGAAAATGCACCAATGGGCATGGTGAACGTCATTTCATGCTGGTCTTTTAGAGCTACTTTGACCTGATTATAGCTTCAGAAGCCATCAAGCATGGATATCATTTCAGAGACAACAACTATTTGTAGAATATGATCCATCATAGGTAGTGGATAATTATCTTTCAGAGATGATTGAATTAAGTTTCTGAAGTCAACACATATCCTTATTTCCCCATTCTTCTTTCTCATAGGAAGTATATTGGCTACCCATGTGGAATGATGGATGGGATAAAAAAAATTTATCCTTGAGAATTTTATCAATTTCATTGAAAATAGCTTCTGCATCCTTAGGATTATAAGTTTGTTATTTTTGTCTACAAGGCATAGCACTAGGTATCAAAGGAATTTTATGCTGAAATTTTCCATTTCTAAACTTCTTTAAATCTGCATTACACCATGTAAAAACATCCCTGTAATGTGTCAATAGAGATATCAGTCTCTCCCTCTCTTCTCGGGAACAACAGTTCCCAATACAAACAATCTTAGGATCATCTTTTGTACCAATATTCACCATATCATACTCAACAAATATTTAAACAAAGAGCTTTCCCTTGTGTTTCAAATATTGATCATGTATTTTGAATAAGAGTTCAAGAGAAACTAAACCCTTTGGAATCTTATTACCTTTCAATTGGATAACTTTTGTTTCTTTTCCATTAGGGGCAACAATGTCACCTTCTAAAACATCATTATTTTTATCATCACTACCTTCAAAATAAATGTAAGCAAAGGCTTCAGCTTTCTCTGAAAACTTAATAATTTGTTGATCATTATTGAAGACTTGCCAATGATTTACATTATTAGGGACACTAGGCCTGTAGATGATTTTGATTCTGTAGGGCTCATCTTTGAAATTTGGATGGAGTAGGAGCAATGATACTGAGACTACTAGAGAATCAACCCTGGTATTTTGTTCCTTAGGAACAAACTCTATTGAAAAAGAATAAAAATCTTCTATACAATCCCAAACTCTATTCCGATAATGCTTATTCCAACCATTTTTCATAGTGTACATCTTCCTCACCTGCTTCACCACTAATTTTGTGTCTCCCACAACCCTTAATTATTTGATACCTTTTTCTTTGACTACACTTAGACCAAGCAATAGAGCTTCATACTCAGGCATATTATTGGTATTGGAAAATTCTAGTTTGAAATCAAAGGGGAATTTATAGTCATAAGGTGAAATTAAAACTACTCTAGCATCAAATTCAAGTGCCCACAATTCATTTACTAAATTAGGACTAAATGGTTTAAATTTACCTCTTGATTAGAAGTGCACATATAGATTCTTGGTCTTGTTTCAAGAAACAAAATATTTTCTCTCGGATCGTCACTTTAAGACAATGAACTTTGCCTTAGGTTTAGAATTCAGACATATTTTCTTTCCATCTAAAGGTATTAAGGCATGAGACCAATCCATTTGAATTTCTCCACCCAAATCTTCACAAAAACTCCTACTCAAGAATATACCATAACTTGCAGGAATTTCAGCAACCAATATGGTCAATTTCAGCCCCCTTTTAGGAAAAGTGGCTAGGGCTACTTGAGCATATTTGATTTGACCAATAATAGGAACCAGGGATCCACCCATGGAATAACATTTTCCATAGGAAGAGGTATAAGATAAACCTAGGGTTTTCGCTATTTGGGAAGGAATCACATTTTCGGAAGCTCTAGAGTCAATAATACAATTGCTTAGTCTAGAACCAAAAATGTATAATGATATATAAAAAGGTTCTAGTTTCATGAATGGATTTTGTGAGCTTGAAGGTTTATCTACAATATTAGAGAAAATATGATTCCCAAGATTGGCTTGACTATTATTAGAAATTTGAGCATTACATTGGGACAATGAAGGCTCTTGTTTAACATATTTCACTAGCCTATCTAGTTATGAAGGATTGAGTCTTAAGTATTCAACTTATGAAATTTGAATTTTAGTATTCTTGAAAGAATCAACTCTATCAAATGAACTAGAAGGAAGAGTGACAAAATATGAAGAAGATGGTACCTCAGCTTGTACATTGTTGGGATTATTTTGCACTTGCTTTTTCTGCCTTGTTAAAATGTACTTTGAGGTTGGAGATGAGCTAGCTTGATCAACTTTGGCATATTTTTCTCTAGTAAAAATAACACAATTAGCATCATAAAATATAAAATATACATCCTCTCTTGCTTCTTCCTCTGATACAAACTCAAATAAATTCATGCTAGCTTCATTGGATGAACTAGGCTCCTCCACATATGGTTCAATAGTATGTTCATTCATTGAAAGAATTTGCATGAATCTAATAATCTAAGAACAAGTAGCTCCATCATGATCCGAAGTCAAATGAAAATTACAATGATTTTCCTTACTAGAAGAAGAACCCTCAATTTCTAGACTTTGGTTTGGAGCGGGCAATGAAAATGGTTTGTTGGGAACTCCTTGGTAATTCCTAGGAATATCTTGATAAGGAGTTTGTGTGGAACCCTTTGAAATTTTCCTCTTAAGAGTGATTATGTCATTAGCCAATCTTTGAATGAATCAATTAGTAGAATTTACTGGAAAAGGCTTACCAGTTTGTAGTTCTTTCTTCCATTTTCTAGAGATAATCAAATCATCAAGTCTATTGATACAACTCAATCTTGTGCAACAACTAAATAAACTACACCTTCCCTTTTAATAATGAAACTCACATCTGGTGGAAGAGTGTTAATGAAAATTGCTTTCAACAATTCAGCACTAGGCCTCATGTTTGCAGTGATTCTATTATACAACTTATTAAACTTGGCCACAAAATACCTCATTGACTCATGAATCTATTCCTTCATTGAACCCAATTGAGCAACCAGAACTTGATCATCTTTTGCAGACTTAAACCTATTTTCAAATCTTGTTCTTAGGTCATCCCAATTGTTAATAGATCCATTGTGAAGAGAATAAAACTAGTCAAAAACAACATCTATCAAAGATTCTGCAAAGAGCCTCATAGCAACATCCTCATGTTGTATTGCAAGAATGGAAGAAGTAGCAAATAAAGCTTTCATATTCCCATTAGGAGAAACTTTCCCATCTCCACTAAATTTGGGTATCATCTTTCTTGAATCTTTGGGTAAGTCATGGAGTTGTACACTAGCTCCAAAGGTTAGAGGACCTATGATGGCCCCCCATGGAATAGGTTGTGCCATTACTAGAGGAAAATTTACCTATGTAGGAAGGGTAATACCACACAAAAGAAGAGCTTGGAAAGATGTTTTTGGAACCCCAGATACACTAAGTTTAGGAGGAGGAGAAGATGTTCTGTTGATAGACTTAACTTTTTAGGTGGGTGGAAAATATGAAAAATCAACAGTTTTTAAGAACTCAAAATGTTTATCCACAAGACCTTTTTTCTTATCACTCCTAGTATACCTTTTAGAAGCCAGGTTTTGATAGAACAATGATAGGCCATCAGAGTTGCTAATTTTTATTTATTGATGGTTTCATGGAGGACTTTTCCTATTGTTTACCTAATTTCTAGGAGCATGTGTAGGAGGGGCTCTTACTCTTCTAGCCGGAGGTGGAATGTTTTCTACGAACACAATCTCCTGAGCATTCTCAAAGCACATTGCATTTTTTTTGATAATATCTCCAAGTTCCTCTTCTTCTAATACTTCATTAACTCTATGATATTGATAGTTGGTTCTTCTCTATTGCTAAGCCAACAACCTAAGACCAATAATTACATCTTCTTGATCACCCACTAACCAATCTATGTTAGCTTGAAGGATAAGAGAATTACACATCTGAAGAACCATTACTACTATCCATAGAGAAACTCATTATACAACAATTATTTTTCTATTTTTTCCCCAATAGAGTCACCAAAAATTTGTTGGTTGATAGATTTATCACCTAACTCTATGTTCTCACGCCCACTAAGGTGAAAAATGTAACCACAGTTGAATCAGTAATCATATAATTCTTAGACCGATTCTATACTTATTTTAAAAGGTGGCAGCTACCTTCGTTTGATATTCAAGGAATAATTTTTTACTACTATTGCTTTTAACCATAAAGAAAATAAAGGAAGGGGCTTTTAACTAGAAATATTTAAAGGTATTCATCAACTTCATCAGATAAAACTGAAAATTCTTCACAACTAAAATGAAATCAAATATCACCACAAAATCTTTATCCATAGATAAATGATACTATGATGATGTAACAATTCAAAATATTTATCATTCCAATAATATATCAAACAATGGCTGAATATTCAACATAAGAAGAACAAATTCATACACCATAATTCAAAGATTATGAATGCATAAACTCCACCATTGTCTTCTATATCAAAATAATAGAAAGAAACCATTCAAATAACAAAGATTTGCTCTAATGAGTAAATCAATTTTTTCCCAAAAGATCCTAATCACATAAGCCAAATCCATATTTAAATAATAAAAAAATTATCTTGGTAATAGTTTCTTGAAAGTAACTACACTGAATAATTAAAAGAGTTTTTAAAATTAAAAGAGCCAAATTGAAGAAAGTATCAAGGAAAACTAAAAATAACTATGCATCATCTCCCATTGATTAAGCCTCTTCATCTTCCATATCTTCAACAGCTTTTTGCTGCAAAAGTTTTTCTTGCCCCTTCATCCTAGATTTGTAATCCATGTACTTAGTAATAATTGCAAGTAACTTTGTGCTCCCTAGAGTCGCGGTGATTTGCAGTCCAGTTCTTACATTGGCTAGAGTTGCTTCAGACTCGTTCAAGGTGTCAGACCTCCTTCTTGCTTCCATTTTAAAGGAAGTGAGATAAACTTGCAATCTACTGAGCTTCAAGAAAGATTCTTTATTCATGGTAGCTGGATCAACCATCTCCTTGCTGAATATTTCTTTGAATTTTAGACAAATTTCATTGAGTCCAGAATCCTTTCATCAAACTCATCAGTTATCTCCACTTTTAGGTCATGACAATTTCCTTTTATCTCCACCAGCATGTCTAGATATCTTTCAAGTACTATAGAAATCTCCTTTACTAGGGTGTCATAGATGCTCAATTTATACTCCAACAATTGGGCCATGAAGGATCTAACTCCTTTGGATCACTTACAATTTGTTCATTGATTAATTTCATTCAATCCATGGAAATATATTCTTTTACTTCTTGTGAGAGCACATAGAGACTAGTCTGATCTTTTTTGATCTGTCGTAGCTCTGCCATCAATTCCTTAATTGTATCAACTACTTGAGTGTAGAAAAGCACATATGTACTGATAAAGAGGAAAATTTCTTCAAGAATTTCATCAATCCATTCACTAACATTTTTGGTATAGCTCAAGTTCTTTCTGTTCATTTTCATTGTAGACCTATCAATAATTTTTGCATGAGAACTTGAGGCTCCACTGGATATATAAGGGGGAACTATAGAAGCAATTGAGTTCTTCAAATCAAGAACCTAGGTATGCAATGCCACTTTTTCTTTTCTTTCTTCCTTTACCCACTTAATGAAGGAATTGAATGAATAATTAGCATGATACACATCCCCTTCAAGTGTTTGAGGCCCCATGTCAACATGTGTGATTTTGTAGTGAGCTACTATTTTCTCATTCTCATTTAAATCTTTAGTTGCATATACAATTTCTAATACTTGGTTACTAGAAGTAGGATCATCCAACATTCTTGACATCTTTTGAGCTTTCCTTAGCCTTGAAAAATTCTGGAGAAACTTTGTAATTGTATCTACTCCAACTGTTGTTGTAGGAGTGTACTTACTCTTTTTCTCTACTACCTTTCTCAGCCATACTGGGGAGGCTGCAATCAAATAAAAATCTTTATTCCCTAGAACAATTTCTCTAGAATCACTAGGAGTAATGGGTATATTTTCCATAGGGAAGAGAGTACTTCAGACAAAGGAGGAAAAATATTATCTTCAAAAATTTTCTTAAAAATAGTATCAAAATCCTTAGGCATGGGTTTTGTTTGATTGATCTTCTTTTTAGGAGTAGGAGTTGATGGGTTGTCTTGTTCACACATTGACTTCAATTTAACCATCTCCCTAGGCTTCTCGCCATCACCTTTAGACTATGAATTTGCACTAGAAGACCTTGTAGCCATTCTCCCTAATGATGTACCCATTGTAATTGTCTGAGAGGACCCCTATTCATTTTTCTGAGATTATTTTGATTCTTGAGTAGAACCTACAACTTGTTGCCATTTTCCTTCTAGCCAATCCTGAGTTCTTTTCATCATTGGAGAAGCTCGTATATTCATATCCAAGACTTATTTTTTACTTCAGTCAATCTTGGGATGAGATTTATCAAACAATTTCTCATATTTGGGGTCAATGACCATCGAATCATTAGTTGTACCTTCAAGAATTTGGAAAGGAAAACCAAAATATTGTATCTGCTCGAGGGTTAATCTCATGTAATCTCTTTTTAGGACTTCATTTTCATCAACACAAACTTACCAGAAGTCCTCAATGGAAGGTTGATGTTGATATGAACTTCCTCCATACAAAATCTGTCTCACAAAACCCTTACTATGAAAATTAGCCCTCATAAATAAATGTTGGAAAATATAGTCTTTAATAATTCCTTCAACACATTTGACCATATGATTATTTTTTCATGTGAAAGATGGAGTTGTCAATGGAAAAAGGATATCCCTGCTTCCATATATTCATGTATTTTACATTCACAATGACAATTTGTCTACAAACCGCTAGGAAGACCAACAAATCTTCAGGATATCTAGGAAATTTTAATGGGGCTTTCTCAAAACCTCCTATTCTTAACTAAGAAAATCTATCGAATTGAATATAAAAGCCTCCAAATTCTCATACAAGAGACATTGACTCATAAGAAAAATGCATTTTAGGATTTCCATCTAATTTCCTTACAACTTACATCAAGAATGCATCATTTACAAGGGAAAAGTCTCTCATTTCAACTTGCTTAATAAATTGTAGGTAGCACTATATACAGGCATGCCAGAAGTTGGAGGTATCTATGGCTTTAATCCTGGCCAAAATGACCTTTGACTGACTATAATGTATATTAAACAAGAACATAGATGGAAGGTGACAATTTTTTGAAAATTTACTAACTGCTTGTTCAAATGGAAGCAAATTATCTTAGCCTAATCAATGAACACATTTTCATCATAGATACCAAAATGAACTAACACATCCAATTTTCAAAAGATTCAATTTTCTCATTCCCAAAAATTCAATGTAACAAAGCAATGGCATCTACAATTTCCCCTTTGAAATACATTCTTTTAAGTTTGGCAGGTAATTGTGACTTACCTCTTTTCTCCGATTTCAACCACCCTTTGGCCATATAATTCTTGTAGTAGTTTTCATTGACTTTGAAAAAATCACTAGCCGGTGCAATAGACATGTCCTTCATGGGATTTCTCTCAAGAATCCTTAGTGCAAGACAAAAGACTCCAAGAGAATCTTTGCAACAACAGTCTCATCCAGTACTTTGATTTCTTGTGTTTCTAGATTGTATCTTCTCATGCATGCACCTATTAGGTCCACAGTCAAAATGGATTCTTTAAAGCCCACAATGTGAGCTAATCTAATTTCTAACAATTTTGTGCTGATAGCAACTCTTTTATCACTTTCCAAATGCAGTCAGAATTCCTCAAGCTTAAAGGATCCTAGCTCTATGTCCCTTATGCCGAGACAACAAATTTCAATTCAAGATTGCATGAGCTCGCAGTACATAGAAGAACACTCATAAACTTGAATAATTAATTACAAATGATAGAGATGCTATTGTAGGTTCAACCAAATGAATTTTCACCACCTTAAGTCATGCAAATGACAGGATGTGCATTTGGTGCTAAATTAATATGACACTCTATTTTAATCTTCGGTAAAACAATCCCTAGGTTGTACCATATGCCTCATTAAATGCATGGGAGGAACTTCAAAAAATGTGGGAGAACAACATATTACCTTGTCGCAGAAAATTGAAATTTGATAGCTCAAAGTTGGGAGTTACAAAGTTATGGAAGCCTCTGACTCCTCGACTACACAATGGATTGACTCACTTGACACCACAAAAGAACAAGTCTGGTCATTAGGAAGTTAGGAAAAACACAAACCTGATGACAAGGTTAAAAGAAACTCAGTGCGAACAACTTAGGTTTCAAAACTTATAAATTACATGACAAGGAGTTAGAAACTTAGAGGAACCCGCGACAGAGACTAAAATGAAGGCAAAGACTTTAGACTTGGGTGGAAAATAAAAGATTAAAGACCTAGGAAGAAAAAATTTGAAGGGGCATGATACATAGTATACCTACAGGTAACAAACTCAAAAATTGCATTTTTCTCTTTTTTAAATCCTTGAACTAGGACCCATTCCCATGGGAAAATGAGTCACTATACATGCTTTTTAGACCAAATTTTGAGTCCCTTTTAGCCTCTATCTACTCTCTGTTTTGTTGTACCTAGTCCTCTATTTTAGTTTCCATAATTTCTATTTTCTACAATCAATCACATTAAGGTTAATTATCCAATTCAAGTGAATTTTAAAACATAAAATTATGACTAAAAGATACCCTTTTGAGGTTTTAGATAGCATAATCAGTCAATTGCATAAGTGGGATAGATTAATTTTAACACAATGTTAGTATCTTTCCTTTCTAAGTTTTCCAAGAAAAAATGAATTAACAAGAGTGTTAGTCATGAGAGTCTCTTAGTGAAAGAGATTGAACTTTTTGACATATTTCATACTACCACAATTCCCATCATCCCCTCATATCCTAATATCTCTCCTATTTGTGAGAATGTCTTAGTGAAAGATGACGTGAGCATAGACAATCATGATAATTATTGTTGCTCTTCTCCTAATATTTCTCCTACTTGTGACAAAGGTATTTTGGTGTTAGAATATGGACCCATTGAGATTCATGATAATCCTAAAAAATCCTCTCCTAACAAATATCCTTCTTGAAAATAGATTATGGAACAAGAGAATGAGACCTTAGATAAAAGGATGAAATCATGGACAATCATGACAATCACATTTGTTCTTATCCTAGTATCTCTCCTATTTGTGAAGAAGATAGTTTGGAGTTAGAATATACAATCATTGAGAGGCATGAGAATCTTGTTTCTCCCTCTCCCAATTCTTCTCCCACTTGGGAACATCTACATGAGAAAAAGTATCTAATCATTGGCAAGCATTCTTCTCTTAATGCCTCCCCTATTTGTGATGATGTCACTTTACAAAATCAAACCATGGAATGTGATCAACATATTATTTTCTCCTCTCCTAAAATCTCTCCTAGTAGGGAAGATATCATGGTGAAATAAAATGAAAACTTTGACACATATCTTTCAAACAATAGTAATGTGGCTTCCTTAGACGAATATGATGGAGTGACATTAGACTACCCTTCACTAAGAGATCATGAAAATAAGGATAAGTATTTTGAGGTTATGAACATTAGATATCCCTTGAAGTAATATCCTGAGCTAGTTCTAATCCTCTACCCACCCTCACAACATCCAAAAGTTCAAAATAAACTTGTGCTTATCCTTGAACTACCTAAATAGCTCTAGGAGACATCTTGAACTTCACAAGGCAACTTGATATTAACAATGTTTCACAACTAAGTTACAATATTGTTTCTCATACATATAACGCTAGAAACAATAAGCAACCACAAACAACTCCAACATCCATTCCATTACCTCAACCATATCTCTCACCTGCACCTAATATCTTGTAGTGTAGTGGTAAGGAGTATGACCTTGTTGAACAACTTAAAAACACTTTTGATAAGATATCCTTATGGGATCTTATTCAAGACCCCCCTCATTATCATAACATGATTCAAAGTACTTTACAACAAATTCCTATCCCTCCTAATGTGCAACTGAATGATATAGCAGCCATAATTCAAGGAATGAGTGCTAACATTGTTTTCCACCAAAGTGAGATCCCTCCTTTGGAAGTGCAAAAACAAAATGAAGCTTTCATAATACTATCTAATATTAAAAGGAAGGGGATAAAGAGAATCCTTATTGAAAATGGCTCAACCCTTAATGTGTGTAGTGTAAGCCTTTTAGATAAGAGTAGACAAAATACAAATTCAACCTAACTCTTTATCTATTCATGGGTTTGATAACATAGGAAAACAACCACTTGGTGTGATCACATTACCTGTTATAGTTGGAAAGGCCACATTGAAAACTACTATCCATGTTATTCCTCACGATCTTTCATATAATATTATTTTAGGTAGGCCATGGATTCATGAAATGAATGGGGTGACTTCTACTATTCATCATAAAATGAAGTATGTCTACAACAACAAAGTGTATACAATTGAGTCCAACCCTAAACTATATAGTTTTCTCATTGAGAAAGACAAGAAAAATCCTTTGAAAACATTGACACCAACTACACAAGCGAAACTTGTGCAAGACAAAAAAAGAAAAGAATATTGAAGAAGTCACAAAGTTATTGGAGGATGATTGGGGTTCCTTTTATTTTACACCTACATTCATGGGTGAATACAAGATCACAACAAAAGTGTCTAGAAAGAGAAAAGAAAAAGCGGTAATATCAACAAAAAATTCAATGAAACCTTTGAAAGCATCCACTTCAACCACTTTAAAAGAAGAATAAAACTACACAAAAAACTTTGATGGATTCGATTGTGAACAGCCACCGAATACAAAAGAAATGGAAAAGATTTATAGAAGAGGTTACAAAATTTTGAAACAGCTTGGTTGTACTAGGAAAAGATGTGGTTCTAGAGAACAAGGTATATGTGTCCCTATAGATCCTAACACACAAGAAACCACTAGTTGTCTTGGTTATTGTCCTTCAAAAGAATAAAATCATCAAAAAATGCTTCACTCAATACCAACACTATCACAAAATATTCTCCTAAGCCAACTCTAACATTGGTGCATCTTGAACTGATAGAAACATTTAGTGGTCTTGGTTATTATTCTTCAAAAGAAACAAAAGAATCAAAGAACTCTTCACTTAACATCAATATCCTCACACAAAACACTCCTAGGACATGTCTTAGTAATGATTGGAGTTTGTTATATTTTACACCCTCCTTTAAAGGACAGTACAAAATATCACAATCTAAAGAGTCTTGTGTAAGTATGACACATTTTTCTAAGAAAGAGATATCTTTGTTGCAAAATAAAGGAACATCTTCTACTATTGATCAAGAAAGTATCTTGTTGAGACTCCTCCAAGATCATTTGATAGCTCTCCCTCCAAGAACATGAAATAAATTTTACAACAAGAGTTCATTTTTTGCATATCATAAAGTTCATGGTCATTCTACTAATGAATGTAAGGATTTGGGTAATAAAATTCAACATCTTGAGAATTGTGGTGCTCTTTCTTTTGTTGGAGCACCTAGTTCCTCTAATTGATATTGATTTTTACTCCATCATGTTTCTCATCAATCATCTCAGCTCATCCTTGACCTCCACTTAGTGGAGGCAAGGGGTTAAGTATCCTGGTCCTAGTATGGAACTTTCCATTGCCTCTTTTGGGCTAGTTGACTACCTTTCATTTATATATAAGAGAAAGCTTGGGATGGGAATGATCTGCTATTTGGTTGAATTGCATTAGCCTTACTCATCTTTTTCTTTGTTTTCTTTTTCATGTTCTTTGTGTGATTGCATGCACATATTGTGATCCCCTGTACTATTTTGTTTGATGTATCTCTCTCTTCATGTGCATTCCTCTATTTGTATATGTACATTCTTCTATATGTCTTAAACCTTTATTTTTTCTTTCTCTTGTGTTTTCCTTTTGGGGATGATACAAGGCATTGAAACATTTAGGTCTCTTCCATGTTGACCCAAAAGCTTGTTCTTTTTTCTTGCTCTCTATGTTTCATTCTTCCTATTCCATGAGTATTTGGGGAATGATGATATTTCCAAGCTCTATAACAACATTGTAGAAAAGATATATTGACCTCGAATCTATGGATCACTTATGTGTTTTGGGACTTCATTTTGGGGGCAACCCATTCCTCTCTTTTTCATGGTGTAGCTTCATTCGAGAACATATGACTTGGAATAGGTATTTTTGAATAATCTCCCCTCTCTTCTTTATTGATTAGCATTGATTATTGGCTACTTTAAAGAAAATTTATCACAAAAATGGTGCTAGCAATTTCTTTAAAGTGGGGGAATACATTGGCATTATCACTCCTCATGTTTCATTATGTGATTTTCTTTCTTCTTGTTATGCATCCTTTTCTTGGTGGTGTCATTGGGTTTGACGTCATCCAAGAGCACGATACTTCTCTTATCCTATACTTGTCCTCTCTTGGAGACATTAGGCATGATGTTCCCTAAGAAGAGACCTTACATGAACTAAGAAAGATCCCTTTGAAAAAATCTTTACTTGCACTTTTGTTTATAAGTGTTTAGCATATCACAATTTTCTAACCTTGTGAAGCTCGAACCCTTTTCAATGCCACCAAACATAACACACTTTTCTTGCTAGTGGAGCTTTGCCTTGTTTTCTCATAGGTTCTTAGCATAACACAACTTGTTAGGCCTTATGAAGCCTGAAGTTTTTGTGGCGCCCTATTGGAGCTATCAGAGGGATAGCTTTGGTATGGTTAGTACAGTGAGAGCCTATAGATCTGGAATGAATTTCTCACTAAGCCACTTCTTGGGGGCTCACCTAGTGGATAGCTCAAGGTTCCATTAGCCTAGAGTGAGCGTACATTATTTTTTGCATAGTAGAAATCAAGTTCCGCTTGTTAACATTCTTGCACAAACAATTGAGGTGTGTTCCACATCACGTTGGACAATCGAGGATTGATCTTCCTTCTTTATTCCTACTAGTCTTTGATGTTGTATTATTGAATATATTTTTCATTGCTATATACATATGTTTTGAATGTCTACTTTAGTGCAAGTTTTTGCTAGTGCTCATCCTCTCACTAAAGTGGGGGCTTAATGTAGTGTAGAAAAATGTATCCCCTTTACATTTTCACACCTAATTTGGAATTAATATTGAAATGAACTTAATTATGCCTTAATTTACTATTGTAATATGTATTTTACATATTCACATTAATTTTAGGGCCCTATTAATTAAAATGGACTTAATTGTGCCTTATTTTTGGTGTTGTAAAGTGTTCCCCTTTACACTTTCACACTTATCTATGGATCCTTTAATTAATTGAGCTTAATTTTCCTTAACTAACCTCTTTAATTCAAATCCACACATAATTAATGAAATTTTCTAAAGAGGAAACCCACCATTCATTAATGCCTAAACATAACACTTTTCATTTAGCAATGTGTGTACTAGGTGAGTGACCTAGGACCCATTCACCTATGGGAAAATGGCTCCTCACTTAGACCTAGGACCTAAATTTAAATTATTATTTTTGTGGCATTTTAACATATTCAAATCCATATTCACATGTCAACTTGTGTTATTTGAATTTTGGGAAATTAATGATACATAAATATAAATATAAGGTCATTTCACTAAGTTTCATCTAAGATTTTCAAGCTAGCAAATTTGATCTAAGAAATATAGAGTTTTCAAGATCATTTCAAGAGAAATTCAAGGCATTCAAGAGAAAATTTATTTAATAATTATTGTAGAAATCAAGATCCAATTATTATATAAAATTATTCTTACATCATGCATGTTTCTAGAGCTAATATGATGGTGTAGGTTTCATGATCCATTCAAGTATTCATACCATTATTTCAAGTCAAGATTCAAGATCAAGATCCACATCCATTGAACCCATTTTATGCAAGTTGCATATATATATTCCAAGGTTCATTCAAGGGTTTGGTGAGTTTTGACATTGAGTTATTCATTCATCATTCATTTCATGCTATTTCATTTTATTTCAAGGTTTAATTTCCAAAAAGGGGTTTGACCAAGGCAAATCCCCATTCACCAAAAAAAGCCATTTTTTCCCCTCTTTGTGTGTTGTAGATTTGCAGGTTGAGAAGTTAAAGATATCAAAAATTACAAAATTGCAAAAGTTTCAAAGTTGTCACCTTTGTTTTCATCTCACAAAAACTCAGATCCTCAATTTATTTCCAACTGTTTGATTGTGAAAATCGGGAATCTGGAAGTGCAGACATAGGAGCAAAGGACCTTTTTTTTTTTTAAGAGCCCTACCCGAGTTCCATTCACCACAGAGTGAATGAGTCCTCAGAAAACTTTTGAAAATACCATTTTGTGATAGGTACATAACATTTGTCCCTTCCAGATGTGCCAAAAACTTTGTAGTTTCCTTCAATTTTATGCTTAATCTACTAAATCCAAGTTATACACCACATTTTGGAGTTGATTTGCTATTTTTAATCTTTCTCCCCAAAGTGTTGTTTGAACTAGACCCTCATCCTAACACAAAAAGGGAAATTACAAGATTCCTCAAGAATTCACTCACCTAAGGGTTGAAAGTGGATTTTGACTTGAGGGTTCTCATTTCTTGAATGAAATAGAAGAATAGGTAGGTTCATTCACCCCATTTTTACCTCTCTATTTATAGTAAGTTTGGTGAAACATTCCAAATTTAGTATAAAACCCCATGTGTTTGAACCCCTACCACATTTTTCTATGTTTTAATAAGGTTCAAATATTCACATGTAATAATTAAATTTCATTAATAGTAGTTACATACTTGTGGACTCAACATAATCATAAAATAGGGGGATAGGGGAACACTAAAAGTGGCATGAACATTCTGACCTTGAATTTTCATCATAATCATTCTACTAATTGTTATTCTTACATTTTAGAATAAAATTTAATAAAAAAAATTAAATGAACCTAATGTTCAAATTTACCTAAGTATCAATGTTGAATGTTTCATTCAATAAAGATTTTGTCATAACCATCCCCTCTATATCTAATGTATCATGTGTAGCTGCATCATGACTACTCTCAGAATCATAAATGCAAACAGTCTTGTAGGGTTGAAAAAAATGGACTGGAACTCAAGGCCTAGAAGAATCACCCACATCACCCTATACTAGAGGCCTCATATATTGTATAAGGATTTGAGTGAGCAAGCTAATGAATTCTAAGGTGTCCACCTCGACATTTTCCTTCACAATGGGAGGAACAGTCACATGCTAGACCATAGTTCTACCCAAGGGTCTTGGTGCTAGGTTTGGGTTATGTTGTGCCCCCACTCTATCATGTGAGGAGCCCCCACCTCTACCCTAGAAATATAGAAAGTCAACATAGTTTGAAAACACATTCAGAACAAAATCACAATAGAGTTTTCTCAAAAAGTATTATGTCACCTCATAATTATTACAAAAAGGATAGTTAAAAACCATCCACCACCTAGCCCAAAAAAATATTCTTTATCCCTTCGTAGTGAAACCAATGGATAGGGAACCTTCTAAATCTAGTTGCTAAGGGTTGATTGGTTTGTGGCTTAGTGAAGAGGGCACAAAATTCGGATTTGTTAAAAAAATTTTCTTTACTTTCTCATAGGATTTTTTGTTTGCATAAAACTACAATTTTGTTCTTCCCTCTTATTGGACCAAAAATTAATTTGCTTATTCACTGATTCTACATGAGACACGATAGATTATAGGGGTTCAAAAAGGCTTTTCCTATGAGGGTTTGTTGCAACAAGATCTTTCAGCCTTGTAATCAATTCCTCAAGTTATTTTTTATTGTCTTCTATTTTCCCTACTATGTTTTCTTGTGTTCTTGGGGGATGCTTAGGAATTGATGGAGGTGTTTGTTTTTATTTCCTAGCGAGTTAATTTATTTTCCCTTAGTCCTAGCTAGTTTTTCCCACACTTAATTAAGCTTTCTTAGAATAATAAAGTGAGTTTATTACTAGGAGATAAGTGATGTGGTGTCCACTTCCTTAAAGGGTGGAACACTTTCTGCTTTTGGTGGCCATCTCCACTTTTGGTGGTTAATTCCAATTGGTTGGATTTTCCACCTCCATTATCTCCTTAGTTCTATATATACTCATTGCCTAGCTTGTGTTTTCATATATACTCTTGCATATACTAGCATTGTTGCATAATTTGGCATACATGCACCTTAATGCATGCAATCATTATTCTATAGATTTTCTTTGAGCTCCTAATGCAATCTTGTCATCTTGAAATTTGCATATCTCTTGGAATCTTGAGTCTATAATTGTGTTATTTCATTTGTAGTTTTATAGCTTATCTCTCATAAAATATCTTGGTTATTCAATCTATTTCAGATTTATAACATAGTATCATAGCTTATATTTTGATATTTTTGAGTACTTGGATGCTTGATTAAGAGATTGAAGCCTTTTGTATGATCTTGTAAAGTATCATATGCTCTTCTCTTGTATTTCAAAATGATCTAGAGAATCAGAAAGGAATTATGAAGATATGATAATCCTATATTTGAATGTGTGTTTTTGGTGAGATCTAGTGATTGCAACTATTCTATCTATGGTGGCAGTATTTTTGACTATCCCATTGCATCTAAGAGGCTTGATAAAGTCATATTTGGATTTTTTTTTACTCAATTTAGCCACCATATGACACAGTAACAAATAGGGGTTTGAAGCTTAGATTTGGCGAACAACTTTTTGCAAGAGAATTTTCAACCAAAACGAACCTTACCATTGCACTCAGATGGCCCAAAAGCCTCTATTCTCATATAAAATTTATCTATTTTAGACAAATTTGATTTTTGGAAACTTTTTATTTTGTTAAGGGCTCATAACTATAGGCTAAATTCAACTATTTTTTTTTAAATATAAATTTTCACCAAGGTTTCCATTTTTGAAAAACAAGATATCACTGGAAAGCTAGAGATGAGTTTTTTCCATCCACAAAGTTATTGAAAAGAAAATTTTCCAATTTTTTTCCAGATATTGTAGTTTGAAGTTGAATTTTCTATTCAATAGGCCATAACTTTCGCCTTGGTGCTCCATTTTTTGAAAACAAATAGGCATTGGAAAGGTATTTAGAGCACTACATAGCTACAAGGCTATTTTTTCAGATTTTATCTCAAGTTAATTTTGTATTAGAATTTTTAATTTTGGTCATTGTGGTCCTATTGAGCATTGTAAACACACTAATCATAAAGTGACAACATTGTAATATCTTGGGTATGATTTTTGAGACTAGTGGAAAGGAAGGGTGTCTCTTGACGTCTCTTTTTGCAATCACTTAAAGTAGTCTTTTTGTATCAATCTTGGGGGATTATAGAGGAAATTTGTAATCACAAACTAAGATAAAGTTCCATTTATGGGGGGGGGTTAAAAATGTATCTTAAACATTATTTCCATCATTCTATTGTCAAGCTAACTTTAGAGAATTATTTATCTTGGAAACAAGGTATAAAGAACCATTTCCTTGAGCAAGATCTATTGCCCTATCTCTTTGGTATCATTCATGAGCCAAGTGACTATAATCAAAAGAATTCATGGTTTAACAATAATGGAATGGTCTATGGACTAATATTTCTTACTATTTCTAATGATATTCTACATCATGTAGAGAACACATAGTTCCCTTTCATTTCTTGGACCATCATTCAATAGCTGTATGGAGACATTGGATCTTCATATGAAAGTGATGTTTCCTTGGAGAACCAAGCTATCATGGATGATATTGACAATTATTGGTGAAGGGTCACCTAGGAAACACACCTAGGAAGTAGTCTAGTTTAATAGGAAACACACCTAGGATGCAATCTAGTTTAAATTTTGCTTGGGTATGTTATTTTGAAGGTCATGTTGACTATTTAGTTAGAATTTGAGGATTATGAATAAGTGTTGATATGTTGTGATTAGTGGAATTAGAAGTAGAAAGAATGGTTGGGTTTTGAAGCTCATTTCTTATTTGGGTTGCTAACGTTGACAAAAGTTAGAAAACACAGTGGAGTTTGGTAACGTTGGCCATTAGGTCATGAAGAAGTCCAACCAAAGAAGTTAACTAAATGAGGAGCCTTATTTAAGGTGAGTCTCGACCTGTAAATAGGGTTAGAAGGATTGGTATTGAGGAAACTTTTTGTGAGTTGAAATAAAATAGTGTTCTTGAAGGTTATTTTTGATTTTTGCTTCATAACAGAGCTTTAAATGGATTGAAATAACTACTGTTCTGTAATTAGAATGTAGTGTGGATATAATACAAGCTTGTGTGCCATTCATTTTCCTTTTTGATTCATTTTCATCCTTTGTTTGTAAATAGTTTGATTTCTTTCTTTTTCTAGCCTGAACCAGGCAGTCTTGAGAAAATGGAGTGCTAGACCACTTTCCCACTGTACAAATTGTACGGCCCTTTGGGAATAGTTCCTAGACTCCATGTTTGTACATATGGTAGTTTTTAGGGTTTGGGAAAGTTCAGGAGCTGTTAGAAAGTTCTTTCCCTAGGCGAGCAAGAATGGTGCCCGATTAGAAAGGAAAGAAATGCAAAGCGTAGAACTTTGCAGGGGTTCAAGTTCTTTAAGATTTTACTTTTGGAGGTGGTAGGTAAGTGTCTTACCTAGCTATGGGCTGAAGGAGAAGTCTCCATCATTTCATTTGATGTGAGAACTAGTAGACAGTTTGAAAGCGGCTAGATAGTGGCTTAAAAACCCTAAGAAATGTGTATTTTTCAGGTTCAAGCTTTGTACAGTTTGTTAAGGCTTAAGACCTCAAAAATCCTTGAGAGGTGTGAATTTTTTCCAAGAATCCCAAAGAAAGAATGGGTGTCATTTGGAAATTTTTTAAACAAAGACCAGTTTTCTAGGAAATGGAGGCCTAATTGGGGCTCAAAGGCTAGTAGCCTTTTTAACCCTAGTTGTAGGGTTTGGTGAAAGCGATAGAAGGATGGAGCTTGGTGAACCTTTAGGAACCCTAGGAGGAGGTTTTGAAGTTATTAAAGACATATCTACATCCTTGCAAGATCTAAATTGAGTGTTGAGGTATTGTTAGTCTTTAGGGTAGATTAAAGGTAGGAGAGAATAGGAGAGAGAGCACCAAGATTGGCTCGGTTTTTTGCATGGTGATGGAAGTGGGGTTGGCCAGGAGAACTAGGGGCACCTAAATATGTGAAGGGGCCTATAGGTCGAGGTGAAGAAGAACACCAAGAAGGTCTTGCAAGTAAGACCTAGAGCAGGAATCTAAGATTGATTTTTCCAACCCCTCTCCCTACCAGATTTGTATTAGAGCAAGTTAAATATTTGGGATAGAATCTTGCATGTTAGACCTTGAATCTAGTGGTTCTACCATCATGGTAACAAATGCTGAATTGTTGAAGATGGGTGAAGAATAGGAGGAAGAAAATAGGCTAATGAGGGAAAGAATAGCCCAACTTGAGAAAGTAATGAGGAGCACGCAGTTAGAAGGAAGGATACCAAAGGAAGAAGAGGTTGCAGAGGAAAACAAGACCCCTAAACTTGACCCTGTTTTGAAAGAAGAGCCTTTCTTGAAGGCGTTGAAGGCTTTGAGTAGAAAAGCACTTGAAAGCATACCACTATTTAGTGGAAAAATGGAAGCTGATCTAGTCATGGATTGGATAGAGGGAATGGAAAACCATTTTGAATGTGATGGAGTCACTGAGGCACATAAGGTAAAGGTGGCCAAATCAAGACTAAGAGGATCTACCTTGACATGGTGGAAATTCATTCAGACAGAGAGGGAAAAGGAAGGAAAGTAGCCTATAACTACTTGGAAGGGTATGGTTGCCAAAGTAAAAGAAGCATACATGCTAGATGACTATGAGATTCAGTTACACAAGAAGAGAAAAAGCCTAAGGTAGAAGGGCCAAGATGTGAATACCTACATAGAGGAGTTCCAAAAAATTTGTATGAGGTCTAATGTTTCTGAAGATGAAAGTCTCAAGGTGGCTAGGTATCTTAATGGCTTGAAGTGGAACATTCTAGAGGAGATGGATCTTTTAAGTCCTAGGATAGTACATCAATGTTACCAATTGGCTATCAAGATTGAGGAAAGGAACAAGAGGAAGCAAGACCAGGCTTCTAAGGGTAGAGGAAAAGGTAGAGATCAAAGAGACCAAAGAGGACAGCGAGGTGGCTACCAAGGTAGAGGCAATGACCAAAGAAACCAGGGAGATTCTAAAATCATAGAGCATGGAGGAGAAACATCTTCTAGAGGAGGATATAATAGAGATAGAGGACCTCAAGGAGGTTCAAATAGAGGAAGAGGAGTAGGCAGGAGCAATTCTTACTTTGCAAACATGAAATGCTACCATTGTGGTCAGGTAGGTCATCCTACTTATATGTGCCTGGAGAAATCATCTTCTTCAAGAAATGAGAAGAGAGTGGCTTATGCACAAGAGGACACCATGAGTCCTAAGTCATCTGAGGTTAGTCATATTAAATCTGAGGTAGGAGAGAATTTGATGTTCAGTAGAGTTTTTATTAAACAACCGGTCAAGGAAGAACTAAAACAAAGGAGAGCTCTATTTAGAGTAAGGTGCAAGATACTTGGTAAATTATGCAAGGTCATAGTAGATTTAGGTTCAAAAGACAATATTATCTCAGAGGAGGTAGTAATGAAACTGAAATTGGAGAAGATACCCCACACTAACCCCTACAAGGTCACATGGCTAAACAAAGGGCAAAGTGTTTTAGTGAATGAGCAAGTAACAGTGGAGTTTTCCATTGGGGGGTACAAGGACAAGTTATTTTGTGATGTGTTACCCATGGATTCCTACATTTACTATTGGGAAAACCATGGAAATATGACAGAGGTGTCATATATGATGGGAAAGAGAAAACCATCTCATTCAAGAAGGATGGGAAAACTTTCAAGTTGCAGTCACTGTCATAAGAAGAAGAGGGATATTCAAAGACACCAAGTGTCATGTTGAGTAGTGGGAAGGAGTTGCTTAACAACCTACATCAAGGGAGTGAAGTATATGTGGTGATGTTGCAACCTAAAGAAGAAGACAAGGCTGAAAAGATAGTCATACCCGGAGCAGTCCTAAAGTTGTTGGATCAGTTCAAGGACATTGTAAGTGATGGTGCACCTGCAACTCTACCACCAAAGAGAGCCATAAGTCATCAAATTGACTTCATACCTAGAGCCTCATTGCTTAACAAAGCAGCTTATAAACTTACACTAGATTAGAATCTAGAGGTAGCTAGACAAGTGCAAGAGTTATTGGATCAAGGATTGATTCAAAAGAGCATCAGCCCATGTGCAATACTAGTGGTATTAGCAACCAAGAAAGGAGGTAAGTGGAGGTTATGCACTAATTATAGAGCAATAAATAGGATCACCATTAGGTATAGGTTCCCTATTCCTAGAATTGAATACTTAATGGATTGTCTTGGAGGATCTCAATACTACAAAAAGTTGGATCTCAAGAGTGGATACCATCAAATTAGAATTAAGGATGGTGATGAGTGGAAGACAAAATTTAAAACAAATGATGGGTTATATGAATGAAGAGTGATGCCATTTGGTCTCTCCAATTCCCATAGCACATTCATGAGGCTCATGAATGAAGTGCTTAAAGACTTTACAGGGATATTTGTGGTAGTGTATCTTGATGACATCCTCATATTCAGCAAGACAATAGAGGAGCATTTAAAACATGTGGAGTTGGTCCTTAGAAGGTTGCAAGAGGAGAAGTTGGCAATCAATCTAGAGAAGTGTGAATTCTTTAAGCAAGAGCTTGTATATTTGGGTTTTGTAGTGTCTAAAGGATTATTGAAGATGGATCCAAGCTAGGTGGAAGCTATCCTAAATTGGCCTACACCAACCATAGGGATAGAGGTAAGAAGTTTCCATGGATTGGCTCAATTTTATAGAAAATTCATAAGGAACTTTAGTGGCATATGTGCACCAATCCTAGATACAATCAAGGGTGGTTTAAAAACTAAGTTTGTGTGGACTCAAGAATTTGAGAAAGGGTTTGAGAAATTGAAACAAGAGGTGGCAACTCAACCAATTCTCTTATTACCTAGTTTTGACAAGTTGTTCACTATTGAATGTGATGCTAGTGGAGTGGCAGTAGGAGGAGTCCTAAGTCAAGAGGGTAGGCCTATAGAATTCTTTAGTGAGAAGCTCAATGAAGCAAAGAAGAAGTATTCAACCTATGACTTAGAGCTTTATGCTTTGGTTCAGTCACTTAGGAAGTGGAGGCATTACCTTGTACCCAAGGAGTTTGTAGTTTTTACTGACAATCAGGCACTTAGATTTATCAACACTCAAGAGAAGCTGAGTAATAGGCATTTGAAATGGATGGAATACATCCAAGCTTTTACTTTCACCATCAAGCATAAGAAGGGATAGCTAAACAAAGTAGCAGATGCATTGAGCAGGAGGTTGTTGACAGTGTAGGAGATACAAGTGAAGAGCATAGGGATTGACAATTTTAAAGATCTCTATGGGGAAGATGAAAACTTTTCAGAGGTCTATAAGGTATGTTCTAACTTTGAGAACCATTTCCATAGCCAATACTCTAAATATACATTGCAAAGTTGGTTATTGTTTAAAGGAAATTAGTTATGTGTTCCAAGAGGGTCAATGAGGGAAAATCTGATTCAGGAAAAGCATAATAGCAGTCTTAGTGGAAATTTTGGCATCAATCAGACTTTAGAACTAGTGCAAAGATTCTATTACTGGGCTAAGTTGGCAAGAGATGTTAGGAAGTATGTGGAACAATGTGTTGTGTGTATGAAAGCTAAGGGAGGAGCTAGTAATGCTGGTCTATATCAACCCCTACCCATTCCTAACAGACCATGGGAGTGTGTGAGCATGGATTTTATGGTAGGCCTTCCTAAGACCAAGATTGGTTTTGACAGTTTTTATGTAGTGGTAGATAGATTTAGTAAGATGAGTCATTTTATTCCTTGCAAAACTAGTCATGATGCAAGTTACATAGCTCATCTCTTCTTCAAGGAAGTTGTAAGGATCCATGGATTGCCTTTGAGCATTGTTTCAGACAGAGATGTGAAGTTCATGAGTCACTTTTGGAAGACTCTTTGGAGTAGATTGGGAACCAACCTGTCATTTGGATTAGCTTACCATCCTCAAACTGATGGTCAAACAGAGGTGGTTAACAGGGTGCTAGGTATCCTTTTAAGGTTCCTAACTAAGGAGTATGGACAGACATGGGATATGGTTATCTCACAAGTGGAGTATGCTTACAATGATAGTGTGAACAAACCCACATGGAAGAGTCCTTTTGATATTGTGTATGGAATGCACCCAAGAGGCATATGTGAGCTCAGAGATCATGGAGCTATGGAACAAAGAAGTGGACATGTAGAAGATTTCAGTCAGACCATGAAGGAGATTCAGGAGCAGGTAAAGAGGACAGTCACTGAGGCTACAAAAAAGTTGAAGGAGAAGGAAAATTTATCAAGGAAGGATGTGCAATTTGTAGTAGGAGACTATGTCATGGTCCACCTTAGCAAGTCAAGGTTACAGAAGGGAATGTCAACCAAGTTGCAAATGAAAAGAGTAGGACCATGCAAGATATTAGCCAAGTATGGTAAGAATGCATACAAGGTGGAGTTACCTGCTGATCTAGGGATCTCTCCAGTTTTTAATATAGCTGACTTGATCAAGTACAAGGGAACAGTTAATGATGTGGATCACAACAGTAAGGAGATCTTCAAGGACATCAGCAATATATCCTTACCTAGTCAAGACAAGTCTCAGGCAGAGAAGATCTTGGAGTCAAGAGTGCAAAAGTCTACAAGGCATAAGGTGTACATGGAGCACCTCATCAAGTGGAAGAACAAGCATGAATCATAAGCGACATGGGAAAAAGAAGATCAATTCAAGAAGTTTGGTATTGACCTGTCATTAATCTCTCCTTCCATTCCTTAGTGTTTGTGTAGGGAGGGGGAGAATGGTGCAGGGGCACCTAGGAAACACACCTAGGAAGCAGTCTAGTTTAATAGGAAACACACCTAGAATGTAGTCTAGTTTAAATTTTGCTTGGGTATGTTATTTTGAAGGTCATGTTGACCATTTAGTTAGAATTTGAGGATTATGATAAAGTGTTGATATGTTGTGATAAGTGGAATTAGAATTAGAAAGAATGGTTGGGTTTTGAAGCTCATTTCTTATTTGGGTTGCTAACCTTGACAAAAGTTAGAAAACACAGTAGAGTTTGGTAACGTTGGCCATTAGGTCATGAAGAAGTCCAACCAAAGAAGTTAAATAAATGAGGAGCCTTATTTAAGGTGAGTCTCAATCTGTAAATAGGGTTAGAAGGATTGGTATTGAGGAAACTTTTTGTGAGTTGAAATAAAATAGTGTTCTTGAAGGTTATTTCTGATTTTTGCTTCATAATAGAGCTTTAAATGGATTGAAATAACCACTATTTTGTAATTAGAATGTAGTGTGGATAGTATACAAGCTTTTGTTCCATTCATTTTCCTTTGTGATTCATTTTCATCCTTTGTTTGTAAATAGTTTGATTTCTTTCTTTTTCTAGCCTGAACTAGGCAGTCTTGAGAAAATGGAGTGCTAGACCACTTTCCCACCGTAAAAATTGTATGACCCTTTGGGAATAGTTCCTAGACTCCATGTTTGTACATATGGTAGTTTGTATGGTTTGGGAAAGTTTAGGAGCTCTTAGAATGTTCTTGCCCTAGGCAAGCCAGAATGGTGCTCGGTTAGAAAGGCAAGAAGTGCAGAGTGTAGAACTTTGTAGGAGTTCAAGTTCTTTAAGATTTTCCTTTTGGAGGTGGTAGGTAAGTGTCTTACTTAGCTATGGGCTGAAGGATAATTCTCCATCGTTTCATTTGATGTGAGAACTAGTAGATAGTTTGAAAGCGGCCAGACAGTGGCTTAAAAACCCTAGGAAATGTGCATTTCAGGTTCAAGCTTTGTACGGTCTGTTAAGGCTTAAGACCTCAAAAATCCTTGAGAGGTGTGCATTTTTTCCAAGAATCCCAAAGAAAGAATGTGTTTCATTTGGAAAGTTTTTAAACAAAGACTAGTTTTCTAGGAAATGGAGGCCTAATTGGGGCTCAAGGCTAGTAGCCTTTTTAACCCTAGTTGTAGGGTTTGGTGAAAGTGATAGAAGGATGGAGCTTGGTGAACCTTCAAGAACCATAGGAGGAGGGTTTGAAGTTATTAAAGACATATTTACACTCCTACAAGATCTAAATTGAGTGTTGAGGTATTGTTAGTCTTTAGGGTAGATTAAGGGTAGGAGAGACTAGCAGAGAGAGCACCAAGATTGGCTTGGTTGTTTGCATGGTGATGGAAGTGGGGTTGGCTAGGAGAACCAGGGGCACCTGAATATGTGAAGGGGCCTATAGGTCAAGGAGGTGAAGAATAACACCAAGAAGGTCTTGCAAGCAAGACCTAGAGCAGGAATCTAAGATTGATTTCTCCAACCCCTCTCCCTACCAATTATGTTGCCCCATCTTGTGTGGACACATATTGTATGGATGCAATTCATTGATACCCCATCTCAATCACCTACTACAAAGTTTTCTAGATTCTAGAGATGCTTCTTCAAGAGTCTCCAGTGATTCATTGCAGTAGGATCATTTACATCTTTTGGATTCAATATAATGGGACCAATTTCTACTTGACATTTATTGTTTGTTTGTAGAGTCCCTCATTTTGGATCTAGATGACACTATTGAGGATATACATATTATTTTTGAGGAAAACTCTTCATTCCTTGCATCTACTAATTCTAGTTCAAATTTCAGTGTCACTTCTTCAAAAGCTTCCAATGATTTCTTGAAGTAGGACATACATAGTCTTTTAGATTCAATTTTGCAGGATAATATCTAGACATGATTTTCAAACTTGTTTATGGAGACACATATTACAGATTTGGGAGACACTATTGAGTGTATTCATCTTCTCTTTGATTAATTTGATCTTCTTCTTTAGTTGTTGTGAGGGAACAATTTGACCCTCTTGTTTAATCTCTACATGATCATTCATCACAGTTTGACATGAGTGTGGATACTTTGGATCATCTTTTGGAGGAGACATCTTCAAAGGAGATACTTAAGCCTTTGGATGGTGTTCTACATCAATTTCTAGGATATTTTGAGTTTTTATTTTCAATAGTGTGGCATAAAATGCTTGATTTGATTGTGATAGCCTTCAACATCGACATGGGGACAATTGATCTGAGTTCAGAGAATCCATACATCTTGAGTTTTCTTCCTACATATTCCTTTTTAGGAATAGGGAGATAGCTTGCATACACCATTGGTTTTGTTTCTTTCTAAAGGGAGGAAAATTGTTTGACAATCATGGACCATCTTCTAGATCCAATTTTGGGCATCTACCATTGGATCTCTTTAGGGGGGGCTTCTTTTCCCTTCCACTTCATTTCTCTCTCTATTATGGGAGGTGTACTTCCTTTTTGTGGGATGAGGCTTCTTCTTCTTTGGGGTGATTTATATGTACATATGGGTACCTAGCATTGCTTCATTTGTCGAGACCCATAATCTTTTACATCCTCCTAAGCTATGCTTAAGGGGGGTGTTAGTATAGGTTTTTATTTTCCTAGTGGGTTAATTTATTTTCCCTTAGTCCTAGGTTTTCTCTACAATTAATTAATCTTCCTTAGGATAATAAAGTGATTTTATTACTCAGAGATAAGTGATGAGATGTCCTCCTCCTTAAAGGGTGGAACACTTTCCACTTTTGGTGGCCATCTCCACTTTTGATGACTAGTTAATTCCTATTGACTGGATTTACCACCTCCATCATCTTCTTAGTTTGATATATACTCACTACCTAGCTTGTATTTTCATAGACTCTTGCATATTCTAGCATTGTTGCATGCTTTGACATACAAGTACCTTGATGTATGAAACCATTACTAGATGCAGATTTGCTTTGAGCTCCTAATGCAATCTTGTCATCTTAACATTTGCACATCTCTTGGAATCTTGTGTCTGTAATTTTGTTATTTTATTTATAGTTTTATAGCTTATCTCTCTCATATAAGATATTGGTTATTCAATCTATTTCATATTTCTAACAATATTTTTTATGGTTCTTGTTCAACAGGGTCTTCATGAGGAGGTGATGGAGGATTTGAACCATTTGGGGTGGAATATCAGTTCTTAGAAATTAAAACAAATTTTAATAAAAAACTAATTCAATCTACAATTTAATAAAAATTTGAAACTAAAAAAGAAGAGATACTTACCTCTTTGAGCTCCTTGGTATTTTGGTGGCACCTTGATGAAGATTTCACAACCTCAAGGTGAAAATGACAATATATTTTGGTGAGCATAGGTTGAGGAGAAAAAAATACGTTGGAAATTATGGGTTGAAGAGAAAAAATGATAAGAAAGCTTGGTTTTTTTGTTTTTATATAACATCATTCACATTTGGAACTTTCCAAATTTGGTTTGGAATCATCCAAACCATTTGGCAAGCACCAAATTTGACACTCGCCAAATGCTCATTTTAGGCATAAAAAATAAAGAGGTATCTTTTTTGTGTCACATCATTTTGCATATACCCATACATCAAAATATAAAATATATATTATGCATGAAACTTACATCAAATGTAAAAACTAGACCCAAAATTCTAAAAATTCACCATTAAGGACAACCTTAGTTGAGGAACTCAACAATAAGTAGTATACATATATTGAGTAACTAATCATGTACCAACACTTCTACTCTACGAAAAATACAAACAACCTCCTCAAACCATACATAAAGCATGCATGTAAAACTGCAACTATCTTGCATCCAAACAACTACATGGGGATCATAATCTAAAATAATCTCTCTATAGATCTATAAAACTAAAAAGTTTGGTTAAAATAGAAAAATTACAAAAGAATCCATGTTAGAGACATGCATTCAAATTTGAATCCACTTATCATCTAGAATATAGCTAATAGTCTAAAACATACCTAAAAAATTAAACTAATTAATGAACTTAACATAGATAAGAAAAATCATAGATCTTGACTAAAGTTTTATTAAAAATTGTAGATTATTTAACATAAATTTTAAACATGCAAGTGTAATCATCCATCATTACTAAGAGGCTATCCAAGAACTCTATGCCACTAGAAAATAAATATCACAAAAAATACCATGCACATGCATATTATGGAATTGTGTTTTTTTAAGGTTTCTAGGGCACCAAAAGACCAACTATACAAAACTTACATGTTTTTGGCTAATAAAATAGTGCTTTCCAATGCTAGAGACTAAATCCAAGCACTCTATATAATCACACTAAATCATAGTTGAGACAATCAATGACTTATGATGTTACCAAGGAACTATAAATATACACCAACATGAGCACTCTACTACACATGACCACACGATGGAAAAATGTTGCCACCAAGATAGAGGGTTATTCCATACTATCAAATTGGAGCTTTAGTTTGATGCCATGCAATATGAAATCAAATTACCAATTCCAAAATGAGTCACCTTTTCCATCCTTCAAATTTCTAGACTACTACATCCTTCAAAATAAGATCAGTTGTAAGATTCTCGCTCAAACAAGTGTTAATAATTAGTAGATTCTTCCTATAGATTCTTATAATATTTCTAAGATATAAATAAATAATGGAAAAATAGTGAAAAATAAATTACCATGGATTCATCACATGCACTCACACGCAACCCACATAGAAGAACATTCAAGTACATACAAACCACATGCAAGTACGCGTAACCACATACAAACCATTGTACTATATTTGGTCTAGTACTAATGTTAGGAAAATGCTATACATATGCACTTCCAATACCATAATTTTACTAAAAAGAGCTTGATACAAGTGCAAAGCTAAGTCCAAATATAAAATATTACTTGAAGTATAGAAGAGTTGTGCTTACTATAGTTTATTGACTCAAACTACCTATGTTTTAATTATGAGATCACTTAACCCTTTAACTCAACTTTATATCCTAAAAACTAAAAGTTTCATAAGTGTATCCTTTAGAAACATAAGAAACTGGTTGGAACACAAAAATGGTACACTAATCAAAGAAATAGAAAGGGAAACCTTAGCAACAATGGTTTTAAATGTCTCTAATCCATAAGGTTTGTTAATAAACAAGTTATGAATCAAATCAACCAATTGTATATTTTTTTAATAAAATCCATACTAATAAGATCCAAACATATAATAATAGAAATAATATAAATAATAATATAGGTCTCATACCCAAGAGAAGTTTGTGGGACAAGATTCCATAATATCTAATATATGCAAAAATACAATAAACCCTTGAGGTATGGTAACACCATACAATTTACTCTTTATGGAAGAAGTCACTCCACACTAAATCTATAATTGAGTAAAAATGCACCCCTTGCAATTTCACATACATTATTGTACTTGTTTTAGTGTCCACTCCCTTAGCATCTTGAGTAGAATCATTTTAGTCCCTGCATCAGCCTTTCTCCTTCTTAGGATGCTCCAACACCCTTTTCAGTAGCTACCCTTGCAGGTTAGCTTTACCTCAAACTTTGTCACTTTTCTATTTTCATCATTTTGTAGTGTGACATGTCTAGACACTAGCCCGACATGTAGATGTCTACATGGCACATTAGCACCCTATGAAATTTTAGTGTTCAAACAATCATTTTTTGTGCATGTTTTCCACTTGCTAGTGAGTTTTGTCGATGGTAATGATTGGGAATGCCTAAAAAAAGCTCAAGAAGCTTCCTCTCTCTCCTTATATGTCATATTTTCACCTCATTTACAAGCTCTTCTTCCCCTAAGTTCTTCCAAGTCTTGCTAGCACTTCCCTAGCTCCATTCTAGCTTTTAGCTTCACTCCATCACTTGCTTACACAACTTCACATAGCTTGTTGTAGCAGCTTCAAGCTCTCTTAGCTTCACTCTTAGAGCTCCATCTCCCTCACTTCATGCTTGTGAGAATCTTGGGATTTCATATCCCATTTCTTTTGCATCTACATTTTGTGATACAGGTTCTCCTCCTTGAGTGGGGATTCCTTTTATCACCTCTTTTGTGATACATGTTCTCCTCCTCGAGTGGGGTTTTCTTTTATCACACACTTACTTGGTGGTGTAGTTTCTACTCCTAAGTAGGTTTTTCTTTCACCACATGCTTTTCTCCATTTTGGTTCATCTCTTTCTATCTTCTTGGCTATCCATGGAGGTGGGAACACCAAAATAGGGGTTGACTGAGGCAAACCCCTATACAACCCCAACACTTTCTCCATATATCTTACAGACATGGGTGTTGAAGAAATTCATTTGGTGGAGACTTCATCACTCACATGGTTGTAAGTATTTCTTTCCTTTCTTTTCTTTATCTTTATATTTTCTACTTTATCTCATTTTTATCACTTTCTGTTACTTTATCATATTCTGTAAACTCTCAATAATCAGAGTAGAAGTAGTCCTTTAGGCATTCTCTATGATATTCTCGCTCTCTGGTCCATATGAGACTCCAGTGCACTTTTGGGACTCCAACACACCGCATTGTCATCCGTATTCTACACTGATGTCCTTTGGTCAAGAGCTCGTCAATTTTCCTAGAGAATCTTTGTGACTTTCTCTTTCATATTCTATAACTCTCGCCACTGATTCTTGAGGTAGATTAGGGTAGTTCGCCCTATGAGGCTCTCTAAATAAAGAAAAATTGTGAATAGTGAATTCCCCTATTCTAAAATACCTCCAAGAGATAACAAATACAATATCATAATACACAAACACATCCTTACAAGTATAATTACCTCACTTATATAGCCCTCATAATAATACAATGGAGGGGTAATTCTAATGAAGGCCTACTCATCACTTGATATAATTATTTACACAGGTTGTCTGCATAACCGATTATAACTAAGGGATGTGTGCCACATGTCAACATCTTCATCTACCTAAGTACATTATAATATCATACAGACCTAGGTACATAACACATACTAGAAAATTTCATGTGCAATTTCTTTTTGAGCCAATTTTATTTTCTTGATAAATAATATGAGAAACAATAGTACTTACAAGAACATCAATAGGTATTCCATTTTTAGTGGATTGAATAATTTAAGTATTTAAGTGTGCACTACTTCACAAAGGGATATGAGGTGAAGGAGTTATTAGCATGTAAAAAAACTTAAATACTAAAGAATAAAATAATGGGTGAAATAAATTAAGGGTTGAGAGAAAAATTAAAAATAAATAAATAATTAAATATAAAAGAAGTTTGAAATGTAACACTAAACGATAAAATAGGGGTGGATAGGGTAGGAAATAAAATCAAGCAATGGTAAGAAAAACCTTAGAAGAAATCGAGCAATGAATGAACACAAAAGCACAATCAAAACCTAAGTAAATTTGATATGAAAGATGATCAATTAGAAAAATTAATCTAAAATAAAGTAATGAAGAAATAAGAAAACCCTAATGGGAGACCCTAATTTATTTAAGAAAATGTTAAGATGACTAATGAAATAAAAGTTGACATGAATTTGTCTAGGCTCATTAAATAAATGTTGTCAATTAGCAAATAATTAACTTATATAATTGAAACTAAAATAAATATGATAATTAAATAAGAGGATAGAGGGACTCAAGTCTAGGATCAATTCGTATGGAATAAAGATGTTGATATTTCCTAAAATCATTTTTCACTATCATGAAATTATCCTTCACCATTTGAAGAATGTCTTGTAGTCTAAACTTCTATAAAACCATATGGGTTGATTTCAAGTCCTATAAGGTCAATCTTGAATATTACAAACTTAATCTACCACACAAGATTTATTTGGGATGTGTGTGAATTATCTAACAAAATTTGTTCCCAAAGAGTTGCTCACCTTTTCCTTTTGGATATCTAAATTTGTGAAGCTGATGTTTAGAGACATTTTTTAAGGCACTTGCTAACTTAAAAGGTGAAAAAGTTATATACAGTCAAACCTCTTGATGGACCAAATTAATAATGATTAGAGATATCAAAGATAATATTTGCAAACATGTAAGTGGTCTATATGACCATGATGCAATTTTGATTCATTTATTTTCCTTTCAAATAGAAGTGTGCTTTGTTTATCCACCATATTCTTTTTATATTCTCCTCTACAAAATTAAATGCTCATTCAATGTCTTTAAATACCATGACATAACAACATGTGCTAAGTTGGTTCGTAGTTCAAAAATAGAAATGTTGATAAAGTTTTAATTCAAATTCAATGTCTTGGAATCTAAGGATCATTCTTAAATGAGCCTTAAAATTGACATGTATCATTTCCAAGCCATGTGGAAATGATCTACATGGATCTGGTGGTGATCTCTAAAGTAGGGAAAAAATGTATGGAAATAAGTGCTAATTGGGATGAAATAAGGAAGAGTAGGTCGTAAAAATATGAGAATAAAGGAAATGAAGTGAAATGAAGATGGATAGGGATTGATCCATGCACTAAACTTAGCACAAGAGAATGCCACTTGTTAATATGTCATTGCATCAAGACATTTCCATTAAGATGGTTACGTAACTAAATGAAAAATAGCATGGGAATGCTAATTTCCCAATACACACATACAATATGATCTGATATAATTTGTACCTAAATCATTTAAACTAAACTTGTAAAATACATGTAGATAATATTAGTTACATTGTATTAACTTAATAAATCTAGTTAGACAAGATCTCCTAGTTAATACTTTACTACTTACATGAAAAACAAAATTATTTTTTAAGTTAAAGTAGAAATAAATAACTAATAAATTTTATAAGACTTTTCCTTATCTTTTTTTTTTCAAAAAGTTATCATTCCTACATATTTCTAGAAAAAAACATTTTTAAATTATAAAAGTCATACTCACTCTTATTAAGTTGTGTCAATGTATAAAAGTTTTGACATCTAAGATAATATAGGATTATCTACTCTCCATAATCTACTTAAAGTGACAATCATTTTGTTCAACGGTCAAAAAGTTAATATTAATTTTACACCTCATCTATATTAAACTATTTTAAAATAACCACTATCTAATGATTTTATACCTCACCTAAACAAATATATTTAAATATACTAGCAACTTCACTTTGGCATGCAATGGGTATGCCAAAGAGGTGGGAAATTTTAGTTATTTTGGTTTTTTTTGGAGTTGTGTTCAAATATTTTGTTTGATTTATATTTTTTGTTTAAATGGATTTTTGTTTATGATAGATGTAGGAAATATGAGTAGTCTCGTTGAAGTAAAAATAGGCAAGATTTGTTTCCAAAAGTTGAGATCTGCAATCTTCCATCTTATTTTATTTAGCTTGCATTAAAGACAATGATATAAATGTGAACAACACAATTAACCAAGACAATATCATACATGAATCTTAAACAATCACCCCATCAACCTCAATCGTGATGAGGGGTGTAGTCTCATCCCTTAATGGCAACCCTTGTTGTCCAATCTCAAAACCACCATCACCATCATCTGTGACTTGGATCCTCCCTTTGGTGTGTTCCCCTATGATGCTCTTGTTCTCCTCCCTTGCTCCTCATGGTATGTTGTGGCTTTCCTTTTCGTAATATGCATTACCCTCTCATTCCCCCATCTTTTCTCCTTTGTCTCATTCCATCGTACTTATCTATGCCCTTTATCCTTTTGTGTTCCATTTTCTATTCCTACATTAGATCTATCTCGCTTCCTTTTCGCTTCATTTTTTTCTTCTATTTTATGTCATTTAATTTCCTTATTTTTGGTTTTTCATATATTCCTCTCACCCTTCTTGCTTTCTTCATTTAGACCCGTTGGTTTATCTTTTTTATTCTATCTTTATCTTTATCTTCTCATCAAAATGACATTTAATTTTTAAACATTTTTTTGAACTTCAAAGGTTTTGGTGTTTCCCCTATTTTGAGCTATAATGAAATTATTGATCTAATTGGTTGACAAAATATAATCCAAAAAAATACCTCTATAGAGGACCCAAGGCATGCATCTAGATGGTGAAGGTGAAGTAATAAATTATTGTAAGATCAATAAACAGTTAAGTATAGTTTGATCAACAATAATAAGGGTATGTGCAGGATCATGATGGGGCAAAAAGTGACAATATGATGGGTATGTGTAGGGTATGTGGTTGACAAAAATTTTCTACCCAAAATTGATGAAACAAAAATAGTTTTTAAAGGATATTCTCAACTTTCCACCAATATAATTATGCTTTACTTTGAATTTAATAAATAATTATTATTCATTTTCTATATGAATTACGACTAAAGTTATGATTGAAAAAAATCTATAGTTTTCAAAAAGTATCACATTTTTTGAATTTGAAACATGCGTCACATTCTATGCTTTGCATACTATGAGATTAAAAGAAAAAATGAATTTCATAAAGTTTTGACCGAGTTAAGGTTTAGACATATGAGTTTTTATATTTTTTAAAATTTGTAATAAAAAATCATAATTAATTATTTACTTGGAAAAAATTCAAAAAATATGCATCACATCAGGACATGAGTCCTCTACTTATATCTAAAATCTTATAAGAAAATATTATCATTTTATTGTGGTTAGGGTGGTGACAAACACCTACTTCTTATTTTTTCCTTGAAATTTCAGTACTGCTACATTGAATTTTCAAATTTTCACCAAAAGGTATATTTTTAAAAAAAATAAACCTAGTAGTTTAGAAACTACATTCAATTTTCTACAGATTTTATTCTTACATATTTTTGAAATAATATAGATAACTTATTCAAATTTTTAAGCCAAGTTGCCTAACTAGATGATTTTTTTGAATTTTTTGCCACTTAAGGGTTGGTTTTTTCCATGATAATCCTACACATACCCATAAATATGGTGAGTGTGAGAAAGGTGGTGGGGAGGCTACAAAGTAGGGAATGATGAATGAGCATGGTTGGTAGTGGACGAACAATTATAATTGTACACATACTTTTATTTTCTTCAAAAAAACAAA
This sequence comes from Sequoia sempervirens, assembly GCA_007258455.2. Classification (NCBI taxonomy): domain Eukaryota; kingdom Viridiplantae; phylum Streptophyta; class Pinopsida; order Cupressales; family Cupressaceae; genus Sequoia; species Sequoia sempervirens. The sequence continues at coordinate 34,786,805 of VDFB02252616.1, forward strand.
AGATTGAATGTAAGAGGAAGAAGTTAAATCAAATTTACAATATAGTTTTATAGTTTCAAATTAAACACTTTTTTTATAATATCCTTCAAAAAATCCTATTTATCTTAAAATATAAAATAAATCAATTAATTTTTTTTTTAAATAATAAAGATATTAAATTGTAAAAAATATTATTTTAAATAAATATTTTAAAAATAATTCTATAATATTCTTCAAATAAATTTTTCATTTGATAAATGAGACTTATTTCATTTAATTAAATTTTTTTTTATTTTATAAATAAGACTAATTTAATTAAATAAAAAATTTAATAGTTAATATTAAAATTTAAAAACTTTATTATTTGATAAATGAGACTTATTTAATTTAATTAAATTTTTTTATAATAAATAAGTCTAATTTATTTAAATAAAAAAATTTAAATAAAATTGAATAACTAATTTTAATATTTAATGATTAAATATTAAAATAATAAAGTTATTTAAATTTAATATTTAGAATTTAAATTTTAAAAACTATCTTAAAATCAAAAAGTCATGCCAAACAATGTGTAATGAAATAAATATACAAATTTTTCCTTTCATGGGCAATACAAGCTAGCCTAAAGTTTATTTTTTGTTCATCATCATTTAGGGTTGCGACAACTCTTCCCAGTTTTTAAACAAATTTTTATTGAACTTTACGGGATCCTTCCATAAAATCTCTTCGACAAAAACAACTTGTGTATGGTGGCTTAAATAATGGTGAAAAAGGTGAACAAAACTTAAAATTTGAAATGGATTATTTCATGGCTAGGATTATGAGAAAAATTCAATGGAGAAGATTCTTTGAACCATTTTGCATTACTTTTCTTCATTTCTTAGCCGTTGATTTCACAAATCGGTTTGGCCATTTTCAAATGGGACACACCTTCGATGTAATTAAAAGTAGTCACCGACAAAAGCTGACCAAGAAAGTAGTCAACCATCTAACAGTACACATTGATGGTTTCGCTTCGTCTGTACCACCCAAGCCTATACTTGCAACTTAGAAACAAGTTATATCCATGGACCTCCACTAATCTCTTCTTACAAATTCTAATTTTTCTTCTTATCCAGAGATTTTTGGCATGGCTCTGACTTTCAGTATTGTCTTCTTGGTAATCACATTGTTGGGTTCTTGTTATGCAGAAGATGAGGAATTTAGAATACTATTAGACGTGAAGAGGAGGGCCCAAGATCCAACAAATTCTTTGCACAACTGGGACATTTCTTCTACTTCTCCTTTCCAATGGAATGAAATCACCTGCAACAACACAAGTTTGGTTACTTTTATCAATATGGACAATATAGGGCTAATAGGTCTGATTCCTTCTTCCCTCTGTGGCCTTAGTACCTTAAAAACTATTTAGCTGGGTAAAAATTCTCTGTATCGAAGCATTGCAGATGTGTTTTAGAAGAACTACAGTTAGGTGGAAATATTGAATCTCAAAACTAATTCATTGATGGGGTCTCTACCAGATTTCTCTACAATGGGATAGCTATAAGTTCTAAACTTGTCAAATAACAATTTTTTTGGTAAATTTCCTCTTTCTGTCACAAACTTGTCTAGTTTACATTCATTATGTTTGGGAAACAATCCTCTAGATCTCACCATCATACTTGAAGAGATATATAGCATGAAAGAACTGAATATTTTTTTTGCAAAAAAAATAAAAAAAATGTTAGAAACCAAGATCTAAAATGCAAACCAGAAAAGCCTTCGATAGAAGAGAAAAACAGAAAAAGCAAGAGCTTTGCAAAAGATGTGCAAATAATATTATTCAAGAATAAACAATTACATGAGATGATTTTCTTTATAAAAGAAAAGTATGCATAACCCTAATCTTATCTTGAGCAACAAGATAGCTCAACAAGATAAGGATGAGAATAATTAACCTAGGAATTAAAATATTACCTAAGTAAAGTTATGCAAGTGCAATTAAATATTAATTACACTAACACCCCCCATAAGTGCAACTTAGGGAGACTAACAATGCATGCACCTAAAACTAAGATGAATGCAAGAAAGCATGAATGGGTCCCGACAATAAGGCCTGATCAGTTACCCAAGTACAAATGCAATAATGTTAGAAACCAAGATCAAACATGCAAACCAAAAAATAACCTTCCATAGAAGAGAAAAATAGAAAAAGCAAGAGCTTTGCAAAAAGATATGCAAAATATTATTATTCAAGAATTCATAATTACATGATATGATTTGCTTTATAAAAACAAAGTATGCATAACCCTAATCTTATCTTGAGCAACAAGATAGCTCAACTAGATAAGGATGAGAATAATTAACCTAGGCATTAAAATATTACCTAAGTAAAGTTATGCAAGTGCAATTAAATATTAATTACACTAACACCCCCCATAAGTGCAACTTAGGGAGACTGAAATAAGGCATGCACCTAAAACTAAGATGAATGCAAGAAAGAATGAATGGGTCCCAACAACAAGGCTTGATCAGGTACCCATGTACAAATGCAGTAATGAGGTAGAGAAGGAAAACCTAGTGGAACAAAACCCCCCTACAATGAGATGACTGCTGCAAAGAAGCACTAGAAGAACACCATAGAGTAACATCGGAACCACAATCTGTCAAGCAAGGAAATATACTTCTGTCTACATGAAACCAAAAATGGAATCATAATAATGCGACAATAGACCCGATGCCATGGAACACTTGAAAACTCACAAATTGGAACAACCCTAGAATTTTTGAAGCAACAATAGATGAAATGATGACAGAATCTAGAAACTATGTATCTTGATGCCGATGCCAAATTGAGACTAAAAATATTCCATGGGAACAAGTACCATAAAGACTCTGGAACATTAACCACAAAAACATGACCCTCAAACTAAGAAAGATCTGAACCAATGCAGATCAAGACCCATAAACTCTCAATCTAAAGTGTGAACTGATGTGAATCTAATATGTGTCAAGCAAGAGCAAGAATGTGGCCAAAATAAACTAAGAAACCAGATAACCCATACAAGTTTCCATCAAAACAAGTTGAAGATGGAGATCAAAGTGCATGCACACTCTAATTAGATTATTATGCAAGAAAACCCCCTGATGGAACTTTATCTCAGTTTATTTATTACAATAACCTGATGATTGTAAAAGGAGAGAATTATAATGTGAATAAAAAATAAATAAAAATAGACCTTAAATATTTTTAGAGGACTGAACCAGCTTTCCAATGCTACAAGAATGGTGAAAAATGGATAAGCGAGTCAAAAGATATGTCTCTTGGAGTGGAAACACTAATATGCGAATTCCAAGGCTGAAAAGACATCAAAAACAAAAAACCAAAAAATTAGACCTACACTATTATGTAGAGCTCAAAACCAGATTTTCGATGATATCTTGTTTGTGAAAAAATGACACCGTATGCAAAAGTTATGACCGATTCTGTGAAACTGCTTTGAATTTGCCCAAGTAGACCTCCAGGAGCCCTCAGGGGCTAAAAAAATAAAGCCCTTGGTCACCTGGGCGGACTAGGGGGCTAGTGGTAGGCTCTTGGGTGTGGAGCCCTTGATCACCCACGTGATTGGGAAGGGTGCTATGAATGGCCAGGGGCAGGATCTTGGGCCCCTAGTTCTCCATGTGATCTCCACTAGAGGCCGTGAGGGCTAAGTGCAGGGAGCAGTAGACTAGCAATTTTCACTGGTGGTGGTGGTTCGACGGTGGCCACTGGGCGGAAAATGGGTGGTGGGATGGATTTGAATGGTGAGCACAAAAATCCCCACCATTTTTTTGATTTTTTTAATATTTTTTTTGTTTTTTTCAAAAACGGTACCTCAAAAAACGTGCCTGGGGGCTGTATGGCCCTCATACAATTTTTTTTTCCTCCCCAGTTGACTGTCTAAATTGGAAAAAAATTATATGAAAATAGGGGTTTTTGGGTGCTACGAATCCAATGACGAGGTTCATTTTGGCCCAAAGTACTCTGAAAATTAGGCGACCCCTAGATCTATTAGAAAAATCACCAAGCTTGAAACCCTTGCAGATTTGGCAAACAGTGACCAAAATTAATGAAATACAAGCCATTTATAAATTTTTCAAGCGCTTTGAATCCAATGGAAAATCCCAAACTGATATAAGATGCTCCATAAATATGCTCAAGGAATAAAACCCTTGAGGAACCCTGAACATGCTCTACATTGAAATTCTCCAAAATATTGAGAAGGGGCTGCAAAATCAAGGCTCTGATACCATGTTAGAAACCAAGATCAGACATGCAAACCAAAAAATAACCTTCCACAAAAGAGAAAAATAAAAAAAGAAAGAGCTTTGCAAAAAGATGTGAAAAATATTATTATTCAAGAATTCATAATTACATGAGATGATTTGCTTTATAAAAGAAAAGTATGCCTAACCCTAATATTATTTTGAGCAACAAGATAGCTCAATAAGATAAGGATGAGAATAATTAACCTAGGAATTAAAATATTACCTAAGTAAATTTATGCAAGTGAAATTAAATATTAATTACACTAACAAAAAACTTGTCTAGTTTGCATTTATTATGTTTGGGAAACAATCCTCTAGATCCCACCATCATACCTCAAGAGATATATAGCATGAAAGAATTGAATATTCTTTATTTTTCAGCCAATATTAGCTTGTTTGGAACCATTTCACCATCCATTGGTAATCTTACAAAGCCGGTTGATCTAGAACTCTCTTCCAACCACTTAAATGGAACTATACCAAAAGAAATCACAAGACTTTCCAACGTTTATGAGTTGGATCTGTGGCATAATTTTCTTACAAGAGGGATCCCTTGAGATTTTGGGAACCTCACTTCTTTGATGATTTTTGATGCCTCCTCAAATTTTTTCAATGGTAGTCTCTTTGAGCTTGCAAACTTGAGAAATTTGGTCATTCTTTATGTCTATGAAAACCAACTTTATGGGTCAATACCCAATGAGTTTTGGGAGTTCCCGTATCTCAAGAAGTTGTATCTATACACTAATAGTCTTACTGGGTTGGTGCCCTAGATTCAAGGGAGCTTGTCAGATTTCAGTGCCATGGATATATTAGAGAATTGTCTTACTGGTGCTATGCCTCCAGATTCATGTAAAAGAGGAAAATTGGAGTGCTTCCTCACTCTCTAAAATTCTTTCACAAGAAGAATTCTTGAATTGTATGGGAGTTGTTCCAATGTATTATTTAGCAATAAGAACAAATACAATAATTAACATGGAGATAAACTATAGCACCCAGGTATGTGCAGGATCATGATGGGCCAAAAAGTGGCAATATGATGGGTATATATAGGGTATGTGGCTGATGACTTTTTTTAACCTAAAATTGATGAAACGAAAAGGGTTTTTAAAGGAGATTCTTAGCTTTCCACCAATATAAATTATGCTTTATTTTGAATTTAATAAATAATTATTATTTATTTTCTATTTGAATTATGATTAAAGTCTTGATTGATAGGTTGATTGTAAAACATCTATAGCTTTCAAACGGTATCACATTTTTTGAATTTGAAACATGCGTCACATTCTATGCTTCAAATACTATATGATTAAAAAAAGAAAAATTGGATTTCATGAATTTTTGACCAAGTTAAGGTGGTCAGACATACGAGTTTTTATATTTTTTAAAATTTGTAATAAAAAATTCATAATTAATTATTTACTTGGAAAAAATTTACAAAAAATATACATCACATCGAGACATGAGTCCTCTACCTATATCTAAAATATTATAAAAAAATATTATCATTTTATTGTGGTTACGGTGGTCAGATAGACACCTACCTCTTATTTTTTCCCTAAAATTTAAGTACTACTGCATTGAAATTTCAAATTTTCACCAAATAGATTTTCTTTTTTTAAAAATAAACCTAGTAGTTTAGAAACTACATTCAATTTTCTATAGATTCTATTCTTACACATTTTTGAAATAATATAGATAACTTATTGAAATTTTTACGTCAAGTTTCCTAACTCTGATTTTTTTGAATTTTTTGCCACTTAAGGGCCTGATTTTTCCATGATGATCTTGCGAATGCCCACCCCTTAGTTTTTTATCTGTAGATTGACAGTTGTTGGTTTGGATTGAGACATTTTGATACTTTTCTTGATGTTGGATTCACTGATATGATAGTTGATGATACTTTTATCACTAATGTTTTATGCTTATGCTAGGACTACTATATGGATTTAATGGATTATGTAGATTAATCTTGTTATGTGCATCATGTGAATATTTGATGATTGTTTTTACCTCATTGTTAGCATCTAATTTTTGTACATTGATGTATTTTGGTGAAGGGGAATAGTGTTGCATCACTCACTTCTAAGTTCCCTATGATGCTACGATTTTCCTCTCATAGTGTGTTTGTTTGTATGACTATGTACATATGCTTGACTGTGTAGTTTGTTGTAGGTTGCAGGTACTGGCCATCAACTCCACCTGAATTGTTAGGTTTGAGCATGCCTTAAACCCAATAGAAACCATTGATGGAGATAGCATTTGGTCCCTTGTTGAGCCATCATCCTTGATGAGTCACACCCTGGTAGTGTTGTTCAAATGTGATATGGTTTATCTCTATTGTTGTGGTCTTGCTTTTTGTCTTCGTTGTGAGCTTAGATGTTGCTTGGTATTTTATACATTTGATTTAAATTGGGTTGATTAGTGTTTTGATTGATTATTGTGTTAAAATAAAGTTATTGAAGTTAAAAGGAATTTTGGTAATTAAAATAAATGCTTTAATATGATTGTGGTCTTGATAAATAAATGTTATTAACACCTTTATTTGGTTTAAATAAATTAAGATTACATTTTAATATAGAAATATTAAAATAAATATATTTGTGCAAACAAAATTAAAATGAAAGATTAAATTAATAAATAAAATATCTTAAAGTTGATTTATTACATGTGCAAATAAATAAGGGTATGTTTTTAAACATGTTGGAGAAATGGTAGTGAGCTATAGATGAGAAATTAAATAAACTAATTAATTTAAAGAAATGTTGCATGCAACAACATACATAGTGGAGTGGCTAATAAATTGGTTAGTTTGCTAAAAAAAGGGGGATTTTCACATTTTTCTAGAAAAATGATCTTGTTGCTCTCTTTTGGGAAAATTTTCTGGCTTTTAGAGACTTTCTTGTGGGGGGTTTTCAAGAGGCTTTTGATTGTAGGAAGAAATTGTTTGTGGAAATTGTAGCACTGTGGTTTGGTGGAGGATTGCAGTTGCAACTTTGGTATTCAAACTCGACATCAACTTTTAGCTCAGTTGATCGAGTTATTTCAGGTTCCATTTTCTTGTAATCGCCTTCTCTTTTTTGGAATAAATGCTTGAATATTGGATGCTATTTTGGAACAAAATGTGCTTGTATTTATTTGGGTTTGAATTGGAGCAATTAGTAAATGTATTTCTTATTGTTGCTACAATACTCCCAACATATTGCTTCATGCTTATCTTGTATTCCATGTGGTTATGTTTATTTTACTCCTACCATTGGTAATTGCTTGAAATATTTGAAGACTTTCCAAGAATTCATTGGTGTGTATTCTATAGCTGCATTTACTTGAAAGTGCTTGAGCCCATCCTATTTTTAATCTTTCTGTTAGTGCTAACCCTAGTGATTAGCTGCACCATTGCATACCTTGTGTGTTTGTTCTGTTTTGTTTATTTTATGGTTCAAGACCTTGTACCAAGATTATATTATACTATTGGGCATTCACTGTGAGGATATTTGAATCTAATTCATTTTCCCTTATTATTTAGTAGATACTATACTCTCATCGCATGCGACCCTATATTTGTTTTAAAACTTAGTTTTTGTAAACCTCTTGGCTATTGGGATTTGTATCGACTCTCTTTTCTAGTTGAATTGGTTGCATATTGAGTATGCAAGTCTCTTTTTTTTCCTTGGATAATTGTTTCCTTTGTCATCCTAGTGCTGCTTGTGTTATGAATGATAGGGAATCTGCTTGCTATATGAATACCCATTCCATTCACATGTTGTCGTATTTAGTGAAAAATTGGGCTACAGGTGTTGCATGTCTATTCTTTGGAAGCTTATGTTTGTTTAATCTTGGCTTTGATTCCCTTGCATGGAATTTTCCCAGTGCTGCTAGTTTCTTTTTATTGAACTAAATGATGAACGTTCACTATCTTTTTTGGTTTTGGAAAAAATAAGTAACCTATGGAACCGCCTCTGTATAGTGGAGGTCATTGAATCAATTGTCCTTCAGCTGAAACTCCCTTCATTTTATATTCCTCACATCTCCCTATAGAATTCAATGGTCTATGTTAAGTGCAACACTTGAAATCCTTCATTTCCTCTCATTCAATGAAAACACATGTATATATCTAATGTACACTTTGCATCTATTACCGGTGATTTGTGCTTGATATTTAAATTGATTTAAAACTTGAAACTATATTGAATTTACATTTAACTCTTTGAGTATTCATTATATGTGTTATGGGGTAGTCGATTATATATAAATTAATGAATGTTTAGTATGTGATGACATTCAATATTTTTAAATGTAATTTGGGAATTTAATGCCAATACTTTAAATGGTGAGTGAATTTGTTAGTTGTGTTCTTTGTGTTATTCTAAGGAACTATAGATGTTCAATTTGGCTTTGTATATATATATATATATATATATATATATATATATATATATATATATATATATATATATATATATATATATATATATATATTATAAGTCTAAAATTTACATTCTGCATTTAAAGACAAAACTTTGGTTTTGATAATATAAAGGCATATGTATATCGATATATGAATATGTGTGTATATATATATGTTGAAATATGTATATATTTATATATATATATACATACATACTTATATATACATACATACTTATATATACATATATGTATATATATATGTACATATATATATATATACATTATATATATACATATATATGTACATATATATAGACATGTACATATATATATATGTACATGTATATATATATGTACATACACACACACACATATATATATTTCTGTATATGTGTTATACATAGGTATTTATATGCATGTATGTATATATATTATGAAATAAATAAAGAACATTAAGTTTCCTCTACTATTAATTGATCATGATAGAAAAATAAATGAAATGAGGGAGAAATTTAGAAGAATTGATGTAATTGTATTTACATAAATCAAAGATTGGTTTATATTGAAAATAGATTATCTTTTGTTAAGATTAATTCTTGGTAATCATGTAATGGTTGAATTGTAAGTCCACCCTATATCCTTGATTATATTATCAAAATTGTTTGTTTATAAAATGTAATATGTTTACTAGTTGGATATTGGAGTATTATTGTTGTTCAAAATTAAAGTCTTTTTGTGTTTATAGAATTGGGAGTCTTCTAGAGGCTTGGGGAATTGTGTTGTTGGTTAATTGTTTATGTTGACCCTTGAATTTGGTTGATATGATACTTGAAATGTGTTATTGTGGGGGGGGGGATGGTTAGCCATGCACTATTTACTCACTTTTATGGTTGATTTTGTGTGCAAGTGAACCATTAATTTTAGGATGTTCTATGTACATCTGTTGCACTCTTAGGATTTTTCACCTAAAAGGAGAGAGATAGAACCCAAAATTTGAGGTGGTTCTCTCAAACTAAGGTATGCATGATACAATTATGCCTAAATGCAATGATCTAAATACAAAAAATTGATAAAATGGATTGATTATTAATTGTTGGAAAACACATTTGGTAATGTAAAAACACCTAGAAATGAAAGTAAACTACAATAGAAATGAATGGAACTAAAGAGGTGCACCTATAAACTTGCTAGTAAATTGAAATGACTTGTGAAATGCTACTAATCTTGATTTTTAGGCCTAGTGGGACTCATTCGCCATTCTAGGCAAATCAGTCCCAGTTTTGTGAAATTGTTCTAGTGAATGAGTTCACTTTTGAGTTTCTAAATATTCAAAGGTGGAAACAGGAGCTTTCGGTTTATACTTTCTGCCTCTCTAGGTGTCTGATTCTGAAACTATCAAATTCAGGCCTAAAAGTGACTTTTTGAGGGTATTTTGACTTATCTAATGAAGATATGACTTGAACAACTTTACAATGCAATCCTCAATGATTTCTAAGTCTCCAAGATGTCCAGATATGCAAACACACAAGACAAGAGAGAGAAATGTTGAATGTTAGGGCATGGGGATTTTCCTTGGTCAAACCCCTTTTAGGTACAATTAAACCAAAATGGAGAAAGAATGTAATGAAGCATGCAATAATGGAGTTATTATCTTTCCATGATGATTGATTTTGAAGTTCTATAATGAAACATGAAGAGTTTTCCCTTGAATGTCTAAAAATTGTTACCTTAATGACTTGAAATGATGAAACCCTAACTTGCTTGACTTAATATGGAATAATGATGGATGAATCATGAATAATGGTTATGATTTAGGTTTTGGAGACTTGATTTTATAGGAAATTATCCTAATTTTCCAATAAATCTGATCCCCAAGGCCAACATGAAGAAAAAAAAACTTAAATTCCAAAATTTCGCACTCAAAAGTCAAAATTGACCCAAATGGGACTCATTCACCACCTTAGGTGAATTAGTCCCACCTAACAAGGACTCATTTACCGTAGATGGATAATTAGTCCCAATGGGGCCCATTTTCCAGCTGGCTTCTTGGGAGATAAGAAAATAAGGTTTATATGATGTCTATGTTAGTTATTTAATCAAATATTACCTCGAGATACACAATATGGGTTAATAGGGGCATATTAGTGATGAAGTGAAGGTCAATTAGGGATTGGGACACAAAATTCAATGTGAAAGTGTGATTAAATACACTTTACAACATTAAAATGAGGTCCACACAGCCTAGGAAGGAACAACATCTAGTGTGAATGTGTAGGACACATTACAATACTAGATTAACATTAAGTTTATTTTAAAATACTTCTAGATTGATGTGAGGATGTATTTAAATACATTTTATAATGTTGAATTAGGGGAAAATGGGTTTATTAAGTCTAGAAAAGTGTGAAAGTCTTTTACAACACTTTACAACACCTTTACAAGACATTGTTAAATGCATTTTGAAGGGTCCAAGACCTAGTGCAGATGTGAAAAACACCTCTCAACAAAAAATCAAGTATTTATTAAGTCCCATTTATCATCAATTATTCCCCAAATCAAGAAAGTTTCCTTTTTTCTATGGTACAATAGGATGGTTCATGCCTCACCTTATGTGTACATTCTTGTGGTTTTGGTGATTCGTGCAAGTTGGCTTTGCCCTATTTGATGTGTTGGGTCTTCTAGTTGTTAGTAGGGGGAGTGGCTCTCAATGGGGGCTGGGGCATAACCTAATTAATAAACTAGTGGGTTGGGTAGAATTTCACTCTAATTAAGATAATTGGATGCCCCACCCATGCCTATAGTGCTCATTTATGCTAACGATGGGTTGAGAAGGCCTAGTTGGCAAGACCAACACTTTACAACACCTTTACAAGACATCATTAAATGCATTTGAAAGGGTCCAAGATCTAGTGTGGATATGAAAAAACCTCTCAATACAAAATCAAGGATTTATTATGTACAATTTATCATCAATTATTTCTCAAATCAAGCAAGTTTCCTTTTTTCTATGGTACATTTAGCGCCCACTTTAGTGAGAGGATGAGCTTGCTTCAAACTCACATTAAAGTAGACATTCAAGAGAGATCTGAGTGTATAGATTTAGATGAAAAAGGATGGAAAAGATCAAGAAGGAAGTCAAGCCCCCAAGATCCAAGATCCTAATTCAAACCAACAAGATACATAATCAGGCAATGGAAATAACTAAAGGAAAGAAGAATGGGGTGGAAAAGATGTGCTCACTCTGTGACCATAGAACATCAAGTCGTTCATGGGGTGAGATGTCCCAAAGAAGTGTTTTAGTGAGAAATTCATGCCAATGTGTTAGCTTCCCATTGTATAATGAGAAATTCATGCCAATGTGTTAGCTTTCAATTATACAAATCATACCAAAGTTATGCTTCTAATAACATTCTTAAGGAACCACAATCTAATTATTTTTGTAAATGTTTTTGAGTATGTAAAGAATTTTGCTAAAGGTGATTTTTCTTTGTTCAAGTAAGGTCTTCTTAGGGAGCATTGTGCCTAATGTCTCCAAGAGAGGACAAGTCAGGATGTCAAATCATTATCCATGGGATGCCTCGTTCGCATTAGGTCACTTTAGTTGATCATTATTCCCTTGTTAGATCATTATCCATGGGATTATTTGTTCGCATCAGGCCACTTCAATTGATCATACACTCTTGGGAGGAATCAAACCCAATGACACCACCAAGGAGAGGAAATGTCACAAGAAAAAGTAAATCATGCCATGAAATTTGCAAAAACATGTTGTCTATGTATTCCCCCCCTTTAAAGCAATTGCTACACACTGTGTTGTGAGAAATTTCTTTAAAGTAGAAGAGAATATGAGATCTTATTCAAAAATCCCTATGCCAACTCATATTATTTTGATAAGCTATGTCATGAAGAAAGGGAGTATTTCACATGCGAGTCTATCTTAAGAAATGTCATCCACATCTCAAGCTTGATCTTATACATTCATGAAAGGTTAATGATTAGTCAAAAGAGACAATGGAAAGTGACATATAGGGATAAGGCTTTCTAACCCTTTTCCCCCACTTAGTGCAAGACAAGGGTGAGCTTGTAATGGATGATGGTATGTTGCCCTTTGCAATGGATGCAAAATATGCAATAGTGAGTATGTTATGATCTTACAACTATTGCATATAAAGGAGCAACAACTAATGTTATTTGTGTGGATAAGGAAGAAAAGTTTCCACTGGATACACGCTTAATGAGATATCTATGCATTTAGGATGTATCAAGGTCATATTTTTCTTGGAAGAATCTTGTGTGATAGTATTGATTGTGAGTGAAGGTTTGTTAGATGGGTTGATTTCTATGAAAGGACAATCACGAAGATCATGATTTGGTTTTTGTGTTTTAGGCTTTATGGGGGTATGGGGACCTTGTTCTATAGAATCACATCCTTGCTCATATCGCTTCATAAGTCTTTTAGGTTTGAGGTTGGTCATGATTGTATACACTTTTTCATATAGGTGAGTAATGTAATTGTGACTTGGTTGGTACAAAGTATTGTGCGGAGGTGGGTAAAGAATGTTAGCATTCTTAGGTGTGGTGAAAATAACTTCAACACACATAGGGGGATGATTAATGATTGAATTTTTTTGAGTATTAATAGAGGTGATATGAGAAGAAGGCTCTGTTTGGTTGGTTTCTTTCTCTAAGGTATCATTGTTATGTGCCATAATATCAACCCTAGGAGGAGAGCTTTTAGAAAAGTGACAAATAATAGGTTCATCACATGACAAAGTTGGATTTGGAAAGATAGCTTCATCACTCATAGGAGAGGCATCAAGAGAAGGATAACTAGGAGTTTCGAGGTTACCAATGATTGGAATTTTTTTTTCAAAGAGATCTTCCAGCACAATATCTTCTAACACTAAACTATCTTCTTCATGTGTAGAGAAGATAGTAGGAGAAGAAAAGGGTTGATTGTCATGATTATCTAAACTTACATCCTCGTGTCCTAGAATGTTCTCGAGTGGGGGAAGTAGGATTTTCATAGATCTCAATCATATTCTCCATAAAAATGTGTTTGTCATGTTCATTCATGATTGTATCCGGGTATGTGCAGGATCATCATGGAAAAAATAGGCCCTTAAGTGGCAAAAAATTTAGAAAAATAAGAGTTAGGAAACTTGACGTAAAAATGTGAATAAGTTATCTATATTATTTTAAAAATATGTAAGAATAGAATCTATAGCAAATTGAATGTAGTTTCTAAACTGCTAGGTTTGTTTAAAAAAAAAAGAACTATTTGGTGAAAATTAAAAATTTCAATGCAACGGTACTTAAATTTTAGGGAAAAAATAAGAAATAGATGTCTGTTTGACCACCTTAACCACAATAAAATGATAAAAACTCATATTTCTAACCACCTTAACTTGGTCAAAACTTCATGAAATTCAATTTTTTTTTTTTTAATCCTATAGTATGCAAATCATAGAATGTGACACATGTTTTGGATTCAAAAAATGTGATCTGTTTGAAAGCTATAGATGTTTTTCAATCAGCCTATCAATAAGGAATTTAGTTGTAATTTGAATAGAAAATGAATAATAATTACTTATTAAATTCAAAGTAAAGCATAATTTATATTGGTGGAAAGCTGAGAATCTCCTTTAAAAATCCTTTTCATTTCATCAATTTTGGGTAAAAAAATAGTTGTCAACCACATACCCATCATATTGCCACTTTTTGGCCCATCATGATCCTGCACATACCCATCCTTATGCACTAAAGTAGTTTCACAAGGGAGGTGTTGGGAGATGAATGAGAACTCGGTAAGGTAGTGGTAATGATTTCAACTTTGCGTGTCACAATGTCTTTGAAAGGGGGAGGATAAGGAAGACAAGCAATAATTTTAGGATCTTCAATGATTGTGTCTTCTTTCATCAAGATATCTTCATCACCATTGGGAGAGATATCAAGATAAGAACAATTATGATTATCATGATTATTGATGCATGCATCAGTTTGTGTCAAATCCTTAGTGGATGATCTTAGTGAGAGGAGGTCCTTAAGGGATTCATCTAGCATGTCTTAATAATCACTACTAAGGGGCTTGGATGTTATAGTTTTTCAAAATTGAATCATTTTTTGAATTGGATCATTTGATTTTTTTTGTTTTTTGTTTTAATTTCCTAATGAATCTGATCTAAATGAACTAGGAACTAATGCTGAAAATGAAAATTGCAAAAGTCTAAGTTTCATGAATGTAAATAATACTTATTTCTAATGGTTTAAATGTAAGAGAAGCTATGCAAAATTAAAATGCAATTTAAAGACATAGGATGAAATGCAACTTTTCAGATTTCAAACAAAGTAATTTGTTGATGACACTATGCAATAATAAAAAAGATGAAAGATTGGAAATGCACATGTGAATTTTAAAATTGCATGAAATGAGGTAAAGTAAGTTAAATATAATGAAATGGATGATACAAAAACACACAAACAACTGATACAGATAACTAATGGCAATAAACAAAAGCATAAAAATAGGGTTTTCAGCTCTGTAAAGGTAGTTTCAGGGGTTAAGAGGGACTGATTCGCCCAAGGTGGCAAATGAGTCATAGTGGGGATTTTTTTGAGAGTTTTAAATTTTTTCTAAGGAATTTTTATGTTTTCTATGTTGTAAGATGTAGAGCTAAGATGAAAATGCAAAATTTCAAAAAAATTAATGATTTTAGATGCCAAAAATTCAACCTAAATGCACTTTTCATGAATGCAAAATTTGAAACCTAGTACGCAAATTAATCCATGCAAACCCTAATGCAAAGTCAATGAGAGGCTAGATATATGATGAAGGAATCCAAATTAGAAAAGGAAGGTATTCAAAAAGAAGGTTCACCAAAATGAACCATCAATTTTAGGATGTTCTATGTAAGTCTCTTGCACTCTTAGGGTTTTTCACCTAAAAGGAGAGAGATAAAACCCAAAAATTGAGGTGGTTCACTCAAAATAAGGTATGTATGATGTAATTATGCCTAAATTAAATGATATAAATGCAAAAAATTGATAAAATGGATTGATTATTAATGTAAAACTATTGAAATACAACTTGTTGGAAAACACATTGTGTAATGCAAAAACACCTAGAAATGAAAGTAAACTTCAACATAAATGAATGAAACTAAAGAGGAAAACCTATAAAATTTTTGGAGACTTGAAATGAATTGTTAAATTTTGATGATCCTAATTTTTAGGCCTAGTGGGACTCATTCGCCATTCTAGGTGAATCAGTCCTAGTTCTGTGAAGCTGTTCTAAAGCTCGTTTTAGATAAATGGGTATCCAAAAATGTAGAAAACCAAAATCAGGCTTGGAAGTGGGATTCATTCACTACCAATGGAGAATGATTCCAATTTTTAATTTATAAATATTCAAAGGTGGAAATAAGAGCTTTCAGTTTGCACTTTCTGCTTCTCCAGGTGTCTAATTCTAAAACTATCAAATTCAGGCTTAAAAGTGACTTTTTGAGGGTATTTTGACTTATCTAATGAAGAGATGACTTGAACAACTTTGAAATGAAATCCTTAATGATTTCTAAGTCTCAAATATGTCTAAATCTACAAACACATAAGAAAAGAGAGAGAAATGTTCAATGTTAGGGTATGGGGGTTTGCCTTGGCTAAACCCCTTTTAGGTAATTAAACCAAAATGAAGAAAAAATGTAATGAAGCATGCAATAATTGAGTTATTACCTTGCCATGATGATTGATCTTGAATTTTTGTAGTAAAACATGAAGAATCTTCCCTTGAATGTTTGAAATTGTGACCTTAATGACTTGAAATGATAAAACCCTAACTTACTTGGCTTGATATGGAAGAATGATGGACAAATCATGAAGAATGGTTATGATTCAGGGTTTAGAGACTTTATTTTATAAGAAATTATCCTAATTTTCCCATAAATCTGATCCCTAAGGCTGACACGAAGAAAAAAAAAACTTAAATTCCAAAATTTCTTGAAAAATTCAAAATTGACCCAAGGGTAAGTGAACCAAGATGGTTCCCAAAAAGGGGGCTTAAGTGGCCACTTTTTTTCTAAAATTAGGAAATATTGACCTTGGACATGAAATTGAGGATAGTTACACTCAAAATTTTGAAATGGAACAAAAAGAAGGATTGAAGTGCTTTGAGTTACTTTCTAAACTACTAATTTATTTTAAAAATGGTTGAGATTAAGTGGTTCAAATGAGTGACGTACACAAATTGGTGTTGTTTTTATTAGAAAAAACATAACATAGCAACTCTTGTATGACCCTAGTATGGTGAAGTTTTTTAGAGTAGTTTTTAAAATCGCTATGATCATAAGTTAGCTAACAGTAT
The DNA here is from genome assembly GCA_007258455.2 of Sequoia sempervirens. Classification (NCBI taxonomy): domain Eukaryota; kingdom Viridiplantae; phylum Streptophyta; class Pinopsida; order Cupressales; family Cupressaceae; genus Sequoia; species Sequoia sempervirens. Next base: position 34,803,834 of record VDFB02252616.1, read on the forward strand.
ATAGTTGATGTATGATTTTTTTGATAAATTTTTAATGAATATTTTATTTTTTACTAATTTTTGAAGTGGAAACTTCCTAAAAAATAGAATTTTGGTCATGCTACCCCTACAAATTTTGGAAACTAATTGATTTTTTAATTTTTATTTTTAAAATCTAGAATGGAGTCTAGTTTCTAAAAATGTAATTTATTTAAATTTTTTTATGAACGGTTAATTTATAATGAAAAAAACACCAAATACTTCTTTTTTCCAAAAAGGAGACATACAAACAAAATAAATTATGAATGAAATGCTTAAAATTGTTAGAAAGTGAAAAAAATTACATCGTTGGATAGCTAAGAGAGAATCTAACATTACCTAGATGTTTGATTTGTTTGATATTGAACCACATGCAATCTTGACGATGAGCATGAACCCGATTATGTGAAATATTGTCTAGAATTTGCAAAAACATGTCTCTAGTCATTGGGAATTCCCTACAAGCCCTTGGGTTGGAATTCCAAAGAAAATACCAATCCAAAGGCTTGGGGATTCCCAAAGCAAGATATAACATGAGCACATTATAACATGCTCGTGTTATATCTCAGTTTTGACATGGTTTTTTTCGTTTGTGGAGAGTATGCCTAGCAATACATAATGCAAGCATGGTATAACATGCTCGTGTTATGTCTTGATTTATGCTAAATGCTACTCTATTGAATGTATTTTTATATATTTATATATTTGTATATTTGTATGTACATGTATGCTTGTATGTCATGTATGTATGTGTGTATGTATGCCTGTATGTATCAATGCATGCATATTATATGTATGCCTATTTGTATGTAAGATTGTATCTACACATGTACATGTATGCTTGTATGTATGTAGGATTGTTTGTACATATGTATTATGCTTATATGTATGATTTATGTATATCTTTAGAGGGAGGGAGAATTTTAAGAGAGAGAGAGAGATCTAGAGTTGTCTAAGTAGGGTGAGAGAGGGAGAGGGAGGGGGAGGGGGAGGGGGAGAGGGGGGAGAGAGAGATAGAGAGAGAGAGATTGGAGAGAAGGAGAGTGGATGGAAGTGAGTTTAAGAGAGAGGGAGTGGGAGAGAAGAGGTTGAAGTGAGAAGGACTTAGCTAGGTAGGGTGGGAGGGATAAAGGGAGAGAGAGAAGGGGGTGGGAGAGAGAGAATTTAGAGAGAGGGAGAGAGAGAGGGGGAAGGAGATACAAGGGGGTGGGAGAGAGAATTTAGAGAGAGGGAGAGAGAGAAGTGGGAGAGAGAGAGATAGAGAGAAAGAGAGAGCTATGTAGGTAGGGTGCCAAAGGAAGAGACCTAAGAGTGTGAGGGGGGTGAGAGGGAGAGAAATGCGAGATAGGTAGAGGGAGGGAGTGGGAGAGGGAAGGCGTGGGAGAGAGAGGGAGTGTGAGTAAGAGACTTGAGAGAGGGAGAGGTTGTGGGAGGGAGTGACTTGATAGAGGGAGAAAATGAGGGGGGTGTAGTGAGAGAGACTTATCTAGGTAGGGTGGGAGGGATAGATAGAGAGAGAGAGTTACCTAGGTAGGTGTGGGAGAGAGTGGGAGGGAGAAAGAGAGAGATATATAGCTAGAGTGAGAGAGGGTGGTATGGATTGATTAAGTGAGAGGTACACAGAAAGAGGGAGAGGGTAGGATAGAGGGAAGGAGGGAGAGGTGAGATGTATAGATAGAGATAAAGAAATAGGATTTGAGGGTATAGGGTTAAGGGATTAGGGTGGACAACCTATAGGGTTGATGGTTTCTAGGGTATTATGGTTTAAGGGTTGAGGGTTGAGAGATTAGGGTCAATGGTAGAGAGTATTGGATTGAGGGTATAGGGTAGAAGGTTTAAGGGTTTAGGGTTAAAGGGTTTAGGGTTAAGGATTTAGGGTTGATGGTAGAGGGTTTAGGGTATAGGTTTGAGGGTATATCGTTGAAAGATTATGTTGAGGGTCCATTGTAAAGGGAAAAGGTTATACAGGTTGAGGGTTTAGGGTTTAAGGATTGAGGGTTTAGGGATTAAGGGTTGAGGGTTGAGAATTGAGGGTTGAGGGTTTAATGTATAGGGTAGAGGGTAGAGGGTAGAGGGTTTAAGGGTTGAGGGTTGAGGTTTGAGGGTAGAGGATTGAGGGTATAAGGTATAGGGTTGATGGTCCAATGTATAGGGTAGAGGGTATAGGGGTTGAGGGATTAGAGTTTAAGGGTTTAGGGTTGAGGGTTTAAGGTTTGAGGGATTAAGGGTTGAGGGTTTAGGGATTAGGGTAGGGAGTTTTCTTGAATTTAAGGGTGTAAGAGTTAGGGGATTAGTGTTGAGGGATTAGGGTTTATGGTAGAGGGTATTGAGTTGAGGGTAGAGGGTAGAGAGGGAGGGATGGATGGATAGAGAGAAGGGGAGAAGTGGAGGGAGGGATATATATATGAGGGTCGAGGATCCAATGTATAGGGTAGAGGGATGATAATAGAGGGTATAGGGTTGATGACTCGTAGGGTTGACATATTAGGGTATTGGGTTGAGGGTACATATGGTTGAAGTATTGGGGTTAAGAGTCCAATGTATAAGGTAGAGGGTATCAAGGTTGAGGGTTTAGGGTTTGATAGTTAAGGATTGAGGGATTAAGGGTTGAGGGATGAGAATTGAGGGTTTGGTGTGTAATGTATAGGGTAGAGGGTAGAGGTTTTAAGGTTGAGGGTAGAGGATTAAGGGAATAGGGTTGGGGGATTAGGGTTGAGGGTCCAATGTATAGCATAGAGGGTATAGGGGTTGATGGATTAGGGTTTAAGGGTTGAGGGATTAAGGATTGAGAGGATAGAGTTATTAGGGTAGAGAGTTTACTAAGTGGGTTTAAGGGTTTAACAGTTGAGGGATTAGGGTTGAGGGTAGAGGGTAGAGGGTAGAGGGTAGAGGGCAGAGGGTAGATGGTTTAAGGGTTTAGGGTTTAAGGATTGAGGGTTTAGGGCTTAGGGTTGAGTGTTTAAGGGTTTATAGGATAGATGGAAGAGGTTTTAAGGTTGAGGGTATAGGATTGAGGGTATAGGGTTGGGGGATTAGGGTTGAGGGTCCAATGTATAGGGTAGAGGGTATAGCACTTGAGGGATTAGATTTTAAGGGTTGAGGGATTAGGGTAGAGAATTTACTAAGTGGGTTTAAGGGTTTAAGGGTTGAGGGATTAGGGTTGATGGTAGAGGGTAGAGGATTGAGGGCAGAGGGTAGAGGGTTTAATGGTTGAAGGTTTAGGGTTTAGGGTTGAGTGTTTAAGGGTTTATAGGGTAGAGGGTAGAAGGTTTAAAGATTGAGGGTTTAAGGTTGAGGGTAGAGGATTGCAAGTATATGGTTGGGGAATTAGGGTTGCAGGTCCAATCTATAGGGTAGAGAGTTTACTAAGTGGGTTTAAGGGTTTAAGGGTTGAGGGATTAGGGTAGAGGGTAGAGGGTAGAGGGTTTAAGGGTTGAGGGTTTAGGGTTGAGGGTTGAATGTTTAAGGGTTTATAGGGTATATGGTAGAGGGTAGAGGGTTTAAGGGTTGAGTGTTTAAGGTTGAGAGTAGAGGATTGAGGGTATAGGGTTGGGGGATTAGGATTGAGAGTCCAATGTATAGGGTAGAGGGTATAGGGGTTGAGAGATTAGGGTTTAAGGGTTGAGGGATTAAGGGTTAATAGGGTTGAGGGATTAGGGTAGAGAGTTTACTAAGTGTGTTTAAGGGTTGAGGGTAAAGTGTAGAGGGTAGAGAATCTAAGGGGTTAGGGTTTAAGGGTTGAGGGATTAAGGGTTAATAGGGTTGAGGGATTAGGGTAGAGAGTTTACTAAGTGTGTTTAAGGTTTGAGGGTAAAGTGTAGAGGGTAGAGAATCTAAGGGGTTAGGGTTTAAGGGTTGAGGATTTGGGGTTTAGGGGTTAGTGTTTAACGGTTTATAGGGTAGATGGTAGTGGGTAGAGGGTTTAAGGTTGAGGGTAGAGGATTGAGGGTCCAATGTATAGGGTAGAGGGTATAGGGGTTGAGGGATTAGGTAGAGAGTTTACTAAGTGGTTTTAAGGGTTTAAGGGTTGAGGGATTACGGTTGAGGATAGAGGATTGAGGGTATAGGTTTGGTGGATTAGGGTTGAGGGTCCAATGTAAAGGGTAGAGGGTATATGGGTTGAGGGATTAGGGTGGGAGTTTACTAAGAGGTGGTTTTAGGGGTTTTTGGGGTTGAGGAATTGGGGTTGAGGGGTAGAGGGATTAGGGTATAGGGTTGGAGGGATTAGGGTTGAAGGTCAATGTAAAGGGTATGGGGAATTATGGGGTTGAGGGTTTTAGGGTTTAGGATTGAAAGGGGTTGAGGGATTAAAGGTTGAGGGTTGAAATTGGGGAGTTGAGTTTCAATGTATAGGGTAGAGGGTAGAGGGTTGAAGGGTTTATGATTTAAGGGTTGAGGGTTTAGGGTTTAGGAGTGGGAGAGAGATAGGAGTGAGTGAGTGAGAGAGAGGGAGTTGAGAGAGAGAGAGAGGTAGGGAGGGAGTGGGAGAGATATAGAGGGTAGACAATAGAGGGTAGAGGGGAGAGAGATAGGAGTGAGTGAGTGAGAGGGAGTTGAGAGATTTAGAGGGTGTAGGAGGGAGAGATTCAAGAGGGAGGGAGTGGGAGAGAGATAGAGGGTATATGTGTTAAGGGTAGATGGTAGAGGGGAGAGAGATAGAGGGTATAAGGGTTAATGGTAGAGGGTAGAGGGGAGAGAGATAGAATTAGGGTTTAAGGGTTGAGGGTATAAGGGTTAAGGGTAGAGGGTAGAGGTGAGAGAGATGAGTTAGTGAGTGAGAGAGAGGGAGTTGAGAGAGGGAGAGGGTAGATGGTAGAGGGTATAAGGGTTAAGGGTAGAGGGTAGATGGGGAGAGAGATAGAATTAGGGTTTAAAGGTTAAGGGTATAAGGGTTAAGGGTAAAGGGTAGAGGGGGGGAGATAGGAGTGAGTGAGTGATAGAGGGAGTTAGCAGAGGGAGAGGTGGTAGGAGGGAGAGACTCAAGAGAGAGACTTGATAGAGAGGGAGGGAGGTAGGGAGTGGGCTGAGAGATAAAGGGTAGAGGATAGAAGGTATAAGTGTTAAGAGTAGAGGGGTAGATGGGGAGAGAGATAGAATTAGGGTTTAAGGGTTGAGGTATAAGGGTTAATGGTAGAGGGTATAGGGGAGAGAGATAGGAGAGGGAGGAGTAAGAGAGAGAGAGTTGAGAGAGGGAGAGGGGGTAGGAGGGAGAGACTCGAGAGAGAGAGAGAGGGAGGGAGGGAGTGGGAGAGAGATAGAGGGTAGAGGATAGGTGGTATAAGGATTAAAGGTAGAGGATAGAGGGGAGAGATAGAATTAGGGTTTAAGGGTTGAGGGTATAAGGGTTAAGGGTAGAGGGTAGAGGGGAGAGATATAGAAGGAGTGAGTGAGGGTATAAAGGTTAAGGGTACAGGGTAGAGGGGAGAGAGATAGAATTAGGGTATAAGGGTAGAGGGAAGAGAGATATAATTATGGTATAAAGGGTATAGACAAAGAGAGAAAAAATCTATTAAAAAACCAACTTTCTCATAATGCAAGTGTGGTTTGAAGAAGTAGAGATATGACCATTTTTAGGAAGAAATAACATGAGCACATTATAATGTGAGCACATTTTGTATTGCTCTAAAAACAGTAAAAAAATCAATCTACCTATGATCTCAAGGCCCACATTTTGCATATTCTCCTAGTTTTGCATGTGCTCTGACAAGAAGTAGCTTTTTGATGATGTTGTGAAGTGTGCATGCATGTTTTTCACATTCCACCTCCTTTTTCATGATCTTTCAACCACCTTTGCATGAAATAGAATAGTTTTCACATTGAAAGGCATATAATATCAATTCAAGTTGGAATTCCAGTGAAAATTGATATGCAATTAAATTTTGGAGGGGAACAAGCTTTTGAAAAAGTCAAATTCTTGAGGAGTTTGAAGAAAGAAGAAGCGAAGGATACATAATTGGGTAGAACTCCTCCATTTGAAACTCTAGTTTTCTAGGTATGTGAAGTCTTTACACATTTTCTTTCATTTTATTATGGCTTGCTTTCATTTTTGTTATTTTGCATATTCCATGTTGATCATTGTTTGTTTGTCATTATAACATTAGGTTGTCAATACACATTTTAAACTACACAATTCTATACACTTTCCAATTACATTTTTAAACCACATCTCTTTGAGGCATTTTGTTGTTAAACAATTGATTTACCTTGTGTATGATTCCACATTTTGTATACACATATATATGACATACGTTTTAAGGAAGTAAAATAAAACATCATTTCTCAATCCTTTATTATGGTTGTCCATACCAATCTCCAAAGCTTTCATTGAAGTATTTTGTCAAATAGTTATACCAAGTAGCTAATTTCCTTGTCTATGTTACCAAATTTTCCATACATGTCTGTAAAAAAATGGAATATACTCCTCCCACATTGATATATCTTGGAAACTATTTTGGTTTTCATCTCTATTTATAAATTTACCTCAACACTAAACCTACCTCATCACTTTTAGTTGTGATATATTTTAAATGTTTCCTTGATTAGTCTACCTACAAGGGATTATAACCATTCTCTCCACTACTACAAGACTCTTTATTCAAGGCTAAGTTAGCAACATGGGGAAAGGTGCATCCTATCTTGCAATCATGACTCAAAATGGAAGCATGGACAAAGAATTTTAATTGTTTGACAATAATTTTTTCATATAAATATATGAAAAATGTGGTAGCATTGATAAGCTAGTGAGCTTGGAAAGATAGTGAGCTCACTCACTAGCCTATCCAAGGTTATTTTATGGTTTGGAGTTGATTTCTTGATAGTTTCTTTTCACAAAATTGACCTAATTTTAGGAACTTTCTAGTAGAAAGTTTATTGTTCTTAGAAACTTTCCAAAATAACCTCTTCAAAACTATTGTTATGTATTAGTAGATCAAAATGGGTTTCTAAATATGTACTGGGTCTATGGAAGCACAAAGAGATTGAAAAAGAATAACAAAACAAGTAAACTACACTGTCCACAAGTACAATTAGGCCAAATTAACAAAGCAACCCCCCTTTATTCTTCCTATCACATGCAAACCACCATTGCACAACATTAACCAGTCTGCCAAACCACCAATTCCTCCACTTTTAGGGTGTGATAATCCCTCTAACATAAAAAACCCCAAAACCCTCTTCTTTCACAAGTTAGGTAAAGGTTTATTGGAAACCCATACTCCAAACCTTCCCATAGACAACCACAGTCTGAAACACCTTCAAAAAGGTTTGAAAAAGCTTAAAAGTTCAATAGATATTGTTGCCCCAAATATTTATTCAAACACTAGCACTAAACCACCATTTCCCACTAAAAAATGCACCATTTGACATCTAGTACATCACCTAAAAACCATATATTTTCCTCCCTTACACAAATTTTTTTTCACACATGTTTTATAACCCTAACTAAGCCTTTCCACCAAGTTACAGAAGCATACAGTGGGTGGAAGGCTTAATATGACATTTTAATACAATCAAAACCCTTATAACAGAGTATACAAACCAACCCTCAGTAATTGGCTTAAAAAATGCACAAAATTACTTGAGATCCAACCAAACCAAAACTAAAATGTAGTTAAGTTTTCTTCCCACCAAATTCCATCCAAAAGAAAGCACAATCACCTTGTACAAAACTGTACCGTTTAAGGAAACATCAAATTTCTGGTAAAAATACAAAAAATTGTAATGAAACAATGAATTTTATTGATCTTCTTCTAAGTACATGGTAAATTTATACTAGCCATGGTGAATTTACTCTAGGAATGGTCTTATTTCATACCCAAACATGCAGAATCACTTTGATCTACATTCAACCGACTCGATCCCTTAAAGGTCCAAAGTGCAAAAGAGCAACAATGTTTGACATGGTATTACTCAAAAACTGTGGTGCTTAAGAAATCTCCATCTGAGCCTACAAGATCATGTTGGGCCCCTCTACAGTAAAATATGCCAATTTTTTTTTTTAATCTTAGAGTGGTTTTATTGTGGTGTCCAGTTTTCACTTGATAGAAAAAGTGTCAAATGCAAGCAGTGCAAAGTTGCAAAGTGGTGCAACTTTCATTCTACAACTCATGTGACCAAATAGATTGTTCTAACACATCTAAATAGGTATGTTTATGCTAGGAATGGTCCTCTTTCACACCCAAACATCCTGAATTGCTCTGAGCTACGTTCAACATGATCGATCCCTTAAGAGTCCAAAGTGCAAAATGGTTGCAAACTTTAGCATATTGTTACTTAGATACTGTGATGCTTAGAAAATTCTCATTTGATACTATGGGATCGTGTTGGGCCCATATACAACAACCTCTCTTGTTTTTCACTTGATACTATGGGATGGTGGAAAATTTTGACTTGGGAAAAAAGTTGTCAAATGTAAGTAGTTGAAAGTTGCAAAGTGTTGCAACTTTTATTTTGAAACTCATGTGACCAAAAAAAATATTCCAACATATTTGAATAGGTATGTTTACACTAGGAATGGTTCTCTTTCACACCCAAACATACAGAGTCGCTTTGAGCTACATTCAACTAGATCGATCCCTTAAGAGTCAAAAGTGCAAAATGGTTGTAAACTTCAGCATGTTGTTACTCAGATACCATGATGCTTAGAAAATTCTCATCCAATCATATGGGATCATGTTGGGCCCCTCTATAATAACCTCTCTCATTTTTTGTTATCTCAAAGTTGTTTTCCCATGGTGGTGAATTTTTGCTAGATAGAAAAAGTGTCAAATGCAAGCAGTGTAAAATTACAAAGTGGTGCAACTTTTATTCTACAACTCATGTGACTAAATGGACTATTCCAATGCATCTGAATAGGAATTTTTATGATGTTTCCTCTTTCACACCCAAACATGTGAAATTGCTCCAAGCTATGTTCAACCAGATCGATCCCTTAAGAGTCCAAAGTGCAAAATCACTGCAAACTTCAGTATGTTGTTACTCAAATACCGTGATGCTTAGAAAATTCTTGTATAATCCTATGGGATTGCATTGGGCCCCTCTATAATAACCTCTCTTAATTTTCACTATCTCAGAGGAATTTTCCCATGGTGGTGAATTTTCACTAGGAAAAAAAGTTGTCAAATGTAAGTATTTGAAACTTGCAAAGTGGTGCAAATTTTATTTTGCAACTCGTGTGATGAAATGAACTATTCCAACATGTCCTAATATGTATTTTTATGGTAGGAATGGTCCTCTTTCACACCCAAACACGCAAAATCACTCCAAGCTATGTTCAACTAGATTGATCCCTTAAGAGTCCAAAGTGCAAAATGGCTACAAACTTAAACATGTTGTTACTTAGATACTGTGATGCTTAGAAACTTCTCATCTGATCCTATGGGATCATGTTGAGCCCCTTTGCAATAACCTCTCTCAATTTTTATTATTTTGGAGTGGTTTTCCTTTTGTGGAAAATTTTTAGTTGATGGAAAAAGTGTCAAATGTAAGCAATGCAAAGTTGCAAAGTGGTGCAACTTTTATTCTCTGATGAGCTCAAAATATGCTCATAATTTGAATATTATGATGTATTTTTAATACCCTTACTCTTATTGTTGATCGTTGTTTTAACTCTTTGATTAAAGGATTTTTATCTAAAGTCGGGTAGTATCCTATAGTAACACATTCCTATATTCCTACAGCTTAACATCTCTATGTGTCTGTATTAATTACCTTGTTTGACCTCCCAAATGACTGATATAATGCATGTGGTTTTTGGATAATGAAATAGATTTAATATGTGATTAATGAATGTGTATCGTGTTATTTTCCACGTGTGCTTTCTTTCGCTTTTGTCGCCATGTGCATCACAGGTTGTTGAAGGAAGCATGAATGAGTCAAAGCATAGCAGATCTCAGCCCTGCAGTAAAGTCCATTTCCAACATGGCATCGAGGAAGTTGTTCCAGAAAAGACTCTCTGACCAGGTCATTGGGAGAAAATCTAAATCATCATTAATCTAGGAAGAGTGGAATACTAAATTCTCTCTGAATCGTGTTGAACAAATATGCCTTCATTTATGAGAAGTTTGTTCCTTGGTTTCAGGATGCATTTATGTCCACGTCTTTCTCTATTATAGTTAGGTAGTTAGTTTATTTTCTAATATAAATAAGTGTTCCTCCTATGTGAGCGAGAAACAAAGTGTGTTAAAGTTAGTATTATAATGAGAAATAGTGTTTTGTGTTAGTTTTCTTACAAGCAGAACAATCAATGTATATGATTCCAAGTTTATGAATAAAAGCTGATGAAGTTTTGAGTTCGATTCTTGCATAAACTAGTTGATGCTTGCTAAGGGGGCCCACTTAGTGAGTATATGCAGTTAGTTATTTATCTCCTATTGATTATAAGTTAGATTTCAAACTTGAAGGTTTTAGGGAAAAATCAGTCTTATATTGTTCTTGCAGCATCGAGAATCCATCCTTGTGTTTGTTCTTACAGCATAAGGCCACTTCATAGTTTGTTTCTTAGTAATAGTTGTCATGATTTCTACTTTGATTAAGTTATGCTTAAGTTAAGAAGACTTTACATTACATTCCTGCAACATAAGTAGAATTCCTTCCAAGCATTTATTTCTAGTAAATTGTGACTGAAACTAGTTCTTAGTGCACATACAGTGTCGCTCCATTTCAAGTATACGTTCCCTAGTTTGACAATGTAAATGAATGACCATAATAAGATGTTAGTCACGTACTAGAATGTCCAATTCCTAGGTTAGGATTTGCAATGAATTTTATATCCTTTTGTGGAATTGACCATTTTTGGCACCATTTCTGGGGATGGTATCAAGCTGAGAACTTGTCATAGTCAATGTTAGCAGTAGTTTATTGTGTTTATTCAAGTATTTTCAAATTCCTTCAATTTATTGTTAATTCTATTGCATGCATAGAAGAAGAGATGCTCTGGGAAGATTCCTCCCTAACCTTCCATTCATTGATAACAATTTTGAACCATCTTATAATCTATTTGAGGAAGGAGGAGACCAAGATATCAATCCATTTGTTGAAAAACTACTGCTGAATTTCCATTTGCCCTAGCTGACGAAGAACCTCAAGAAAATCCATTTTCTTTGATAATCCATTGAAAAAATATGGCATGTAATCCACCTAATCAACCTCCTGCTTTTGAATTCCCCATCATTGCTCAGCAAGATAATGATAACCTTAAAATATTCCTTCTTCATTAATTCCCAAGTTCTATGGACCAGTTACAGAGGACCCAGATAGTTTCTTGTTTGAGTTTGACATCCTTTGTCGCAGCTATGATTACACTTTAGATGCTCACAGGCTGAAGTTGTTTCCTACTACTTTGAAGGAGGGAGCTCTTAGATGGTTTATGAGTTTGGGAAGGGATGTTGTTGATAGTTGGGCAACTATGCAAACAAAATTTCTTGAGAAATATAAGGAATATTGGAAGAGTGGTAGTAAGGGTGATGATATATTCATAATTCAACAAAAGGAGGATGAAATCCTAGAGGACTATATCTCAAGATTCTTGTTTTCCCTGAAAAAGAATTCAGACCATACTCTCAATGAAGAATCTCAAAAACTAATTTTTCTAAGGGGAACCATTGACACCTATATAGATTCCCTAGATCTGATGGGAGGAGGAGATATAACCCAAGTGCCTTGGGATGATGTCAAGAAAATATGTCGCAACTAATCTCGGGCAATTGTTAAGAAGGGTAGAGGTCATCAAGCCACAGTGGGAAAGTCTTCTAATAATGGAGTTTCACGGATGGGGATCACACATTTGCTGTCTAATTTCAAGCAAGATATCATAAACAACATGGCTACACAATTGTTGTCTAATTTCAAGCTACTGGTTAATGGACACTATCTTAGGTTATATCATAAGCCAGTGTCTAAAGAAGAATTTATGAAGCAGTTTTTTTCGGATGCAGCCACTGATCTTCTTGCAACATCTCTTTAAAATTCTATGTTGCATGCCCATAATAAAGGCTTCCTTTATAAGGAAGCCACTTTCTTTGTTTTTCATCTATCACCACCATTCATTTCCTCTTCTTCCACATCACCCATCCATGCCATCTATCCTTTTGTACCACCCTCATTTATGGTTTCAATTCCAGCCGTCATTTCATGCTAAGTTGTGATCTTTCCCAACATGTACGAGCACTTATTACAAGGTACGCGATATCTTTTATTGTCACATCATTTATTTATTTCATTTATTCATTATTTTCTATATACATATCATTCATCATTGCATGTTCTTTGCCTATCCTTTCGCACATGTGTGGACATATGCCAAATTTTTAATAGGGGGTGGGGATAATCCATTTCAACTTTTTCTTATGCCACTATCACAATTGTTAAGACATTTTTATTTTCTTGTACTTACCAAGTACGACTATGTGCTTCCATCCTAAACAACAATTAATTACTTGATTTGAGTAGTTTTTAACAATTATTTCATGCAATTATCCTTTGTGTCATTCTTGGAAAAGTAAAGTGACAGCAGGGTAGAAAGAAGCAGGGCAGAAGAAGTTTTTTGAATTTTTAGAAGTTTGAGTTTTAGGAATCTTAGTAGGGATAATTTGTGAATATGGGTGGCCAGTTAGTAAAACATGAGCCTATAGCTCATGAACCCTTGATGAAAAATCCTCAAGCAATTCAGGCATTCAACAATTGTAGTTGGCTGAATTATTTTCTGAGGATAGATTCCTATAATGAGGAAGTTGTAGGTGAGTTTTTGAGAACTCTTTAGAGGGTGAAGCTACAGTGTGGGGTTTGACAGTAGCCATTACAGAAGAGCGGATTGTAGAAGTAATTGGGCTTTCAACAATAGGAAAATTTTTTTCTTCAGGGAGAGATGTTGTCTCTGCTAGGGCAGAATTCACAATACCAATAGATGAACCATTAGAGGTTTCCAAACAAGGATGCAAACGGGTGTCACTGCCTCCTCCATACTTGTAATATGCCACCTTCATAATCAAGTACTTGACTTGTGAGGGAATGTTTTTCCTATTTGCATTCCTATCATTTTAAACTATTGGTTCATATGAGGCACGATTTAGCTGTCAATGTTCCAATTTTTTTGTTAAACCTTTTGAAACATTGTGCCCATGAAACCTAGAGGGGTAGGGACATCTCTATTGCCCATCATGCCCTCATTAAATTCTTGATTGAGCATTCCATGAGGGATGTATCACCCCCTTCTTGGCAAGAATTTGTTTCCTAGAAGGGTCTACAACCTCCAGAGCCTCCTAGGGCACTCCCTACAAAACACAAGAAAAAGAAAAAGAGAGTAGAATCTACAAGTAGGGAAGCAGAACAAGAATCATCTGCTCCTGTAGAACTTACTCCTGCAGCCTCCACATCAGAGCCCTCTACCCAAGTACAAACTAGGTCTGCTGGTAGAAAATAAAAAGGGAAAAAAAAGGTAGGCAAGTCATCTAGGGCAGAAAAAACCCTAGAATCTGACCCTCATGTTCAAAAGTGAAAATGTTCTACTCCACTCTTTCCTGCAGCATCTTCCCCTATAGCAGTTTCTCTTATAGCAACGCCTGTTGCCACTGTAGTTTCACTATTATCTTCTCCTTTTGAGTCTGAATCCTCTAGGTAGGTTAGAAAGAGGAAAGCCACGAAAGTGTCTCTTGCAGCTGTTACTTTAGAAACATTGCCAAAAAAGAGTTTCATCAAGGAAACCGCGTAAAGTTACCTCAACCTTGCTTCAACCTGAAATTATATTAATTCCTAAGGAATCTGAAGAATTCAGTCATGATGTTTCTCAGAATGTATCTGAGAATATTCCACAAAGTCCATCTGTTATTCCTAGGGAAGTGTAAACTGAGACAGTGGAAGTTGAGGAAGCACAAAATGGTAGTGGTAATGAAAGGGGGATGCCAAGTCTTGCTGACTTGACTGAAGTAGTTAGGAAAGTTTCAAAAGAAACACAATCTCCTCCTGAGCAGCAATAGGAGTGCATCCTACAGCAAGAGGAAGAACAACTTGAACAATCTGAAGTGTCCAATGAAACCCCATTACCCCTAGAAACTTGTCGAGCATTGGTTTATAAAAGGGCATTGTTGATTGAATATTTGGAATATCTTAGGACTACATGGAGGCCTGTTACATTTCAAACTTTGAGTTTCTGCCATTTAGCTAGAACTGAAATTCAACAAAGTCTTTGAGAAGAAGAAAAGAAGAAATTGAAAAGGGAAATTGAAAGACAAAAATAGAAAATTCAAGAAATGAAAGAGAAAATGGATGAAATGGTGAAGATAACTAGTAAAATTATGGAATGTAGACCACCACCTAGGGTATATGCTATGTGCCTTAAAGAGCAATTTATTTGGTTCCAATTGATGAGAATTTCAAGAAATTTAGACCCTGTCATTCACACAGCTAAGGAATTTTATGATGCATATCAAGTAGCACCCAGTTGGCTGAAAAATTCTTTATGTGAGTTTTATTTGCATGGTTTGCTAATTCCCTTTGAAACAGAGTGGAATCCGCTTCTCTGCATTGGTGACATTCATCTAAGGTCACTCATGTCTTGGGTGGCCAATGAAACTAACTATGGAAGACAATTAGAGGCTTATGAAGAGGCTGAAAGGAATGAACCTATTTCACTACTACCTGAAAGCTCAACTCCGCACACAATTCTGAGAACTTGGCTTATTGTTGTGTATGGATTCAATGATCAAATAGAAATAATGAAAATATTTGATATCAGGAAGTAGGTGTATGATGAGTTCAAAGACCAAACATATCTGTTTTGGAAGCTTTCATCTTCCATAATTGAAACAAGATGGGAAAAACTGACTGTTGGTCTAAGGATATCTGAGCCTCATAGCCCTCTGAACTTTAAGGCAGCCATCAAAAGGATAGAGAAGTATATGCAGCTTGGTCTCTAGAGAAGGTTTGAGTTATGGTTACCATTAACATTTCGACCTCCAGCTTTGATGTGGCCACTTTACCCTTATTGGGCTACAGATGTTAATGAGGAAGCAGAAACCCACAAGTATGAGAGATGGAAAAGTTTCAGAGGTTTCTAATACAAATTTTGAACTTCATTATAGGGCCATACTACTACTAATTTCAAAGAAACAACTAGAAAGATTAATGCTGGAGGACCATCATTAGGATAAGTAGGGGGAAAATGATGAGCTCAAAATATGATCATAATTTGAATATTATGATGTATTTTTAATACCCTTAATCTTATTTCTGATGGTTGTTTTAACTCTTTGATTAAAGGATTTTTATCTAAAATCGAATAGTATCCTATAGTAACACATTCCTGTATTCCTGTAGCTTAACATCTCTATGTGTCTATATTAATTACCCTGTTTGACCTCCCGAATGACTGATATAATGCATGTGGTTTTTGGATAATGAAATGGATTTAATATGTGATTAATGAATGTGTATCATGTTATTTTCCACACGTGCTTTCTTTCACTTCTATCACCATGTGCATCGTAGGTTGTTGAAGGAAGCATGAATGAGACAAAGCACAACAGATCTTGGCCCTGCAGTAAAGTCCATTTCCAGCATGACATCAAGGAAGTTGTTCCAACAAAGACTCTCTAACTGGGTCGTTTGGAGGAAATCTAAATGATCATTAATATAGGAAGAGTGGAATACTAAATTCTCTCTAAATCATATTGAACGAATATGCCTTCATTTATGAGAAGTCTGTTCCTTGGTTTCAAGATGCATTTATGTCCACATCTTTCTTTGTTAGATTTAGGTAGTTAGTTGCTTTTCTAATATAAATAAGTGTTCCTCCTACGTGAGTGAGCAACAGAGTGTGTTAAAGTTAGTATTATAATGAGAAACAATGTTTTGTGTTAGTTTTCTTACAAGCAGAACAATCAATGTATATGATTCCAAGTTTATGAATAAAAGCTGATGAAGTTTTGAGTACAATTCTTGCATAAACTAGTTGATGCTATCTAAGGGGGCCCACTTAGTGAGTATCTGTAGTTAGTTATTTATCTTCTGTTGATAATAAGTTAGATTTCATTCTTGAAGGTTTTAGTGCAAAATCAGTCTTATATTGTTCCTACAGTATCGAGAATCCATTCCTGTGTTTGTTCCTGTAGCATAAGGCTAGTTCATAGTTTGTTTCTTAGTAATAGTTGTCATGATTTCTACTTTGATTAAGTTATGCTTAAGTTAAGAATACTTTACATTACATTCCTACAGCATAAGTAGAATTCCTTCCAAGCATTTATTTCTGGTAAATTGTGACTAAAACTGGTTCTTAGCACACATACAGTGCCACTCCATTTCAAGTATACGTCCTTGGTTTAACAATGTAAATGAGCGGCCATAAGAAGTTGTTAGTCACCTACTAGAATGTCCAATTCCCAATTTAGGATTTGCCATGACTTTTATATCCTTTTGTGGAATCGACCATTCTACAACTCGTGTGACCAAACATACTATTCCAATGCATCCAAATAGGTATATTTATGTGAGGAATGGTCCTCTTTCACAACCAAACATGAAAAATCGTTCTGAGTTGCATTCAACCGAATCAATCCTTTAAGAGTCCAAAGTTCAAAATGGCTACAAACTTTAGCATGTTGTTACCTGGATAATGTGACACTTAGAAACCTATTCTCAGATCCTATAGGGTCATGTTGGGCCCCTCTACAATAACCTCTCTAGGTTTTAACTATCTCAGAGTAAATTTCTAGTGGTGGAAAATCTTTACTTGGGTAAAAAATTGTCAAATGTAAGTAGTTGAAAGTTGCAAAGTGGTGTAACTTTCATTCTACAACTTGTGTGACCAAAAAAATTATTTGAACACATCTGAATGGGTATCTTTACACTAGGAATGGTCTTATTTTGCATCCAAACATGTGGAATCACTTTAAGATACATTCAACTGGCTTGATCCCTTAAGGGTCCAAAGTGCAAAAGGGAAGCAAACTTTGATGGGATATTACTTAGAAACTGTGATGCTTATGAATTCTCCATCTGAGCCTACAAGATTATGTTGGCCCCCTCTACAATAGCTTCTCTCGATTTTTATTTCTCGGAGTCATTTTCTTGGGGTTTCCAATTTTCACTTGATGGAAAAAGTGTCAAATGCAAGCAGTGTAAAGTTGCAAAGTGGCACAACTTTCATTTTGCACTTCATGTCACCAAAAAAATTGCTCCAATGCATCCCAATACATAGGTTTACACTAGGCATGGTCCTCGTTTACACCCCAAACACGCGGAATTGCTCCAAGCTACATACAACGGTTGAGAAGTCTGAGGTTTCCACACAAAAAGTGTATGATCATTGGTGTAGAGCACCTTGTTCCTCCATTTGATGAAGTAGGTATAGTTTAGTGGTTTTAGTCATGGTAATGTCAAATAAGGCCATGATAGGACATTTTGTAATGTTTCTTTTAGCTTTGAGTTAGTGTGGGGTCATTTGAATCAATTATTTAAGTAGGATACAAATTAGGAATAAGAAAAAAACATTGGTAAAGGCATTGGAAGAGATTACAATTGTTGCCCCTATTGAAAATTTAGAATTTAGGCCTTAAAAACAAGGCTAGATGAGGTGAAAAGAAGAAATTGCTTTAGAATAAGTTGGAATAGGTTGGAAATAGGGTGATCTTGTGGAGTTTGATGTTTTCAAAAGGTCTGTAAGGACACAGGAGTTCAAAAGTATGTTATGGCATGATTCCCTAGTTAGGAAAAGAGGGGTTTTGAATGAAAAAGAGAAGTTTGAGGGAGTAAAAGTGGGTAAAGTAAGGGGGAAACATAATTTGGTGGTCAATTAAGTTTGTGAAGGAAGAATGAAGAGTGTTGGAAGAGTTTTTGAGGTTGTATGAGGTCTGAATATGGGGTTTTCAATAAACCCTAGTGAAATTTGAGAAAAGTGAGGGTTTAAAGGATAGTGGGGTTAAAGGGCCAATCATCTATTTGTATGGACTATGAATATTATGTTTTGCAAGTGGTGTGAAGATTATGTATCCTTTGCTTAATTGAGTTTCTCACATCAAATGATTAAATATATTGGAATCTTTTTTATGAGTCATTTCATCGAATACCAATTGAAAATGTGTTTTTTTCTTTTAGATAAAGTTGTTTAGCATTAATCAATTAATATTCAAGACAAACCATGAAGGAAAACAATGATCAATGCTGGGGCTAACCAATTAATAAGTATACATGTGAATAAGTTAAGCATGTACATGTGAATAAGGGAAGCACAAGTACTCAAAAACACGTAATCCTTGAAGTGTACACACGAATACATAGTACACAAATTAATAAAAAATATATGTATGAATACAAGTTATACACATGAAAATACATAAGTCATAAAGTATACACATGAGTTGTAAAGCATACATTTGAATACACATAACTGATATCTATTGAACCATGGATTTATAATACAAATATGAACACAATCGATAAAAAAATATTTGTATTATCCAAATATCCATGTAGGCATACATCAATATATGTTGATATAAGTATAAAATATAGGTACAAAATAGCCATATAGGCTTACGATAATGCCATATAGGCATACAATGTGAAATATATCCAACACAAAATATGTACAAAAATGCCATATAGGCATACAACAAAGGGTTCTAGAATCAAAAGTTATCACTCTCCATGCTCTCAAAATAAACTCTTGCCCTTTGCTTATTGATTGGATGGAAATACGTCTATCACTTGTTTATGCTCCGGTCAAGGAGTGCTCCTGGTGCTCCTCCTAGGGTTTATTCTTGGCCAAGTTTTATCTATTACAATAAGAAGTAAAGACATTAATATATAGAAATTACATTAAAAAATGATATATTTAACAAAATAATCACTTACCGCCATATGGTGATCACTCTCCATGAGGGAAATATTTGAATTCCCATACTGAGGTATGTTGAAGTCTTGTATAAACCATCCAAATAGAAATTAAACTATGAATCAATAATGGTTTGATTTGTCACTAATATCTATAACAATGAATGTAAATTGAAATATAGTAATTTACCTCATACCTCCCCTGTCAGAGCCATCAAGAATTCTATAGTAGATGAAACATCGATTTCCATTTCCATCTAAACATTCATAGGTTTCTCTACTTGCAACATCTAAAAATAAAACAACAAATTATTCAATCACAAAGACTACAATATCGATCCACGTCATGACTTATAATGTATGAGATAATGAATTTTTTATTTTGAGTACTTATTAAACTATATATTTTTGACTATCATGCTTACTATTTGACCTATCCATATCTTGTTTGAAAGCACATATTTTTAGGCTTTTACCCATAGCAGTAGGCCAGTGAACAAGTATGTGCAGGATCATGATGGGCCAAAAAGTGGCAATATGATGGGTATGTGGTTGATGACTTTTTTTTTCCCCAAAATTGATGAATTGAAAGGGTTTTTAAAGAAGATTCTCAACTTTCCACCAATATAAATTATGCTTTATTACTTTGAATTTAATAAGTACTTATTATTTATTTTCTACTCAAATTACATCTAAAGTCCTGATTGATAGGTTGATTGAAAAACATTTATAGCTTTCAAACGATATCACATTTTTTGAATCCAAAACATGCGTCACATTCTATGCTTCACATACTATAGGATTAAAAAAATAAAAATTGAATTTCGTGAAGTTTTTACCAAGTTAAGGTGGTCGACATATGAGTTTTTATATTTTCTAAAAGTTGTAATAAAAAATTCATAATTAATTATTTACTTGGAAAAAAATTACAAAAAATTATGCATCACATTGAGATATGAGTCCTCTACTTATATCTAAAATATTATAAAAAAATATTATCGTTTTACTATGGTTAGGGTGGTCAGACAGACACCTATTTATTTTTTCCCTAAAATTTAAGTACTACTGCATTGAAATTTTAAATTTTCACCAAATATATATATATATATTTTAAAAAGAAACCTAGTAGTTTAGAAACTACTTTCAATTTTGTATAGATTCTATTCTTACATATTTTTGAAATAATATAGATAACTTAATGAAATTTTTACGTCAAGATTCCTGACTCTGATTTTTCTAAAAAATTTTCCACTTAAGGGCCTATTTCCTCTATGATGATCCTGCACATACTTGAATCATTTGATAAAATTCTTTCATAGACATGTACGATAACTATGGTGGCGTAAAGAAGGAAATGAACTGTTTGAAAAAATGCCTCAAAGAAATGGGGTCTTGTGGTGTTACAAACAAATGCAAGACATGTCATTCCATCACCATAAGCCACATTTCTTTTATACATTTTTTTAGATAGTTCATTTCCTTTTCTATGGTATTATTGCTTAATATTATTCTTTGTGTACCATAGAAAAAAGGGTATCTTTCTTGATATGGGAATAATTCATGATAAATTGGACTTAACGAGGCTTTGATTTAGTGTTGTGAGGTGTTTTACATACCCACACTAGGTCTTGGACCCTTGCAAATTGAATAAAATGCATTTATTAATGTCTTGTGAAGGCGTTGTAAAATATTTCTACACTTTTCTAGACTCTATCCATTACAATTCACCTAAAAATGACCTTTTCATCACTTATCGAGTCCTATTTTGAAGTGTTGTAAAGTCTTGTAACAAGATTTCATGCTTTTCTAGGCATAATTTCACTATTTACACCTTTCTTATGCTTTATTTGACCCCTTTATTCCCTTATAAGGCTTAATTAAGTGTACTTTTGAATGTAAACCCAACAAATAACATTAAATGTGACTTAATTCCTGACACCCACTTTCAAGTCCAAGGTGGGAACCATTCACCATGGGTGGCGAATGAGTCCCTCTTGGCTCCAAGTTCAAAATATTTTAAATTTTATTTCAGGTTTTTATTCAAATTTACCTTATGTCGGCCTATGATGAGGTATCATTGGGTTACTAAGGCACAAGTGTGTATAAATAAGTGTTTTTCCATCCATTTCCACTCCTAATTCATTCACATCATTCATTCATCATCTATCTTCTCTATCAAGTCAAGCAAGGTAGGGTTTCATCATTGCAAGTCACCAAGATAGCTTCCAAAGATATTCAAGGGCAAATTCTTCATTTTTTACTATAGACATTCAAGGTCAATCATCATGACAAGGTAATAACTCTATTGTTGCATGCTTCCTATTTTTAAGTTTTTCAGAAAACCCAAAGTGGACTAATTTGCCCAAACTGGTGAATGATTCCAACTATACCTATTTCCTAAAGATTTTTGTAGATTTGGATACCCATTTGGGTAAAACGAGCACCACTATAGTTTTCTAGAACTGGGATTGATTCACCCAAAATGGCGAATGAATCCCACTAGGCCTAAAAATTAACATCTTCAAAATTTTAGTCATTTCTAGTCTCCAACAAGTTCTCAGGTGCACACATTCAGTTTTACAACTTTCTGTTTTGTTTTACTTACATTTCTAAGTCAATTTCTAGGTCTTTTTGCATATCACAATGTGTTTTCAAACATTGCATATTTCTTAGGTTTTGCATTCATAATCAGTCAATTCCATTGTTTAGTTGCATTTAGATAATCTCATTTAGTTTTAATTACATCATACATTTTCTAATTTGAGTGAACCACCTAGACTTTTGAATGGGGTTTATCTCTCTTATTTTAGGTGAAACATTCCTAAGAGTGAAAGAGTAGCCTATAAGCCCTACCCAAAAATCTATGGTTCACTTTGATAAAATTTTTTTGAAGCATCCATAGCTTGTTGGAAAGAACCTATTTTAGGCTTTTAGCCATAGTAGCAAGGAAGTGAGTAGTTTGATAAAATGCTTTGGTTGTACACATGTATGGAAAATATGGTATCATAGAAAAGGTTGTGAGCTATTTGAAGAAATGCCTCAAAGAAATGTGGTCTCATGGTGATGGAATGGAATTCCAAAACCATAAGACTGCATTTCTTTGAGGCATTTTTTCAAACTACTAACTGCCTTGTCTATGCTATTGTTGTCGTAGAAAAATGGCCCCTTGTCATTTTCATGGCCTTTTAGGTCTTGTTTCATGGTGTTTGATCTTTTTTTCTCTAATTTTATGTTGTAACATGGCTTGAACATGCATATTTAGGTACTAAAATAAAAATAATGATGTCTTGTGAAGGTTTTGTTAAGTGTTGTAAAGCATTTCTATGCTCTTCTAGACTATATTTATTACAATTCACCTAAAAATCACCTTTTCATCACTAATAAACTCCTATTTTGAAGTGTTGTAAAGTCTTGTAACAAGATTTCACACTTTTCTAGGTATAACTTCACTATTTATCCCTTTCTTGTGCTTTATTTAGCCCCTTTATGCCTTATATGCTTTAGTTAAGTGTATTTTTGAATGTTAGCTTGACAAACAATATTAAATGCAACATAATTCCCGACATCTATTTTCAGGTCCTAGGTGGGACCCTCCCTTGGATCCAAATTCAAAATTTTTAAAAATTTACTTTTGGGTTTTTATTCAAAAACACTTGATGTTGGCCTGTGATGAGGTATGAATGAGTAACTAAGGCACAAGATTGTATAAATAAGTGATTTTCACCTCATTTTACATCTCCTACAATCTCATTCATTCAAGCATTCATTCACACATCATCTCTAGTATCTTACAACATGTCATCAAGCATAATTCAAGCATTTTGGAGCATCCATTGACATTACTTTAATTTGCATCATCAAGGGTTTGGTAAGTTGATAGCACTTGCATGTTGTTAATTTATCATTCTCTTTCATTTCATTGTTTCATTAAGGTTTTGATTACCAAAGTGGGGTTTGCCTAAGGAAAACCCTTATTTTCTAACCCTCAACCATTTTTCCCCTATTGCATGTGTGTTTGCAGAATTTTATGTGTAGATTTAACAAGATTTTTGGTGTTGAAGATTGGTCAACAAGTCAACTAGGTGCTTCAAGTCAAATCAATCACATTTTAAGCTTGGAGAAGGTTTTCTATTTGTTTCCTACAAAATTGACTTCAGCAACCCGACAATCAGAGATTTGTAGATTTGGTGTTGCAAAGTTGTCTCCTAATCTCTCAGAATTTTGGGAGAGGACTGATTCACCACTAGTGGCGAATGAGTCCCACCTAAAGACTAAAAATTTGATTTTTTTCAGATTTCAGATCCCGATAGTCAGAAGCCAGTTCTTGACACTTTTTCACCGATAGTAGGACTAATTCGCCACCTTGGGCGAATGTATCCCACTATGAATTTTTAGTAATTTCAGACAGCATCCAAAACATTACAAAATCATCTAATCTTTCCCAAGTGCACTCTATTTCATCTCATTTCTTTTTGTTCTGCATTATTTCATCATTTAGTTCATTGTTTGCATATCACAATGTTTTTTTAAACATAGTTTAAATCTTAGTTTTTCATTCATAATCATTCATTTAAATCACATACTTGACTTAGTTTATTTTATTTATCTTGGACAACATCACACATAACATAATTTGAATGAACCCTTAGCATTTTTGGTCCTATCTGTCTCCTTTTAGGTGAAAAACCTTAGAAGAGCTAGAGAAGTAAATAGGAACCAAAAAATCTATGGTTCAATTGCTTACTATTATGCTTTGATATATTTTTTCCAAGCATCCATAGTTTGTTGGAAAGCACCTTTTAAAAGTTTTTAGCCATAGCAATTAGGAAATGAACTATTTGATAAAATGCTTTGGTAGACATGTATGGAAAATGTGGTAGCATAGAAAAGGTGGTGAGCTATTTAAAAAAATGCCTCAAAGAAATTGGGTCTTATGGTGATGGACATCACCATGAGACTGCATTTCTTTGAGGCATTTTTTGAAACAACTCATTGTCTTGTCTATGCTATTGCTTACTATTATTCTTTCATATATTCCTTCCAAGCATCCATAGCATAGATAAGGGAGTGAATTGTTTGAAAAGATGCCTCAGTAATAAGTGGTCTCATGGAATTCTATGACAAGAAAATGCAATTGGAAGCTGCTTCTACTTATTACTTATGCTATGTGAAGTAATTGCATCCCTACTTATGTTGAATTTGTAAACAACTATATTGTAGTTGAAATTTTGTCATCTATCAACATCAAGTTATTAGTTATGGTGTGATGTAATGCTTTGAGTTTGAAAGATGTGCAATGCAATGTAATCAATGATATGAATATAAACTACACAAATCTATTAAGTACAATTCATTAGTTAAAATCTTTATTCTATTACCTGCGTGTAGTTTTGACTAAATCCATTGGCACTGGGAGGTGTTCTCATGAAACTTCCAATATTAGCCTATTCAACATCGAAAATCACATATTAAAATACCATTAATCAAACAATTCTATTAACATGTAATCAATTTATAATTGTGTACTAGTTACATACCTCAATGGTAGGTGCAATGGAGAAATAAGTAGGTGTAGGGCTAGTGTATCCAATATCAACACTATGACCCTACAATTTTATTAAAATCATAAAACTAAATTAGTTAATCTTGCATTTCAAAATCAAAATTTAATAAATTAAATTCAATGAACATGTTAAATTTTACCTAACTATTAATGCCATACACCTCATGCAAAATGTCAGCTACCCTCTCCATCTCCATAGCTATAGATAGATCTTGTGTAGCAGCCTCCTAATTGTCGGTGGGGTCATATGAACAAGTCACCCTGCAAGATTGACACAAATGGGTTCAAAGGCCACCACTTGAAGAATCCCTTGAATGGCACTGTAGAATAGGGTTGGCATGTTGGATGACACTGTAGGTCAAAGAGATGATCTCCTACAAAGTCTCTATGTTGACACTCTCCTTTGTGACAAAAGAGATAACGATGTGCTCATGAGGCGGCCTAGTGAGAGGTTGTCTCCCTTGCCGCGTAGGATTCAGCTATGCATCGGGTCTGTCTTGAGCTGACCCCCCACCTCTCCCCTAGAAGTCCCTCATATCAATTTATAATTTGGGATTTTGTTCAATATGAACTCACAATATAGTTTCCTAAGGAAATACTATATGACTTCACAATTGTTGCATGGTGGGTAGAAAAAAATATGTACCACCTATCATAAAAAAAGTTCCTAATCTATTCGTGGTGGCACCAATGAATAGGAAACCTCTTCACATTGAGGGTAAGATTTTGATTTGTGTGTGGGTTAGTGAATAATGAGCACAAATCACCTTTTTTTATTTTTTAAATCCTTTACATATTTATATGATAATTTATCTTTGTAATAATCCCTAGCCACTCACCTCCTATCTTGCCATCTAGTTATTTGTTTGCTAATTGAATCTACATTTTTTAACATTTCTTTCAATGAAGTTGTTAGGGTCATTCTTTTTGTGGTTGAACCATTTGGATCACTCAACCTCCTGATTAAACCCTCAATTTGTTTTTTATTGTTCTCAATTTCACTCATTAAATTTTGTTGAGTGCTAGGAGGGTGTTGATGGATTGGTGGAGGAGGTTGTTGTTGTTGATTAACTTGAGAATTTTTTTGTTGAGGATTTTTTTCCTCCTATTGTTGATCTAATTATTGAGGGCTTCGAGGGTTTGTGGGTTGATTTGCATCTCCAACAAATTCAAAAAATAAAGGAAAACAATCCTTATCTCTCAGACCTCTTCGTCAACATGGTGACATCCTGGCAATGAAACAACAACCATTGATGAAGAAATTCATAAAATAGCTCCTCCTAGAATGCAAGTGTGAAATATTGGGGTTTTGGCTGCAAACAACAAAAAAAACATAGTGAAAAGTAAAAATGAATTTCTTTTATTTCTTTTTTTAGTTTTAATAGGTCATAACACGAGTGTGTTATAACACACTCATGTTATGGGCTTGTTGTGGCCAAGCCTCAGGCTCGACACACCAAGCCATAATGTGAGTGCATTATAACATGCTCACATTATGAGTTTTCAAAAAAAAATTCAAAAAATAGCCACAAATTGGCTACCCATCTTCATGCACCCACCCCAAAATGGGACTCATTCACCACTTTGGGTGAATCAGTCCCACCTGGTAGGGACTCATTCGCCACAGATGGAAAATTAGTCCTAGTGGAGCCCATTTTCTAGTTGGGTTCTTGGCAGATAAGAAAATAAGGTTTAGATGATGTATATGTTGGTTATTTGATCAAATGTTGCCTCAAGATGCACAAGATGGGTTAATAGGGGCCTATTAGTGATGATGTGAAGGTCAATTAGGGATCAAGACACACAATTCAATGTGAAAGTGTGATTAAATACACTTTACAACATTAATATGAGGTCCACATAGCCTAGGAAGGCACACCATCCAATGTGAATGTGTAGGACACATTACAACACTAAATTAACAATAAGTTTATTTTACAAGCCTTCTAGATTGATGTGAGAATGTATTTAAATACATTTAATAATGTTGAATTAGGGGAAAATGGGTTTATTAAGTCTAGAAAAGCATGAAAGTCTTTTACAACACTTTACAACACTTTTACAAGACATCATTAAATACATTTGAAAGGGTCCAAGACCTAGTGTGGATGTGAAAAACACCTCTCAACACCAAATAAAGGCTTTATTAAGTCCAATTTTTTATCAATTATTCCCCAAATCAAGCAAGTTTCCTTTTTTCTATGGTACAACGGGATGGTTCATGCCTTGCCTTATGTGTACGTTCTTGTGGTTTTGGTGATTTGTGCAAGTTAGATTTACCTTTTTTGATGTGTTGGGTCTTCTAGTTGTTAGTAGGGGGAGTGGCTCTCAATAGGGGCCAACACACAAAGTGGTGTCTAGGATAACCCATGTGGGAGTTTCTTAACTTAGTGATAACCTAATTAATAAACTAGGGGGTTGGGTAGAATTTCACTCTAATTAAGATAATTGGATGCCCCACCCATGCTTGTAGTGCTCATTTAGGCTAAGGATGGGTTGAGAAGGCCTAGTTGGAAAGACCAACTTCCTTGTCCTCATGAAAGGAAATTTGGTTCCACATGTGTCACCCTATGGAGCCAACGTCTAGTGTGAGACTGTCAAGACAACCATAGATGGGGGCCGATGTCTAGTGAGAGACTATCAGGATAACCCATGCCAGGACCATGCGATGACACTCTCCCTTGTTGCAACCTAGCATTCCCTTGGCTTGTGTTTTCCTTGTTTCTTGAGTGCCTTTGGAAGTGGTGTCATTGTTATGTGATGTTATGTTGTACTTTGTATGTTGGAGTTTTGAATAGTCTTGTTATGTAAATTGGTAGTCTCCTTGTCTATGTATTTTTTCTATTGGTACCTTATTGCTATCTCCTTGCATGGTGGGTGGACCTTTGGTTTCCACACGGTCAAGTGGATTGTGCTTATTCCTCCATTGGGTTTCTCTTGATGTTGATCGTTCATGTGGTGGCTAATCTTGGTGATGTGGACTCTTGCACTTGTTCTAGTTCGAGTGGACTATCTTTCATGTACTTGTATTGAATTGAAATAAATTGTATCATGCATTGTACTCAAATGCATATCATTCCCTATTGATCTTGGGAAGCATTATTGTAATAATGTAATATTGTAATTAATTGTGAGCTCTCTCTTATAATGGATAATTTAAATGATGTATCATGCATATGTGAGTTAATTGAAAGATATTAGATGTTATTTTGATGACATGATATAGATAATTATATTGATTGATCATTTAATGTGATGGAGTAAATGAATTATATATATTTTTTAATTTGTTTATTAGATAGATAGTAGCATAGTCATGGACCCTTAGATGAGTTAGGTTTAGAATACAAGTTATTGCATGATTTGTAATCTTTAGTATGTTGCACCTTTAAAAAAAAAATTGTTCCATTTTTATGTGTTGTAGTGTGTTGTCCTCTATGGTTTCATGGTGGGGCATTACACATTTTATTAGAGCCCAAGTTCTAACACTAGGTACTCTGGGTATATACTGGAGCCCATTATGTTGTTTTAGTTGCATAAATTTTGAAGACTATGTTCCCTTTGTTGTCCTCGCCTAACACCCTAAAATTTTTCCTTTGATGGTGTCTATGTAGAAAAATTCCTAGAGGTCAAGGTTGTGGTCGGGGACATGGTAGAGGTTGTGGTCGTGGCCATGGGGCTAACCATCAGAACACCCCTCCTCAAAGTTCCTATGATTTTGAACATGAGGAACAACAGGGTTCCTAGACTAATCAAGGAGGTGGAGATCATAATCCAAGTTAGCTGAAGTTGGAGGGAACTCAGTTGCATAATTTACTTGAGAAGGTTTGTGCCCACCTAGGTCCTAGGAAGGAGGGTGATTAGATAGTGGTTAGGGAGAGAGAGAGGTTTCCTAGGAGGAGAGAGGTTATAGTATCTAGCAAAATGATATCTTATCCAATCATATGAGGGATATTTTGATAGCACATCCTCCTAATTTTGATGGGACTGGTAGTGGTTTGGAGGCAAATATATGGTTGATTGATTTGAACAAGTATTTTTCCATGCATCCATATGGTAGCAACACCAAGGCGAGGTGCACCATCATGCCCCTTAGAGGTTTTGCTTCCAAATGGTGGTGTTTGGAGGAGAAGAAGCTACATTTGGATATAGGATCAGTCTCATGGGAGATGTTTCTAGATAGATTCATAGCTCATTTCTTGTCTGATCATTGGAGGAAACATTGATCAGGTGAGTTTCATGAGCTGAGGCAGATAGAAATGTCAGTTGAGCGATATGAGTGAAGATTTTATGATCTTAAGCAGTATGTAGGCATAGGTGTTGATGAGGGTATGTTGGTGCAACATTTTATTAGGGGCTCTAATGCCTGTATCAGTGGGGGTGTTCATGTGTTTGGGATGAAAACCATGGAGGTGGCTATAGAGAAGGCTCAGATAGTAGAGGAAATTTTTTTCATGGCACTAGGTGGTCATATAGGTGTACAAATTGGTAGTGCACCTCCAAAAAGTTTTCATTCTTGAGGTGTCCAAACTTAGGCAACAGGTCCCTCTAGGAGCCATCATGCACCCACTAAGGGTGGACAACAATAGTAGCAACAACATTCTCAGTCAAAACCTAAGAATTCTCAGTTTCCACATGATGGTAGGTTTTAGTCTAGGAAAAATTGGAGTTGGTAGTAAGCTCAATGTTATTTTCCTAATTAGCTAGCTTAGAGTACACAATCTGTAGTTATCAAAGGTAGTTTTCAGTAGTCTAGTCCCCCCTAGGTGGTAGAGGATTCAATAGAGGCATAGGGTTTTTTGAGGATAACTCACCCCATCACTTCTGTTTAGAGGAAAGGGAAGAAGTTTATTTGGTTAGATCAGTGTTAGGTAGCCTTTTAGATTCTTAAGGAGAGGTTGACCAGTGCACCTATCTTGGAAATTATTGATCCTACTAGAGATTTTTTGGTTTGTACAAATGCATCTTTGGAGGGTTTAGGAGTAGTGTTGATGCATGATGGTCACATGATTACCTATGAGTCTTGTAAACTCAAGGATGACAAGTTGAAATATCCTAAACATGATCTAGTATTAGCCACCATGGTTCATGCCTTGATGAGATGGAGGAATTTCTTATTGGGGAATCAGTTTGAGAAGCATAGTGATCATTGTAGTTTGCAATATATTTTCATGCAGCCAAATTTGAATGCTAGATAGAGATGGTGGATGGAGTTCCTATGTGAGTATGATTTTGAGGTGAATTTATTCAAGGAAAGGAGAATATGGTGGTGGATGATCTTAGTTGATGGAGGCACAAGCTTCTAGCAGTGACTCTTGGAGTGGACTTGAGGAGTCAAATCCTTTCAACACTTCCTTAAAATAGTTGGTATCAAGAGGTGAGGTCTGAGCTGGAGTCAAGAAGAGATTTGGAGGGTAGATTTGTAGGTTATTCCCTTGAGTTGGATGGAATTTTGTAACACTTCAATCACATTTATGTTCCCTCCTTAAGAGATCTTTGTACTTTGTTCATGTCTAAGGAACATCGAGAACCTTATTTAGCTCATCTGGGTGTCAAGAAGATGCATGCAGACCTTTGTCAGCTATACTTTTGGGTTGGAATCAAGAGGGATATTGTTGATTTTGTGTTGAGGTGTTTGGAGTGTCAGAGAGTGAAGGTAGAACATCACATCTCAAATGTCTTTTGTAGCCACAAATTGTTCCTTAATGGAAATGGGACATCATTTCATTAGATTTTATCATCGGTTTGCTAGTTTCTTCCCATTGACATGATGCCATCATGGTCATTGTGGATAGGTTGACTAAGGTGGCACACTTTTATCCTATTAGATCCTTATACAATGCTTCATTAGTGGCCAGAATTTTCATGAAGGATATCATCAAGTTGCATGAGATTCCTCACAGGATTATCTCAGATAGAGATCCAGTGTTCACTTTAGCTCTTTGGATTTCCTTGTAGCATGCATTGGGGACTTAGATGAAATTTAGTTCAACTTATCATCTAGAGACTGATGGATAGACCGAGAGGGTTAATAAGGTCTTCGAGGATATTTTTTAGATGTATGTTATGGATTAGTAGGCTCATTTGGAGGATTACCTATTTTTGGTGGATTTTTCATACAATAATGGATACCATAGCTCTATTGGCATGCCTCCTTTTCAAGCATTGTATGGTCATCCCTGTTAGACCCCGTTGAGTTGGGATTGTCTTGAGGACAGGGTCCTTGGTTCAGAGATTCTTCAAGATATGGAGTAGCAGGTGATTTGCATTAGAGAGAATTTGGTGGCAACCTAGGATAGATAGAAGAAATATGAAGATGCTCATAGGGTTGATTATCAATTCTTAGTTGGAGACAAGGTATTCTTGTGGGTGTGTTTGTGAAAGTCCAATCTATTATGGAAAAGGCTCTAAGCTCATACCATGATTTGTTGGGTCATTCAAGATTTTAGAAAGGATCGTTTGTATTGCATACTGTCTTGCTTTGTCATCGGGTATGTGTAGGATCATCATGGAAAAAGCAGGCCCTTAAGTGGAAATGAAATTCAGAAAAATTAGAGTTGAGAAATTTGACATAAAAATTTGAATAAGTTGTCTATATTATTTCAAAAATATGTAAGAAAAGAATTTGTAGAAAATTGAATATAGTTTCTAAACTACTAGGTTTATTTAACATAAAAAATCTATTTGTTGAAAATTTGAAATTTCAATGTAGTAGTACTTAAATTTCAGGGAAAAAATAAGAAGTAGGTGTCTGTTTGACCACCCTAACCACATTAAAATGATAATATTTTAGATATAAGTAAAGGACTCATGTCCCGATGTGATGCATATTTTTTTATAATTTTTTTCCAAGTAAATAATTAATTATGAATTTTTTGTTACAACTTTTAAAAAATATAAAAAACTCGTATGTCTAACCACCTTAACTTCATCAAAACTTCATGAAATTCATTTTTTTTTAATCCTATAATATGTGAAGCATAGAATGTGACACATGTTTTGGATTCAAAAAATATGATACCATTTAAAAGCTGTAGATGTTTTTCAATCAGCCTATCAATCAAGACTTTAGTCGTAATTCAAATAGAAAATGAATAATAATTATTTATTAAATTCAAAGTAAAGCATAATTTATGCTGGTTGAAAGTTGAGAATATCCTTTAAAAAACCTTTTTGTTTCATCAATTTTGGGTTAAAAATAAATTTGTCAGCCACATACCCATCATATCGCCTCTTTTTGGCCCATCATGATCCTACACATACCCCACCTAGTCTATCGTGCACTCATGATGTGTTTCACATTTCCATTCTCAGACCATCTCACCTAGATATTTCTCACGTCCTTGATTGGAATGCTTTATAGTTAGAGGACAGGTAGAGTTGGCTTTGGAGCCCATGGGCATCATACAACATAGGAGACTCACCCTCAGGGGTTGAGACATTAAACAGGCGAGGGTCCAATGGGATCCTAATGATGAGCCTTCTGCTACTTAGGAGGATGCATCCCAGATGCGAGAGTTATAACCTTATATGTTTGCAAGCTTTTAGAAATAAGCCTAGTTCTTGGGGGGAAGGACATGTAGTGCCCCTCAGTTTGTTCTTTGTAGAATGACAGCTGCTATTTTGGATTGAGACATTTTGATACTTTTCTTGATGTTGGATTCACTGATATGATGATAGTTAATGATACTTTTATGACTGATGTTTTATGATTATGCTAGGACTAGTATATGGATTTAATGGATTATGTAGATTAATCTTGTTATGTGCATCATGTGAATATCTGATGGTTGTTTTTACCTTGATGTTAGCATCTGATTATTGTGCATTGATGTATTTTGGTGAAGGGGAATAGTGTCACATCACTTTCTTCTTAGTGCCTTGCAATGCCATGATTTTCCTCTCATGGTGTGTTTTTCTATATGACTATGTATATGCTCAGCTATGTGGTTTGTTGCAAGTTGCAGGTAGCAGGCATCAACTCCACTTGAATTGCCAAGTTTCAGCATGCCTTAAACCCAATGGAAATCGCTAATGGAGATAGAATTAGGTCCCTTGTTGAGCCATCATCCTTGACGAGGATGAGTATCCATTGTCACACCCTGGTATTGCTATCCGAATGTGATATGGTTTTTCTCTATTATTGTGGTCTTATTTTCCATCTTAGTTGCGAGGTCAGGTATTACCTGGTATTTTGTACATTTGATTTAAATTGGTTTGATTAGTGTTTTGACTAATTATTATATTAAAATAAAATTATTAAAGTTAAAAGGCAATTTGGTAATTAAAATAAATGCTTTAATATGATTGTGGTTTTGATAAATAAATATTATTAATGCATTTATTTGGTTTAAATAAATTAAGATTACGTTTAATATAGAAATATTAAAATAAATATATTTTTGCAACCAAAAATAAAATGAAAGATTAAATTAATAAATAAAATATATATTAAAGTTGATTTATTATGTGAAAATAAATAAGGATATGTTTTTAAACAAACATATTGGAGAAGTGGTAGTGAACTATATATGAGAAATTAAATAAAATTATTAATTTAAAGAAATATTGCTTGCAACAATGGACATAGTGGAGTGGCTAATAAATTGGTTAGTTTGCTAAAGAAAGGGGGATTTTCACATTTTTTTAGAAAACTTATCATGTTGCTCTCTTCCAGGAAAATTTTCTGGCTTTTAGAGACTTTCTTGTGGGGGGGTTTTAGGAGGCTTTTGATTGTAGGAATAATTTTTTTGTGGAAATTGTAGCACTATGGTTTGGTGGAGGAATAGAGCTGCAACTTTGGTATTGAGACCCAACATCAACTTTTAGCACAGTCGATTGAGTTATTTCAGGTTCCATTTTCTTGTAATCGCCTTCTTTGTTTTGGAATAAATGCTTGAATATTGGATGATATTTTGGAACAAAATATGCTTGCATTTATTTGGGTTTGAATTGGAGCAATTAGTAAATGTATTTCCCAGTGTTGCTACAATACTCCTAGCATATTGTTTGGTGCATATCTTGTATTCCATGTGGTTGTGTTTATTTTACTCCTGCCATTGGTAATTTTTTGAAATCTTTGAAGAATTTCCAAGAATTCATTGGTGTGTATTCTATAGTTGCATTTACTTGAAAGTGCTTGATCCCATCCTTTTGTTAATCTTTCTATTAGTGCCAACTCCAATGATTATCTGTGCCACTGCATTCCCTGTGTATTTGTTCTATTATGTTTATTTTATGGTTCAAGACCTTGTACCAATATTATATTGTACTGTTGGGCATTCACAGTGAGGATATTCGAATCTAAGTCACTTGCCTTTATTATTTAGTAGATATTGTACTCTTGTCCCTGTAGACATCTAAATTTGGACACTTAATTTATCCAAATTCATCCCCTTTCATCTTATTTTCATTAATTAAGTAATACTGCTATTATTTAATTAATATCTTTAATTCTGCCAAATCCCTAAGGTATTTCATCAAATAATATCTTATCTCTCTAATACCTTCCTCTTTCATCAAATGAATTAAATAAATATCACATTTA
This sequence comes from Sequoia sempervirens, assembly GCA_007258455.2. NCBI lineage: Eukaryota > Viridiplantae > Streptophyta > Pinopsida > Cupressales > Cupressaceae > Sequoia > Sequoia sempervirens. The sequence continues at coordinate 34,837,784 of VDFB02252616.1, forward strand.
TTTAATTCCTCCTCATGTCACATCCTCCATCATTTTTATCTAATCTTAATCCTTCTTCTAATCTCATCATTAGGATGTGCACATGCCTAATCTTTGATTAGGAGATGTCACATCCTCCAACTTTTGTAAGTTGGCCTCTAATCTCTCTTAGCCACCTAACCATCCTCTAATCCTTCACTAACTAGCCTTAATCAACCTCTCAAGGAATTTTTAATTCCTTTTATCCTTCCAAGGAATATTAAATTCATTTTTTCTTCCCCGTGTCCTTAGTCAACCCTATTAAAGGCTTTCTCCTTTTGAACAAGGCACTCCATTCCCCATGTGAATTTTTAATTCACATTTAATCCCCCAATGCATTTAAGGAATTTTAAATTCCTTCTCTCATCCCCATGAGAATATTTGAGGAATTTTTAATTCCCCACTTGTCCTCGCACCCACATGGGGACAAGTACCTCCTTTATGAAGAGATCTTGTCCAATCCCAAGGTACTTTGTACCCCCCTCCATGTCATGTCCTATCCTTCCACCTCATGTCCACTTCACCTTTTAAGGCTATATCACATGCCACATGTCAAGATGTGAGGGCTTGTGAGTTCTCAACTCACCTTAGCCCCACATCTTGATATTTGGTGGCTCAATCTTGGCCATCCATCTCTTCTAGGAATTCTCAAAATTTCTATAAATACCCCCTCTTTTCTCTCATTTTGGAAGAGATCATTTTTGCTAGCCAAACTCTTGCAATTTTATTTCTCAATCTATACTTAGCCATTTTCATGCTTTCATCCATTTCCATCCATCTTCACATCCTCATCTAGTTTGCATATCTTGCCATCAAGAGCATACACATCAAAGATCGAAGGGCCAACCAAAGGATCGATTCGATAGAAGGTATAATGTTCCATTTGTTGCTTTTATCTTGTTTTGTTTCCAACTTAGGCTAATCTTGATGTGTAGGTTGTTTTGGTGTTTATTTGCACTCTTTCATTTGTTGCTTGTTTTCTAACGCTTACATTCGACCTATCATAGTACCATGTGGCCCTATATTTTTTTTAAAACTTAGTTTTTGTAAACCTCTTGGCTATTGGGATTTGTATCGACTCTCTTTTCTAGTTAAATTGGTTGCATATTGAGTATTTGAGTCTCTTTTTCTACCTTGGATAATTGTTTCCTTTGTCATATTAGTGCTTATTGTGTCATGAATGATAGGGGCTATGCTTGCTATAGAAGAATACCCATTCCATTCACATGTAGTATTTAGTGTAAAATTAGGCTACAAGTACTGCATGTCTATTCTTTGGAATCTTCAATTCATTTAATCTTGGCTTTGACACCCTTGCATGGAATTTTCCTAGTGCTACTATTTTATTTTTTTTGAACTAAATGATGACCATTCATTACCTTTTTTGGTTATGGAAAAAATAAGTAACCTATAGCATTGCCACTGTATAGTGGAGGTCATTAAATCAATTATCCTTCAGTTGAAACTCTCTTCATTCTGTATATCCTCACATTTCCCTGTAGAATTTTATGGTTTGTATTACACACAACACTTGAAATCCTTCACTGCCTCTCATTCGATGGAAACATATGTGGGTGATCCCACAATACTGGTTTACAATTCCCTGGAGATCTTGATTTTTGTTGAAATCACACATTTTTAGAAAATATAACGATTAAGCCTTGAAAAGTTCCATTTGAAGGATTCCAATTGAAGAGGGTTTGATCTAACCACCTTAGATTAAACCCCCTTGGATAAAACCTGACTAGTTTTAAACCATACCTATAATAGAGTCTCCTTTACACGTATCAAAATGTTGATAAAAAACCACTTTTGATTTACCTTTTGAGGGGGGTCAAATGAATTCATTTTTTTATTTTTTTTAAGTGTGTAGTCCTTATTATAAGCTTCCCAAAAAGTATAATTTTAAGTAAATTTAATTTAATTATTATATTTATTTTTTATTTCTTGTGAATGTAGGATTTTCACCAAAAATCAAGCTCTTTATTCTGCACATGTGAAAAAATAGCAGATTATCATTTTTTTGAAAAAATATCAGTATACTAGATATTGAAGTCCTTGATCCAAGAAAAAAAAAAAAAAATTTAGTATAGAGTATGTGCAAGATCATCATGGAAAAAATAGGCCCTTAAGTGGCAACAAATTCAGAAAAATCAGAGTTACGCAACTTGATATTAAAATTGGAATAAGTTATCTTTATTTCAAAAATATGTAACAATAGAATCTATAGCAAATTGACTATAGTTTCTAAACTACTATGTTTGTTAAAAAAAAAAAATCTATTTGACCAGTGAAAATTTGAAATTTCAATGGAGTGGTACTTAAATTTTAGGGAAAAAATAAGTAGGTGTCTATCTGACCACCCTAACCACAATAAAATGATAATTATTTTTTATAATATTTTAGATATAAGTAGAGGACTCATGTCCTGATGTGATGCATATTTTTTTGTAATTTTTTCCAAATAAATAATTAATTATGAATTTTTTTATTACAACCTTTAAAAAATATAAAAACTCGTAAGTTTGACCACCTTAACTTGGTCAAAACTTTATGAAATTCATTTTTTCTTTTTTTAATCCTATTTTTAATCCTATTGTATGCAAAACATATAATGTGATGCATGTTTTGGATTCAAAAAATGTGATATCTTTTTAAATCTATAGATGTTTTTCAATCAGCCTATCAATTAGGACTTTAGTCGTAATTCAAATAGAAAATGAATAATAATTACTTATTAAATTCAAAGTAAGATATAATTTATATTGGTAGAAATTTGATAATCTCCTTTAAAAACCCTTTTCGTTTCATAAATTTTGGGTAAAAAACAAGGTCGTTGGCCACATACCCATCGTATTGCCACTTTTTGGCCCATCATGATCTTGCACATACCCTATATACAAAAAAAGTTATGTTGTATACAGTCCGCCTATGTTTGAGTTGTAATTGGTTTGAATTCAAAACTTGATTAAGGAAAAAATATTAATAAAACACTATGAAACCAAATGAAAGTGCCAGATATCATAGTTACAAATCTAAATTAAAAAAAAAAAAAATTATCCCATGGAAAAGAAGTTATGTTGTATACAATGAGCATCACTCCTTAAAAATGGTGTTTACTGAAAAAACTAGTTTTTGAAGGGATGGAAAAAGAAGTGCAATCTAATTCCAAAAATTTTGAAAAAAATATATTTAAAATCTACCAATTTTTTTTTTGCAAATCACTAGTTTGCATCATCTTCAAATTCCTCATGGTTTAGCCATTATAGGTGCTCAAAAGTGAAGATTTAGTTAGAAAAAATTAGTTCAGTGTCTAGTTTGGCCAAAAATTGTAAACCAACATTGTGGGATCACCCATATAAATATCTAATGGATACTTTGCTTCTATTACGGTGATTTGTGCCTGATATTTGGATTAAATTAAAACTTGAAACTATATTGAATTTACATTTAACTCTTTGAATATTCGTTATATGTGTTATGTGGTAGTCAATTATATATAAATTGATGAATGTTTAGTATGTGATGGCATTCAATATTTTTAAATGTAATTTCGGCATCTAATGCCAATACTTTAAATGGTAAGTGAATTCGTTAGTTGTGTTCCATGTGTTATTCAAAGGAACTATGGATGTTAAATTCAACTTTGAATATATATATATATATATATATATATATATATATATATATATATATATATATATATATATATATATATATATATATATATTATATGTCTTAAATCTGCATTTTTTATTTGAAAATAGAACTTTAGTTTGGATAATATAAAGGCATATGTATATAGATATATGAATATGTGTGTGTGTGTGTGTATATCTGTATGTGTTATACGTAGGTATTTATATGCATGTATGTATATATACTATGAAATCAATAAAGAACATTAAGTTGCCTCTAATATTAATTGATCATGATAGAAAAAATAAATGAAACGAGGGAGAAATTTAGAAGAATTAATGCAATTGTATTTAAATAAATGAAAGATTGGTTTATATGGGAAATAGATTATCTTTTGCTAAGATTAATTCTTGGTAATCACGTAATGGTTGAATTGTAAATCCACCCTGTATCCTTGATTATATTATCATAATTGTTTGTTTATAAAATGTAATATGTTTGCTAGTTGGATATTGGAGTATTATTGTTGTTGTTCAAAAGTAGAGTCTTTTTGTGTTTACAGAATTGGGAGTTGTTGATGGTGCCAAATTGACCCAACACATGCAGGTAAGATAAAAATGAAAGTGTCTCACCTCTCCTGAAAAAGAAAATCAGTAATCAAACTGATCACCTCCCAAGGTCTTTGATGTTGGTTCACAACGTTGTTGTTTCACAAAGTGGTCAATATGGCTGTAATGTTCAAGGGGCCTACTGGTTTTGAGCCTCTGAATTGTTACAAGATCAAAAATCTATTTAAACCTACTTTAACCAAGGGTTTTAAAGAAATAGAAAAATATAGATTAAGGATTTTAAACTGAAAAGAATGTTGATTCATTCAACTAATTAGACTTGTTGCCTTCTAAGGAATTCCTAAACTAGAACTGTAGAATAAAATTAACCTGTAATTGATACAAAGTCTCGTTCATTCACAGTGCAAACTTTAATAGTAGATTACAAATCATCATTGAAACAAAACATAAGATAAAAAATTTCATTCCTTGAAAGCTTCTCAAATCAAATGATTAACGCAAAATAAATACCATTCTAGAACATAATATGAAGTAGTTTTAAATTTGGCTACTTCTACTATTAATGAAACATATAAGAAGCATTTAAAAATCTAGCAAGATCACTAGTGTACAAAAAACCATGTCTTCATATTATCTCCACCTATGCTAAGAAAATAAAAAATATTCATCATTCCTTCCCACTGAACTGCAAAAACGTCTAACTTACTGCAAAACCCTAGCTTGCTTTTCTTTAACCTTTGTTCTACCTTTCAAATCATTCTTCAACCTTCTTCTAACAACTGGTCTCACATTTTCTAACCCTAACTAAAACTCTTACCAAAAAAAGAAGATCCCTTTACAAAGAGGCCAAAGTGCTACATATACAAACCACATCAAAAATGCATCGGCCTCATTTTAGGGTTTACAAAATGAGTCAGTTATAGAACATGTCAGCCCTAGAAGGAGTTTGAAACAAAGTCAAATGGGAAATAAATGCAAGGGCACCAACCAAAGGTAAGAAACAAACCAAAACATGTGAAGGAGAAACAAAAATAAAACAATGAGGAAGCATGAAATTTGACGCAACTTTGCATTAACTACTTCCTCCACATCACCCATATCTTGCTCCATCTTGTCCCTCATCATCAAGGATGTCTTCTGCAAGCTATCTGCAAGTGACATAGGTGAAACCCTAGTTCACCATTCAATGGCATTGATATTATTCTTCAGATCTGTCCCATCGTTATTGTCCCAATCTCTCTCTTAGCTATTCCAACCACTGCCTTACAGATTCAGCCTGCATTCATCAAACACCAGTGTGAGAATCTGATTGTTGACAAAATATCATCAAAGTGTTAGCTTAGAATCATGATAAAACCATTAAATTAACCAATTCCATAAAAAATGAAAATAAGCAGCATACAACAATGGAATTCCTCAAGCAAAAGCAAGATATGTTTAAGCATTCATTAGTAGATTCATCAATTTTACCAAATTTCTTCACTTCACAATGCCTCCTAGAAAATCCATAAAAATCCAGTTGGACCGGATGTCCGCAAAAGTGATAACACAACATGAATTCTGGGAAAACGAAGGGGAGAGGAAGAAAACGGGAAAATCCAATCAGACCAGAATTCCACAAAGAGATCAAAACTTTGAGCTTTCAGAAAACTAAAAGGAACCAAGCAAATGAAGGAATCTAGGAAAATCTGGATGGGTAGGAAAATCTCGAACCTAACCAAAAGCCCAAACACTGACCATGACTTCACTCAAATTGAAGAAAACCCAAACACATAGGAAATCAAACTCCAAGCAAGTCCATAACGCTCTAAAGCATAAAAAGATGGACATGCCAACTTAGGAGAATGCAAATGATAACACAAAATGGGAAAAGTTCAAAAAAAAAACCAAGTTCAAGAATCTGATGGCTAGACTGAAAATTCAGAAAAATATGGTCCAAGCAGAATTCCATGAAGGCCAAAAATTCCCGAATTGCAGTGTAAAACAGGCTGGGTCGGATTATGAACTCAATCTGGGAAAATCCGGATGGGGCAGAAAATATTGAACTAGGCTAAAAACCAAAATGACAGCCAGAAATTGGAGTTCGAAAGAAGTTCGGGAAAATCCAAATGGATAGGAAAATCCTAAACCAGGGTGAAAACCCGAACTTAGCCCAAAACATAAGATTTTCAATATTAAACTTGGGAAAAACACTTGGGCCAACAAGATAAGCATATTAATAACATGCCAAGGAAAAACAAAACCTCAAAAAAAATGAAGGGGGAAAAAACACAAAGAGCGAAACAAAAGAGGGCTCCCATTTTAATCAAATTTAAAATGGGGTGGTTATGCAAGGCATAACAATTGGTGACTTGGCTGGGAAAATGGTTTAACCATTTTCAAGAAATTGAAGGATTCAGTTACCCAGAACTCTTGGTTTATGGACATCATAATTCGAGTCGGGTCAGTTTCAATAAACAAGGTTGAGCTAGAATCTCAAATGTAAATCAACACTAGCTACCCCTGAATCTATGTGTGTGCTTGATGGTGCATCACCCTTTTTCAAAGTTTTCCTCATCTTTTGAACAGTAACGTGCAAGAATTGAACTACATGAGTTGATTCTCTTTAGCTGTTGTGCAATGATATCCTAGGCATTGCTCTACTGCCAGTCAAGCGTCCATAGCTCTGATGGAGATACCTCTAGTTTTCTCACAACATTGCTCTATTGTCAGTCAGGCGTCCATAGCCCCGATAGAGATACTAGAATTACCCATTCAATATTGAGTCCTCTTTTATTAGATAGTTCTCTTTTCTTTTCTTTTCTCTTGGAGTTTCAAATATTTCATTCAATTCTTTCTCAATGTGTCAGATGTTTGACATCTGTTCTGGGTTGAAAACTACCATGGACCTCATAACAGCATATGGGGAATTGGATTTTTCACTCAAATCTTACAACACCATCACCCTAAGATAAATATACCATTACAAAAGGAGATGTTTTTTTATGATTTGTGGAAGATTCAATCATAGCTAGTGAAGATTTCTTACTTTACACCTTGTTCTTAATGACTTTCCACAACTCTCATTGACAATGGACATTAAACAATGAATTTAGGACAAAATCATCCAATCAGAAAACCTGAAAATATCTAAACTAACTTCTCTCCTAGTAACCAAAGTATACTTCAGATAACAACCCCCTTTACTTAACTAGATAAAATGAAGGGGCCCATAAAAGAAACAAAGGAACAAAAAGCAAAAAGAAAACAAAAGGAAAAGACAAAACGAAAGGAATAGAAAACTATTTACATATATACAACCCAACAAAATACCAGACCTTTTATGTTCCAAAATATTGTTTGAGAAACTGTCCATTGATAGGAAATGGAACGGGTTCTACTGTTAAACTACTCAGTAGGAAAGTATTTTCTCCTAGGATTTCTACAATTTGATAGGGACCCAACCAAAGCTTATTAAACTTCTGGTGGTCACCCTTCTTTTCATTTGCCTTATCCCATAGTAGTACAAGGTCTGATATCCTGAAAGCCTTGATTTTGGCTCTTTTTTCAAACCAATGTTTGACAATAGCCTGGTGCCTAAAGAATTGTTGCAAAGTAGCATCTCTTTGCTCTTCTAATTTCAGCAAGCCAGCTAACCTTACTTCAATCCTATCATCACTAGAGTAAAATTCTTGCATAAATTTTAGGACAGGTATTTGCAAGTGAATCGGGAACATAGGTTCTTGGCCATACACTAGCTTAAATAGTGAAGTTTTAAATGCAACCTTGATCCTAGTCCTATATGCCCATAATGCAAATCTTAACTGGGTATGCCAGTCCCTAAGATTTTTCTCTAATAGTTTTTTAATTACTCCTAGGAGATTCTTATTAGTTGATTTTGCAACTCCATTTCCTTGTGGATAATAGTTTGAAGAATACTTTTAAACAATCTTATGATCATAAGCCCATGAAATGAACTCAGTAGAAGAAAAGACAGGGCCATTATCACATACCAGTGTAAAGGGTACTCCAAACCTAGTGGTGATGCATTTAATGAGGAACTTGATTACTACTTCCGTTGTGTTGTTCTTGCAAGGTATAGTTTCGGTCCATCTTGTGCAATAATCCGTGGCAGTCAAAATGAATTTATGTCCTATAGAAGAATTTAGGTTAATTACCCCAATAAAATCAAGTGCCCATTGAGCAAATGGCCTTATCTCATAAATAGGCTGCAATGGCATGGCTGGATGGCACTCTCTTGATGCAGAAGTTTGACATGTATGACATGTCCTTACATGTTGGTGGGCATCCATAAACACACATGGCCAATAATAACGAGATCTGAGAATTTGATGTGCTAAAGAATCTGCAGAACTGTGACCCGTGCCATGTTTTCCATGAAATTTAGCGATTGCATGCCTAGCTTCTTGTTGATCAAGGCATCGTAGATAAACTCGCTGAAAATTATTTTTGTATAACAATCCTCCTTTGAGCATATAATGGGAGCTTTTCAGTCTCAGTGCTCTCCTCTGAGTTGTATTCATTCCCTATGGGCATCGATTATTGAGCATGAAATAAATAATGTCTGCATACCAAGAGTCATTAGAAAAGGACTATGTTGTGTATTGTTGACAAGTAATGTTCTTATCAGCATCCACCATTGCTTTAGACATTCCTTGACCTAAGAAAGGTTTCATAGGGTGAATCTTCAGATCGAAATCCTGCAAAATACCCATCCATTTCCCCCTTCATTCTCCCAACTCGCTCTGCATAAGTAGAGACTTCACAACAATATCAAGAACCACAACAATAATCTGACTTTGAAGGATACAATGCCTGAACTTCTTAACAACCCTAACCAATGCAAAAATTTTGTTTCTCAAGAGGTGGGTACTTGACTTCAACATTCTTAAATGGAGATCTCATGAAGGCAATTGGCCTTTCATCCCTCTCCTCTCTTCGTTGTGTCAGAACAACTACACATGAGTGCTCAGAAGCGAAAGAGTAAATATAAAATGGCTTCAAGTAGTTAGGACTAGTGAGGAATGGTTCCTCTGAAATGGATTGTTTAACCTGAGAAAAAGCAACCTTTGCCTCATTACTTCATTCTATTCTAGCATCCTTTTTCATCATTTCGTTCAAAGGTTTGACAATATCTGCAAAACCTATGATAAACTTTCTCACAAAGTTGATCTTTCAAAAGAAATATCTCATCTCCTTCTTACTTCCTAGCATGGTTAACTTCAAAATAGACTCAACTCGGTCTGGATTTATCGATATCCCTCTTTTTGAGATTATGTGTCCCAAAAGTTTCCCTTCATAAACCCCGAACACACACTTTTTAGGATTCAGAGAGATACCATATCAGATACATCTTTCAAGAACTTTATCCAAGTCTACAGCATGGTTTAGTCTATCTTTAGAGAATACTATTAGGTCATCCATATAAACGGTGATGCATTTACCAATCAAATGTTTGAACGTTACGTCCATGGCACGCTGAAAGGTTGCTCCAGCATTTATCAAACCAAATGGCATCCTCTTGTAAAGAAATGTTCCCCACTTAGTAGTGAAGGTTGTCTTCATTCTATCTTCATAATTAATGATCACCTGATTGTACCTAGAATAACCATCTAGGAATGACATCATCTGAGACCCATTGATAGTTTGCAAGACTTCGTCCAGAGAAGGGAGTGGGTAGTTGTCTTTTTTTGAGGCTCTATTCAGATTCCTAAAATCTACACATAGCCTGATCTCCCCATTCTTTTTACAAACTAGGACCAAGTTAGCCACCCATGTTGAATGTCGCACAGGGAAGATTATTCTTACAGAAAGCAATTTCTGAACTTCCTTAAAGATTAGTGGTTTAATCAGGGTGTTGATAGGATGTTGTTTCTACCAGAATGGTCTAGCTTCAGGCTTTAAAGGAATAGTATGAGTTATCGCAGAAGCATCAAATGTTTTTAGATCTTCATACCCCCAAGCTATTGCAACAATATCCTTCTTCAGTTCCCTCAACATATCTTTTCTAATTTCTTCAGGTAAGGCTTTCCCTATGTAAACATTCTTTTCAGGGCTAGAGTCAACTAAGTTAACAATTTCATATTCAACTCCTTTATATTTAGTTGATACCTTTTCCCGAGCTCTTGAATCTCAATCAAAAATTCTTTCTAAGGCCACCATTCCCTTGGGAATGCTATTACTTTTTAAATTGAGGACACCTTCTGTATTGTAGTCTTTAGGGTTCTAGTCTCCTTGATCCCTATCGGACTCATCAATGATCTATCCTTCAAAAACATCTGAGCTTCCTAAAATTATCAGGGTTACCCGGGGTGGATATCAATTCCACTCAAAATCTCTTGAGTTTGGAGTCTTGCATGGGCTCCAAGGTACTTGCAGCAATAACTAATGAATCAACTATTTGATTGCCCTATCTAGAGATCAAACGAATCCCAAAAGCATCAAAGTCTTCAATCAGGTTCCATAACCGATTTCTATAAGCTGCCATCCTTTTATTGTGACATGTGTATTGGCTATGTACTTGCTTGATAATCACTTTTGAATCTCCTTTGACCATCAAGGAAGTGATCTTCTTTTGATGTGTGAACATCAGTCCCTGAATTAATGCTTCATATTCTACAATATTGTTAGTGTTGGAAATATGTGTCTCAATTCCACAGGTTGAAACCTCTATTGGAGCCAAGTCAGTGTGACATATTCTATTTCTGGCCGACGAGCAGATTTGTAGCCTTATGTTTTGTATAGGTTGCTGTGACCTTGCAAAAGTCTTGCCGAATGGTTACACTTTGGAGTCTTTGGTGTGACATGTTGTGTTCGGTGTGACCTCTTACCGTGTGGATATCTCTGGCCGACAGGCCATTCATATTGGGCATCAGGGAGACTCATAGCGACCAAGGGCTTCTAGGTGACTTGAACACTTGGGAAGAAGTCCCAAAGACAATGGAAGGTCTCGCTGACGGGGATACACTTGGGGTCTTTAAGGTGACTCAAAGACTTCGGTATGAAGTCTTGGCGACCGATGGAGAGTCTCGTCGATGATGAGGGGTCTTCAGTATAACTCTTGGCAAATGGTGGTCTCGTGGTAACTTGGAGATTTTGGTAAGAACCCTCAGCAAGAGTGGTAAGTCTTGCCGACCGTTTGGTACTCGATATAACATAAAGATCTTGATGAAACTTCTTGGTGACAATTAAATGTCTTAGCGATAGATGGGCGTCGATGGAAATGCTAATGTTTCAGTATGAATTAGGACCTTGGTATGAAGTCCTGGTGAAAGTGATGAGTCTCACCAATTGGTGGATGCACTCGGATTAACTTGAAGGCTCGGCATGACATCTTGGTGAGAGCGGTATGTCCTGTCGATAGAATGACTCTTCGGTGTGACTTAGGATATCGATATGTGGTCTCACCAAAGAGCGATAATCTTGCTGAAAGGAAAACTGAAGTCGATGCAACAGGTGAACTCAAGATAACCTCTTGTCAATTGTAAGGACTCTTGGCAATATCGAATGCTAACTATGTTGGCATCGGGGAGACATGGTCAGTGTCTCACTGATATGCTAACATAGTTTGATTTCCTTTTGACCATTTGACTTTCCTATGTGGTGTCTCGTGGACCAATCAGAGAAGCCGAATGGGAACCATTGGAAGATAGTACATTGTGGTAGTTCTGAGAGGAAGCTCGACAAACAAGAGCGACATGGATATACTCAAAAATTGCAGATGATGCTCGGTTAGATGATTCGAACGATCGATGGATTTTTGTGTGGTTGTATAATCAGAGTGATTTCTATTTTGTAAAGATTGTAACTTGAAGGTTCCTGTACAAGTTTGATCATTATGAAAGCTACTGAAATATGACATCAGAAAGATAAGTCTAATATTTGTATAATCTCCATTACTATAATACAAAGTGATTTCTCTTAGTGTGGTGGGTTTTTCTCCCATAAGGGTTTTCCCACGTATATCTAGAGTCCATATGTGTTTGTCAAATACTCTGTTTCTATTATCTCTTTCATGTGCATCTTAATTAGACTATAATTGTAAAATTTAAAGGTATCTCTGCATTCTTCCCTAAGGTTTTGATGTTAGGAGAGTTGCTTCCGCATCTAGCTTTCCTTACAAGTGGTATCAGAGCCTCGCTAGTTGTGTTATCCTTGTGGGTACATTGGGGTTTTTGTGTCAATTTCTGTTTAGTGGGAGTCGTTACCCAATTTTCACCTACGAGCTCAATCAGGCAAGACTAATTATGTTTTAGATGTTCAAGAAGGTCAAATGGGATATTTGCGCCAAGGGTTAGGTCATGCATGTGATGGTATTCCTCAAGGAGCTCAATTGGAAGGCATCTCCCAATCCAGTTTGGAATAATATTGTTGTAGGGGAAAAGTTGGCAAGACTCTACAGTTGTCTTGCTAACAAGCATTTTGTTCTATTCAAAGGAGGCCCATCAGTCACCTAGACATCCCGGTCATTGAGAGTCTTTATGTGTCTCGCCGACTAGAAGTGAGCTCGCCATGAGGATTCCATGTTCGGCATAACATCTCACCGAAAGGAGTCGGGTCTCAGCGACAAAGAAGATTGGCATAAGGTTATGCCTTCAGCATAAAGTCGGGCTAACGTGCTAGAGTCTCGGTGACACAAAAGAGATATTGCTAGGAGGTCTCAACGACCAAGTAATGTCTCGCTGAAGGCTGGAGGTTCCACCAAAGGTTTGAGCCCGATGATAATTTTTCCTTCGGCAGGAGGTCTAGCCGAAATAGATGTCTCGCCGAAAGTAAACTCATCGCCGACATGCCTTGTGCCTTCGGTGTAATGCAAGGAGCTTAGCAAGAAGTCTTGCCGACACACGAGAGTCACCTCGATGGGATCCCAGTTCGCCGAAAGGAAGGGAAAGTCGCCAGGAGGTCTTAGCGACTAACGAAAAGTCTTGCTGAAGGGGAACCAGCTCAGAGAGAAAGATCAAACATCGCTCGGACATCTCACCAAATGTAGAGGGTCTCCCTGACATATTTTGACATCGGTGTAGCTTCCAGCCTTCAGAGTAATGTCTTGCCGACATGGTGTGGTCTTAGCGATGGAAGCGAGAATTGGTATGACTAGGAGACCTCGCTATGAAGTCTTCCCAACTTGCCACGGTCTTGCCGAAAGAGATGTAGAGCTCGGTAGAATGAAGTGAGCTCAGGGTGACATTAATCAACTCCTCCCGAAGATGAGGGGTCTTGGGGTAACGTTTTTCCTTCCATAAAATGTTACATCGACACTCAAGTGTCTGGCCGAATGAAGAAGTGAGCTCGAGGAAAACAAAAAGGGTCGCTAAGAAGTCTCGGCGACCCGGGGATGTCCTGCTGATCTGAGAACAACTTGGCAAAGGAGAGGACCTCAGTGTGAGGTTTGGGTGAAGAAAGGAAGTCTCACTAACTTAAAGGAGCTCACCAAGAGTAACCTCAGTGAAGTAAAGTGACATCGACATGACTTTTGGGCTCGCTAAGAGCTCTCATCGACAATTCCATGTTATGCTGATGGTTATAGAAAGATATAATCGCATCGGGGAGACACAATTATTGTCTCACCAACATGTGATTTTACAAAAGGAGCTTTTGACTGCCCAAAGAATCTACATGGAGTAGGCTAAACCAATCAGATAAAGCTAAAAGTAGGCCATGGCAGTCTCACCAGGATGAGGAAAATCAACAGAATAAAAGGCGACATGTATCTGTTCTGGGCTCAGGGGTATTCAATGCAGCTCGGATGGGAAGATTAGAAGGTGGAAATGAGGAGTTGAAGTGAATGCAGTGGTTACAGAAAGATCAAGAAGGCTTCCCCTGAAGGCGATCTTTCACACCGACATGGATAGCAGGGTTTCAATCAAACACAACATTAACTCCATTCAAAAAGATCTGGGGGGGATTTTTTCTGAAGACAAATATTTTGTGAGCCCTAAGGGGCCGACCTCACTCTTGTATATAAGGCATTTTTTTCCTCCTTGTAAAGGAGTTCTCCTGATGCTTTTCAAAAATATATGACTTTTATAGTCCTCTCTCAAATTAGCAAAATTTTGTAACTCATATTTTGGAGCATGTTATATGAAATTTACCTTGATTACTATTGATGTTTCATTTTTTCCTTCTAGCTCTTGTGAAGTATTGTGCATTTTTAAGTGATTCATAAAGCTACTTAGTGAAATATTTCTTTTTCTTATAGCTTTTTTTCATGTTAGCATGCCTTTCTTTGCAAAGGTGGTATCATGTAGGTTATAAACTGTGTTTACTCAATTGCACATGATCTTTTAATTTGTGAAAGTCTATTTTCCTTCTTGAAAGTGTGTGCATGTCAAACCTGTTTGTATGCATAATCCACAAAATCTTGTTGTGCAATCCTATATCCATCATCAATACTCAAGTGTAACTTGAGTATCTCATTGTTCTTATCAGTTCGGTGTATCACGTTAGTTTAGTTTTAATTTATGTACTCCTCCCTTTCCCTTTATAGAATCATTAGTTAGGTGACACCAAAGGAAGTCGGCCTTCTCTAGAGGTTGACCTCTACTTACAAGAAACCCACATCTTTAGAGGTCCTCCCATGTTACACTGAGGTGTTGAACATTAGGTTCAACAAGGATGCAACTTCAGGGGATAACAGTTTTTGGCAAGCTCGGTGGGACTGTCAAATAGGCAGTTTGGAAATTATATGCCTACTACTACTTTTTGATATGCAGCCACTAAATTTTAGGCCTTTTAGAGGTAAAGTATCAGCATATCATGGTGACTCCAATTTCATAGCAATTGGTTCCAGTAGCCTAGATGTCTGTAATTAATAAGGTTTGACCTTTAGGCCTGTTCTTCCTCATGTCTTATCTCTGCAATGATTAGTTATTAGCAATATAGTGACTTACCACCTCCATTCCATGAGAGTCATGTGTATATGTCCTCCCATCAGCCATACTATATAGAACAACCTGCTATTTTTATGTCAAATGACCCAATACCAGTAGACTACCAGCAACCTCATCATATTTTCCACCTTCCCATCCCTATTCAGTTTCAATATCATCCAACCTATGATCAAAATCAACCCCATGAAGAGGTCTTTGATGCCAACCAACATGATTATCTACATAATCAGCCTCAAGAGCACCCTTACCAAAATGTAATGGACCCACTCCAACAGTTTTACCATGTGTTGTGGGCTTTGAGTCAGAGGTTTAAAGATATGCAGATTAATGATGTCAGTAAGATGTTCTCCTACATGTATTGCATGTTGCTCAATGCCAAGAAACAAAAAAAGATTTTGTCACAATAGTAGGGGTTGGGATGTTAGTTTGAAGAAGATCTCGAGAGAGAGATAGCAACCAAAGAGGAGCAAATAAATTTTTTATCTGCTCAGGTACAAGGTAGTCGGGCTTATTCAAATTATCAAGCACAAAGGTATGAAACTTCCAGTCCTAGTCTCAGCCTAGCTCTTCCTATAATATTGAGTAATCTTGTCAATAAAGGAGTTCCCAAGCCTAAATTTCCAAGCTTCAAGCAAGTTGAACCTCTTCAACCTTCTAAATTTGAGTCCCCAAGTTGTATAAATCTTGCTTCAACTCAGGAACCTATCCTTAAGCAAGCTCAACCTATGGAGAAACCTAGGAAATTTACTTTCCCAAGTTTTAGGATCTCTCTTTCTGGTCAAGAGCCCTTTATTGAACAATGGAATCCTTGTGAAGAACCCATTAGGGAGGCTTAAACAACCCCTTATGTTCTAGAGCAACCTAAAGAAGATGTCCAAGATGCACTGATAGCCAAACAAAAACTTGGGAACGAAAAATAAAATGTGATAATGGAGGAAAATGAGGCTGTAGATGACGAGCAGGCTTTTGGTCTGCACAACACAATCAACATGATAGAGAGTGGAAATGTGAACTTATTACATTTAGCCATGGAGGAATACCAACTACAGCAAGAAAAGCTCAAATAGGAGGAGAGGCAGGAAGTAGGACAACAGACAATTGAAGAAGGAAAGGATGCCCAAGTTTCACTAGAAAAGGAGCCACATAAAGAAGAAAACTTCACTTCTTTATTTGATCAATTGCCTGGTTATGTTGAGTAAGCAGAAGAGAGCATGTAGGTTCCTGTTTTACCAGTTGATTTGGAACGGCCAGAGGATATTAATGACTTGTTCGATGAACTTCCTCAATTTTTCGATGAATATGAAGATCTCACATGCATGATAGCATCTATGCCTGATGATGAACTAGTGTCATATGAAAGGGAAGCATGTGATCAGCCCATTCAAGTTGGTGAGACTATTGAAGAAGTTGAAGATAATGCCTTGCAACATGTGAACTTATTTGAGCTTCCCCACCTTGTTGAAGAGGAGGTGTATTTTGTCATGGACAAAGAACATAAGGAACCATAGTCTGAAGATTTGTTTTCAGTTATCCAACAGGGATATTAGCTCCTTAGTCAAGAAGATTAGACTGTAGCAACCAATAAACAACTTGCATATTACCTCCAATTAGCATCTTTTCAAGGAAAAGATGAAGTCTTTAGAGATCAACGAGAGCCCAACAAGGAGAGTTCAAGCTTGTCCCTTACTAGAGGTTGTCCAATTAGATACCTAGCTGAGATGGAGTCCAATACAACACCAAGCACCAATCCTATACCTACACATGAAGGTACAAAAAAAGATGTCCAAGATGCACTGACAACCAAACAAGAGTATGTTCAGCTCATTTTTCCTCCTTTGGTTGAAAATACATATGGTCTGTTTGGTGAAGAAAGTAAGCTTGTTCACCTCTTTTAAGAAACAGTGCATCATCTGGTTAACCCTTTTTCTGTATATCATTTTTGCTTAGCTATCCTTAAACATGCCAGTCACTGCATATTGAGTAGAAAGGGTAGTTATTTTACCCAAAATGTCAATGGTTTTGTTTGACCAATTTCTTACTGGTTAGTATAGGGTAGGTTTAGTTTCTATTTCAATTCCCTAAGTGATGTTCCAACACAAATAAGTAGTTTCCATTCAATAATTTTTCTTGTTTTCAATAAATTATCTAAGTGATCTATTTCTCAAGTTACAATATGTTATGGCCATGTACAAAGCTACTCCAGGTCTGTTCCTGAGTTTTCCCAATGACTTTGTTCATAATGCATAGGCCTAGGCTACTGGTTTTTGTGTTTAGTAGGAAAACATCCAGCAAAGGTCGCCAAAAATGTTACCCAATTTTCACCTACGGGCTCAGTCAGGCAAGACTAATTATGTTTCAGATGTTCAAGAAGTTCAAATGGGATATTTGTGTCAAGGGTTAGGTCATGCACGTGATGGTATTCCTCAAGGAGCTCAGTTGGAAGGCATCTCCCAATCCAATTTGGCATAAAATTGTTCTAGGGAAAAAGTCGACAAGACTCTATAGTTGTCTTGCCAATTGGCGTTCCGTTCTATTCTAAGGAGGCCCATCAGTCACCTAGACATCTTAGTTTCTGAGAGTCTTTATGTGTCTCATTGACTGAAAATGAGCTCAACATGAGGATTTTGCGTTTGACATAACATCTCATCGAAAGGAGTCGAGTCTCGGTAACAAAGAAGATTGGCATAAGGTTATGCCTTTAGCATAAAGTCTGGCCAATGTGCTAGAGTCTCGACGACACAGAAGAGATATTGCTAGGAGGTCCTGGCGACTGAGTAATGTCCCGCTGAAGGCCGGAGGTTCCACCAAAGGTCTGAGCTCGGTGATAATTTTTCCTTCGACAGGAGGTCTAGCCAAAATGAATGTCTCGCTGAAAGTAAACTGATCGCCGACATGCCTTGTGCCTTTGGTGTAATGTGAGGAGCTTAGAAAGAAGTCCCACCGACACATGAGAGTCACCTCGATGGGATCCCAATTCACCGAAATGAAGGGCAAGTCGCCAGGAGGTCTCGGCGACTAACGAAAAGTCTTGCCGAAGGGGAACTAGCTCAGGGAGAAAGATCCAATATGGTTCAGAGGTCTCACTAAATGTAGAGGGTCTCCCCAACATATTTTGACATCGGTGTAGCTTCCAGCTGTTAGAGTAATGTCTTGCTAACATGGTGTGGTATCAGTGACGGAAGCGGGAATTGGTATGACTAGGGGATGTCACTATGAAGTCTTCTCGACTTGCCATGGTCTTTTCGAAAGAGATGTAGAGCTCGGTAGAATGAAGTGAGCTCGGCGTGACATCAATCAACTCTTGCCAAAGATGAGGGGTCTTGGGGTAACATTTTTCCTTTGGTAAAACACTACCCTGACACTCGGGTGTCTAGCCGAATGAAGAAGTGAGCTTGGGAAAAATAGAAAGGGTCACTAAGAGGTCTCAGCGACCTGGGGATGTCCTGCTGACCTGAGAACAACTCGATGAAGGAGAGGACCTCGGTGTGAGGTCTGGGTGAAGAAAGGAAGTCTCACCGACTTAAAGGAGCTTTCCGAGAGTAATCTCAATGAAGTAAAGCGACATTGGCATGACTTTTGGGATCGCTAAGAGCTCTCATCAACAGTTCCATGTTATGCTGATGGTTATAGAAAGATATAATCGCATCAAGGAGACATGATTAGTGTCTCACTGACATGTGATTTTACATAAGGATCTTTTGACCGCTCGAAGAATCTACATGGAGTAGGCTCAACCAATCAAAGAAAGCTAAAAGCAGGCCGTGGCAGTCTCACCAGGATGAGAAAGATCAACAGAATAAAAGGCGACGTGTATCTATTCTGGGCTCAAGGGTATTCAATGCAGCTCGGCTAGGAAGATTTGAAGGTGGATACGAGGAGCTGAAGTGAATGCGGTGGTTGCAGAAAGATCAAGAAGGCTTCCCCTGAAGGAGATCTTTCACACCGACATGGGCATGAGGGTTTCAATTGAACCCAACATTAACTCCATTCGAAAAGATCGAGGGGGGATTTTTCTGAAGACAGATATTTTGTGAGCCCTAAGGGGCCGACCTCACTCTTGTATATAAGGAATTTTTTGCCTCCTTGTAAAGGAGTTCTCCTGATGCTTTTCAAAAGTCTGCGACTTTTACAGTCCTCTCTCAGATTAGAAAAATTCTATAATTCATATTTTGGAGCATGTTATATGAAATTTACCTTGATTACTATTGATGTTTCATTTTTTCCTTCTAGTTCTTATGAAGTATTGTGCATTTTTAAGTGATTCATCAAGCTACTTAGTGAAATCTTTCTTTTCCTTATAGCTTTGTTTCACGTTAGCATGCCTTTCTTTGCAAAGGTGGTATCATGTAGGTTATAAATTGTGTTTACTCAATTGCACATGATCTTTTAATTTTTGAAAGTCTGTTTTCCTTCTTGAAAGTGTGTGCATGTCGAACCTATTTGTATGCATAATTCACAACATCTTGTTGTGCAATCCTACATCCATCATCAGTACTCAAGTGTAACTCGAGTATCTCATTGTTCTTATCAGTTTGGTGTATCGTGTTAGTTTAGTTTCAATTTATGTACTCCTTCTCCCTTTCCCTTTCGAAAATCATTAGTTAGGTGACACCAAAGGAAGCTAGCCTTCTCTGGAGGTTGACCTCTGCTTACAAGAAACCCACATCTTTAGAGTTCCTCCCATGTTACATTGATGTGTTGAACATTGGGTTCAACAAGGGTACAACTTTAGGGGATAACATGAGTCTTGTAGAAGTTTGTCAATTTCTAATTACAGATTGAGATGGCAAGCACATCAGGAAAGATTGAAATAGACAAGTTCAATGGCAACAATTTTGAGTTGTGAAAAATTAAGATGGAAGATCTATTGGTTGATCATGATCTTTGGATTGCTATATCTGGAGTGAAGCCTACAGGCATGAATCAAGAAGATTGGGACCTTGTAGATAGAAATTCTAAGGGGCTGATAAGGCTCTATTTGGTAGACTCTGTTCTTCTCAATGTGCATGAAGAGAAGACTACATCTTCCTTGTGGAAGAGACTAGCATCTATTTATTAGGGGAAGTCCTTGGTGAATAAACTGTTGAGGAAGAAATTGTACAATTTGAGAATGCAGGAAGGAGGTTTTGTAGCTGATCATTTGAACGCATTCAACATGTTGATTGCACAGTTAACATCTTTTGGTGTGAAGATTGATGAAGAGGATTGTTGTATGCTGATAGTGTGTTATTTTCCAGATTCATGGGATCACCTGGTGATGTCTATTGGTAGTACAAAATCCAGTTTCAAGATGGAAGATGTTTCTTTTTTGTTATTAGAAGAGATGAGAAGAAAATATTCTGAGATGGCGAAGCAGGCCCTTGCCGTTAGAGGAAGGTCAAAAGAGAAAGACAAGAAGGACAAAAAATCTAAACTGAAATCAGAGGGGAGATCAAAGTCTCTTGGAAAGAAGTCCAAGGTGAAGTGTTGGAACTATGGGAAACCTGGTCATGTCTGAAAGGATTGCAAAGAGGAGAAAAAGAAGAAGAAGAAGGGCTCTTCTGATAATGATTCTTCTCAGAGTGATGTAGACACCTTCATTGCTACCTTGGCTACACAGGCATCGGATGATGTATGGCTGGTTGATTTTGGAGCATCTTTCCACATGACATCTCATAGAGACTGGTTTACGAAGTATGAAGAATACGATGGTGGAAAGGTGTACTTGGCAAGTGATTCAACTTTAGAGATTGTTAGTCGTGGAAGAGTTAGAATCCAATTCCTTGATGGCAGAGTGAAGGGAATCAAGGATGTTATGCATATACTAGGTCTGGCTTGAAATCTACTATTTGTCAGTAAGCTGAATGATATTGGAGTGCAAGTCATGTTCTCTGGAAATGGCTGCAAAATGACTAGAGGCTCAATGATGCTAGTAAGAGGTGCCCATATTGGTACCTTGTACAAGCTAGATGTACATGTTGTTCAATGTAACAGTGTGTCTGTAAAGTCACAGAAAGCTACTCATGAAGGTAAAGAGGGAAATGTTCCTAATTGTGTAAACTCTATGGAAGTTAAACTTCCAGCAAAAAATACTATGCTCTGGCATCATAGGCTAGGCCACATTGGAGAGAAAGGTTTAAAAACCTTGAAGAATAAAAACCTGGTTGAGGGGCTTGATGATTATAACCTTGAATTTGAATTCTGTGAACACTGTATATATGGAAAACAACACCGTGTTTTGTTTTATTCTAGTCCTCATAAATCTTTTGGTTTGCTAGATTATATCCATTCTAATGTATTTGTTCCAGTGAATGTTCCTTCTTTGTCTAAGTCAAGGTACTATGTAATTTTTATTGATGATTATTCAAGAAGAGCATTTGTCTATTTTTTGAAAAGTAAATCAAAAGTGTTTAGTCGATTTAAGGAATTTAAGAACCTTGTAGAAAATTGGACTGGAAGAAAAATTAAATTCTTAAGGACTGATAATGGTGGTGAATTTTGTTCTGATAATTTTGAAAGGTATTGCAAAGACCATGGGATTAAAAGACATAAGACTACACCTTATACTCCACAAAAAAATGGAGTTGCAAAAAGGTTCAATAGGACAATGATGGAGAGAACACGAAGTATGCTGAGTAGTGTTGGCTTGGAGGAGAAATTTTGGGCTGGGGCTATTGCTACTGCATGTTACTTAATTAATCATTGTCCAAATTCAGCTCTTGTTGTGAAAACACCTTTAGAAGTGTGGTCTGGTAAGAATCCCTCTTTAAGACATATTCGTGTTTTTGGCTGAGGCGTATGCTTATGTGCTGTATGAGAAAAGATCGAAGTTGGAGAACAAGGATGTCAAATGTATTTTTATTGGTTATAGCGTTGGCATAAAAGGATATAAGCTTTGGAATCTTGATACAGAGAAGGTTGTATCTAGTAGAATTGTAATCTTTTGTAAGCTGAAGCCTTCTACCTTGGATCTGTAGTCAGAAACAAAGATAGAAAATAATAAGGATGTAATTGTAATTCCTCCTACACCAAAGAAAGAGGAATTCAAAATTCAAAATGTACTTGAAACTGAGGAGAGCTCAAGTAGTTTTGAAAGTTCTGAAGAAGAAGAAGAACCTCAACCTTAGCAAGTGAGGAGGTCAACTCGTGAAAGAAAGCAACCTG
Source organism: Sequoia sempervirens (assembly GCA_007258455.2). NCBI lineage: Eukaryota > Viridiplantae > Streptophyta > Pinopsida > Cupressales > Cupressaceae > Sequoia > Sequoia sempervirens. The sequence goes on from VDFB02252616.1 coordinate 34,860,042, forward strand.
ATAGGTATGGGTTTTCTTTGATGTATTCTACTTGTGCCTATCCTTTAATTTCTAGCACTGATGAGCCTAGGACTATGAAAGAGGCATTTAGAATGTCTGATTCAGACTCTTGGTTGGAAGCCATGAATGAAGAAATGACATCATTAGAAAAGAATAATACTTGGAGTATGGTGCCATTGCCTAAAGGTAGAAAAACTATGGGCTACAAATGGGTATTTAAAAACAAGATTGGTTTGGATGGCAGTGTGGAAAAGTACAAGGCAAGATTAGTTGCGAAGGGTTATTCCCAGGTAGAGGGAATTGATTATGGGGAGATTTTTTCTCCTGTTGCTAAGCTGACATCCATTAGATTTCTTTTGTCACTTGCAATAGTGTATGACTTAGAGGTCGAACAGATGGATGTGAAGACAACATTTCTTCATGGTGATCTTGAAGAAGAAATCTATATGTCCCAGCCTGAGCACTTTGTTGAGAAAGGTAAAGAGAAACCGGTTTGCAAGTTAAAGAAGTCTCTGTATGGGTTAAAGCAGTCACTTAGAATGTGGTACCAGAAATTTGATACCTTTGTATTGTCTTTGGGATTTGTGAGATCAAAATCTGATCATTGTGTCTATTACAAAGCTGAAAGTGATCAAGTTCTTATTATTGCTCTCTATGTTGATGATATGTTGTTCATAGGCAATAGCAAGTTGATGATTTCTGATCTTAATTCTTAGTTGTTTGCTATGTTCGAAATGAAAGATCTTGGTGTAGAAAAGTATATTATGGGGATGGAGATAACTAGGTATGGGAATAGTAGAAAACTTTGGCTCAGTCAGAGTAAGTATATCAAGACTGTTCTAGAGAGATTTTGTATGAATGATTGCAAGTAGCTAGTTGTTCCAGTCTTGCAGGGAACAAAGCTATCTGTTGAAGACTGTCCAAAATCTCCTACTAAGATAGAGGACATGACCAGTGTACCCTATGCTAGTGCGGTTGGTAGTCTTATGTATGTAATGGTCTGTACAAGGCCAGAAATTTCCCAAGCAGTGGGAGTTCTTAGTCGGTTTATGGCTAATCCTGGAAGGACACATTGGGATGTTGTAAAGAGAGTTTTCAGATATTTGAAGGGCACTTCATATTTTGCTTTATGTTACCATGGGAACCTAGTTGAATCAAATAGGACTCTCAGTATTCGAAGCTATGTGGATTCTGATTGGGTAGGGGACATTGATAGCAGGAGGTCCACCAGCGGATATATTTTCATGTTGAATGGTGGTGCAATGAGTTGGATGAGTAAGCAGCAGGCTGTAGTCGATTTGTCCACTACAGAGGCTAAATACATGGTAGCTAAACATGCTTGTAAAGAAGCAGTTTGGTTAAAACATTTGTGTTCTAACATTGGTTTTGATGTAGGGAAAATAACTATTTTTTGTGACAGAGTGCAATTTGTCTGGCAAAGAATCCTACTTTCCATGCCAAGATGAAACATATAGATGTACAGTACCACTTTGTACGAGATATGGTGGAGGATGGAAAGGTTAGTTTGGAAAAAGTTGATACTATAGAGAATGTTGTAGATGTATTGACGAAGCCAATGAGCACAGACAAGTTTAGGTGGTGTGCTAGTTCAATGGGCCTTAGTGCCCATGATTTTCAGTAAGTTTTGTTGTGCTCTAGAGGTGCCAGTGTGATCTTCATCAAGTGGGAGATTGTTGGAAATATGTGTCTCAATCCCATAGGCTGAAACCTCTATTAGAGCCAAGTTTGTGTGAAATATTCTATGTCTGGCCGACGAGCAGATTTGTAGCCTTATGTTTTGCATAGGTCGCTATGACCTTGCAGAAGTCTTGCCGAATGGTTACACATTGGAGTCTTCGATGTGACATGTTGTATTCGGTGTGACCTCTTACCACGTGGAGATCTCTAGCCGACAGGCCATTCATATCGGGTGTCAGGGAGACTCATAGTGACTAGGGCTTCAGGGTGACTCGAACACTCAGGAAGAAGTCCCAGTGACAATGGAAGGTCTCACCGATGGGGATACACTTGGGGTCTTCACGGTGACTCAAAGACTTCAGTATGAAGTCTTGGCGACCAATGGAGAGTCTCGCTGATGATGAGGGGTCTTTGGTATAACTCTTGGCAAACGGTGGTCTCGGGGTAACTTGGAGATTTTGGTAAGAACTCTTAGTGAGAGTGGTTAGTCTTGCCGACCATTCGGTGCTCGATATAACATAAAGATTTCGATGAAATGTCTTGGCGACAGTTGAATGTCTTAGCGATAGATGGGTGCCGATGGAAATGCTAATGTTTTGGTATGACTTAGGACCTCGATATGAAGTCCTGGTGAAAGTGATGAGTCTCACTGACTGGTGGGTGCACTCAGATTAAATTGAAGGCTCGACGTGAGGTCTTGGCGAGAGTGGTATGTTCTGCCGACAAAATGACTCTTCGGTGTGACTTAGGATATCGATATGTGGTCTCACCAAAGAGTGATAGTCTTGCCGAAAGGAAAACTGAAGTTGATGCAATGGGTGAACTCGATATAACCTGTTGTCTATTGTAAGGACTCTTGGCAATATCGAATGCTGAATATGTTGGCATCAGAGAGACACAATCAGTGTCTCATTGATATGCCAACACAACTTGATTTCCTTTTGACCATTTGACTTTCCTATGTGGCGTCTCCTAGACCAATCAGAGAAGCCGAATGGGAACCGTTGGAAGACAATTCATCGTGGTAGTTCTAAGAGGAAGCTCGACAGATAGGGGTGACATGGATATACTCAAAGATTGCAAATGATGCTTAGTTAGATGATTCAAAGGATCGACGGATTGCTGTGTGGTTGTATAATCAAAGTGATTTCTATTATGTAAAGATTGTAAATTGAAGGTTCCTGTACAAGTTTGATCATTGTGAAAGTTGCTGAAATATGACATCAGAAAGATAAGTCTGATATTTGTATGTAATCTCCATTACTATAATACAAAGTGATTTCTCTTGGTGTGGTGGGTTTTTCTCTTGTAAGGGTTTTCCCATGTATATCTAGTGTCCATATGTGTTTGTCAAATACTCTGTTTCTGTTATCTCTTTCATGTGCATCTTAATTGGACTGTAATTGTAAAATTTAAAGGTATATCTGCATTCTTCCCTGAGGTTTTGACATTAGGAGAGTTGCTTACATATCTAGCTTTCCTTATAGTTAGTGCATCAAAACTATAACCTGTAAGAAGCAAAAAATATTTTCCCTTTCGATCTAGTTAACTCAATTCCAGCACCACACCTTGCCTTAGATTTGGATCCATCAAATGTGAGGGTCCATAGCTGATCATGAGCTTGGGTTGATCTCTTTGAGTTTGTTGTAGGTTTTTGGATAAGGTGAATCATTGGTGGGGCCACTTGATCTTTTGCATCAAATATTGGGAATGGTTGTTTAATAGGTTCATCAGGTGCAATATCCAATTCCTGATCAAATATGTCATGTAATGCTAGGATATCTTTCTAACCATTATATGTATCTATGGTTAACTCTTTGGGTTTTGGTATACTTGTGAGTGCAGGGGTATCAAACAAACCCTGGGGTTGTTCAACACAATTATGTTGGTCCAATATCATGACCAAGGTAAGTTCAGTTTCAGGAGGAACTTCTTCATAAAGTATATTATCCTTGGTTAACATTATTGCATTTTTGGCTTCAAATGAGAAGTGATCTGAAATGGTCTCAAGGTGACTTGGGCTAGTTTCTTCAGTTTGAAAAAACATAATTTAGAAAACTTATGCAGGGTTGGCAAGTCAATTCTGAATGATTTTGGTAGTGCACCCTGCACCAATTTGGGAGTAGAAGACTCCATAAATCAATATCTTCCCCTAAGACCAGCTGATCCTATTGTAGCTTCTTGATCAATACCTTCTGGTTTACACTAATCATGGGATCAGGAAACTCTTGTATTAACGAATCATTAGAATCGAGAACCAAAAGAGTTAGAATTTCCTCTCTTTTATAAACCCCTATCTTGGTTTCAAAATAAGCTACCTCGTTAGGACAATCATACTTAGTGATGATGTGTTTAAGGAAAGGTTCACTCTCAATCCTAATCTAGGTAGGAATTCCTCTCCATGGTAGCCACATATGTGAAAATTTGAGGGAGAGATATCCCCCTATACTCTTCATCAGATCTCTACTCAAAAGCATACCACAAGTCTTAGGAATGTTTGCTACCTGAATATCCATAATTGTTAGGATACTGGGGTCAAACCCTACTTGCACATGTATATTTCTCAATTCTCCAACTACATTAACCTCTGTTTTATCAAGCTGGATGACCTTGTGTTTTTTGGACATGATTCCATCCCAATTTCTTGCATACAGAAAATGGCATCACATTGCCAGAAGCCCTTGAATCTAGCAGACAATTATGTAGATTTTTCCCATAGATTCTCAAACTTAAAAGAAATGGTGGGGTACCTACCTTGCTTATGAACAAAGCTACATTCATGTCTGCAGCGGGTGCCACCTTGGTTTTCCCTTTTGATTTATCAGCTTCTTCCAAAGCTTTCAGCACTCTCTTGTTGGGTAGGGCACCACTTTAGGATTTCAAAGTATAATAAAGAGGTTTTTTGTTTCTGCATCTCAAAAATAATATCAAATTCTATGTTGTATATTGCATTACATTTGAAAACACCAGATGAATTACCTTTGTTATGGGAGTTAGGAAGACCCCTTGGTGGAGGAGGGTTGTTATCAACACCTTGATTCAGAGGCACCATATGGTTAGGTGGTGCTGATATAGTGGATAGACTCTTATTCTGATTTCTTAGGAAGTGTCCTCCCTTTATCTGAAAGGCTTGGGCATCATACACATCTTCCTCTAGTTCATTCTCATTCTGCATTGGGAATGAAGGTTCTTCTTCAAAGAGGTCATAAGTCATAGTTGTATCCACTGAGCCACCTCCTTTATTTGAATTCCCTTGGAACATTTGGGCATTTTCCTGTGCCATCTTCACAACCTTCTCCATTTCAGGATAATTCACCTTGGAATGAGTTGCAGTATCATGTAGCCTGCACCAGTTAGTCATAAAATTGAGGTCAGCCACATTTGCAGTATGTGGCCTATCCTCATTAGCTTGGTAATTGTGAGAAACCCCACCATTATTTGGCCCTGTGTTCCATTGTATGTTATTGTTAGGCCTCTGGTTATATCCTCTATTCTGATTTTGATAGCCTTGGTTAGGCAAGTTTTGGCCTTGATAATTCCTCTGGCTGTGATTGTTGTTATGATAATTACCCTGATTATTATTATTTTGATTGGGGTAATTACCTTGATTAGCATAATTACCTTGGTTCTAAGAGGGGTTTAGTTTAAGCTGAGCCATGCCATTTGTGACTTGAGACAGAGTTTTATTTAGGGTCTCTACTTCGTTTGCGAGTTGAATTTTCCTTTCACTCTCAACATTCTTAGCAACAGGTGGTTGATCGACAAGATTTGGTATTCCAACTTGATTATGATGACCATGTGGACTGTGATGATTCTGTGATTATTGAGAGAAGTCAGGAGCTCCATTGGAAAAGAATGGAATAGGAGATTGAGTCTGCAACTTAGAAATAGGCCCATAATGAGAAGGAGACATTCCTGGGAGAATATTGAATAAAGGGGTGGGATTAGGCATTTGATACCCCATAGAAGGAAAACCTCCTCCCAAGTTTCCTTATTGAGAGGTGGTTTGTTGTTGTAGCTTGATGGCTAGATGATAAAATTTAGATAGGGAATCAATATCTACCGACTGATAAGTCCTTTGTAGGAACAGGCCAAGCAAAGGGTCTATAACTCTAAAATATGCTTGATCCAACAAATTTGGCTCTTTCCTAATGGTAGAAAATTGGTCGAACAAAATGGATGGATCCACATAAACTTTGAACTGATTGATGAAAGCATTCTCTAGATTTGTCTAGCTCAAGATAGAACCTTGTGGAAGGTTTTGGTAATAGTTGTATGCCATATCCCCTAAGGAATAAGGGAACAACCTACAAACCACATCATGGTGAGCTATCTAGGCTATGGTACAAGCATCCTTAAAAGCTTGTATGTGCTCTTTTGCACTCCTTGATTCACCATGAATGTATTTGGGACATAATCTCTCAAGATTCTTAGGAATATCATGAAAGCCTCTAAGAATAGTCCCCAATGGAGAGGGATTATTCATAAAAAATGCCATTGGTTGTGGTGGTGGGGGTTGAGCCAGCTGTTGGATGGGTTGAACTAGCTATAATAGCAATTGAGGTGGATTTGGTGGTGGATTCATAGGCATCCACTGGGGAATTGGTGAAAAGCCTGGTGGAGTGAGTGGAGCTGAAAAGGGTGGTGGAATGGTTGTGCCAGTCCTATGAATCATGTGCCTCATTGGGGTCTTGAGTTCTACCAAAGGTGGTGGGTTTTCAGTAGATCAAAGAACTCTATGGGACCTCTCTAGTAAGAAAAACCCAATGTTATCCAGTTTTCTCTTTTGGCCCTCCCTCTAGTGCTAGAACTGTTGATGGTGCCAAATTGACCCACAACATGTAGGTAAGATAAAAATGAAAGTATCTCACCTCTCCTAAAAAAGATAATCAGTAATCAAACTGATCACCTCCCAAGGTCTTTGATGTTGGTTCACAATGTTGTTGTTTCACAAAGTGGTCAATATGGCTGTAATGTTCAAGGGGCCTATTGGTTTTGAGCCTCTGAATTGTTACAAGATCAAACAACTATTTAAACCTACTTTAACTAGGGGTTTTAAAGAAATAGAAAAGGATAGATTAAGGCTTTTAAACTGTAAAGAATGTTGATTCATTCAACTAATCAGACTTGTTGCCTTCCAAGGAATTCCTATAATAGAACTACAGAATAAAATTAACCTATAATTGATACAAAGTTTCATTCATTCATAGTGAAAACTTTAACAGTAGATTGTAAATCATCATTCAAAAAAAACATAAGATAAAAAAGTTCATTCCTTGAAAGCTTTTCAAATCAAATGATTAACCCAAAATAAATACCATTCTAGAACATAATATGAAGTAGCTTTAAATCTAGCTGCTTCTACTATTAATGAAACAGATAAGCAACATTTACAAATCTAGAAAGATCACCAGTGTACAGAAAATCGTGTCTTCAGATTATCTCCACTTATGCTAAGAAAATCAGAAAGATTCGTCAATTCCTTCCTACTAAACTGCAAAAACTTCTAACTTACTACTAAACCCTAGCTTGCTTTTCTTTAACCTTTGTTCTACCTTTTGAATATTTCTTCAACCTTCTTCTAACAACCGGTCTCACGTTTTCTAACCCTTTTCTAACCCTAACTAAAACTCTTACTAAAAAAAAAGATCCCTTTACAAAGACGCCAAAGTGCCATATATACAAAATGCGTAAAAAATGCATCGGCCCCGTTTTAGGGTTTACAAAATGAGTCAGTTACAGAACATGTTGGCCCTAGAAGGAGTTTGAAACAAAGTCAAATGGGCAATAAATGCAAGGGCATCGACCAAAGGTAAGAAACAAACCAAAGCACGTGAAGGAGAAACAAAAATGAAACGATGGGAAGCACGACTTTCGACGCAGCTTTGCATTATCTGCTTCCTCCACATCACCCATATCTTGCTCCATCTTGTCCCTCATCATCAAGGACGTCTTCTGTAAGCTGTTTGCAAGTGACATAGGTGAAACCCTAGTTTTCCATTCAATGGCATTGATATTATTCTTTAGATCCATCCCATCATTATTGTCCCAGTCCGTCTTAGCCATTCCAGCTGCCACCTTGTAGATTCAGCCTACATTCATCAAACACCAATGTGAGAATCCGATTGTTGACAACATTTCATCCAAGTGTTAGCTTAAAATCATGATAAAACCATTAAATTAACCCATTCCATAAAAAATGAACATAAGCAGCATACAACAGTGAAATTCCTCAAGAAAAAGCAAGATATGTTTAAGCATTCATTACTAGATTCATCAATTTTACCAAATTTCTTCACTTCACAGTGCCTCCTAGAAAATCTAGAAAAATCCAACCGGACCGAATTTCTGCGAAAGTGACAACACAACATGAATTCTGGGAAAACAAAGGGGAAAGGAAGAAATTGAGAAAATCCAACTGGACCAGAATTCCACGAAGAGATCAAAACTCTGAACTTTCTGAAAACTGAAGGGAACCGAGCAAATGAAGGAATCCAGGAAAATCCAGATGGTCAGGAAAATCTGGGAAAATCTGGATGGGGCGAAAAATCCCAAACTAGGGTGAAAACCCAAATGACAGCAAGAAGCCAGAGTTCAAAAGAAGTTTGGGAAAATCTGAATGGACATGAAAATCCCAAACCAGGGTGAAAACCCAAACTTAGCCCAAAACATAAAATTTTCAATATTAAACATGGGAAAAACACTTGGGCCAACAAGATAAGCATATTAAGCATGTGCCAAGGCAAAACAAAACCTCAAAAAAAATGAAGGGGGAAAAAACGCAAAGAGTGAAACAAAAGAGGGGTCCCATTTTAATCAAATTTAAAATGGGGTGGTTATGCAAGACATAACAGGAGTCTTCTAGAGGCTTGGGGAATTATGTTATTGGTTAAATGTTTATGTTGTCCCTTGAATTTGGTTGATGTGATACTTGAGATGTGTTATTGGGGTAGGGGGGTTTTAGCCATGAATTGTTTACTCACTTTTATGGTTGACTTTTTGTGCGGGATGGTTCATGCTTTGCCTTATGCATACGTTCTTGTGGTTTTGGTGATTTGTGCAAGTTGGATTTACCCTATTTGATGTGTTGGGTATTCTAGTTGTTAGTAGGGTGAGTGGCTCTCAATAGTGGATGACGCACAAAGTGGCATCTAGGATAACTCAAGTGGGAGTTTCTTAACTTAGTGATAATCTAGTTAATAAACTAGGGGGTTGGGTAGAATTTCACTCTAATTAAGATAATTGGATGCCTCACCCATGTTTTTAGTGCTCATTTATGCTAAGGATGGGTTGAGAAGGCCTAGTTGGCAAGACCAACTTCCTTGTCCTCACAAAAGGAAAGTTGGTTCTGCATGTGTCACCCTATGGGGTTGGTGTCTAGTGTGAGATTGTTAGGAAAACCATAGATGGGGGTCGACATCTAGTAAGATATTTTCAAGATAACCCATGCCAGGACTATGCAATGACACTCTCCCCTACTGCAACCTCACATTCCCTTGGCTTGTGTTTCCCTTGTTGCTTGCATTCCTTTTGAAGTGGTGTCACTATTATGTGATGTTACGTTGTACTTTGTATGTTGGAGTCCTAAATAGTCTTGTTCTGTCAGTTGGTAGTCTCCTTGTCCATGTATTTTTTCTAGTGGGACGTTATTGCTATCTCCTTTCACGATGGGTGGACCTTTGGGTTCCACATGGTCAGGTGGATTGTTCTTACTCCTCCATTGGATTTCTCTTGTTGTTGATTGTTCGTATGGTGGCTAATCTTGGTCATGTGGGCTCCTACACTTATTCCAGTTCGAGTGGACTATCTTTCATGTACTTGTATTGAATTGAAATCAATTGTATCATGCATTATACTCATATATATATTCTTCCCTATTGATCTTAGGAAGCACTATTGTAATGATGTAATGTTGTAATTAATTGTGAACTTTCTCTTATAATAGGTAATGTAAATGATGTATCATGGATATGTGAATTAATTGAATGATCTTGGGTGTTATTTTGATGAAATGATATAGATAATCATATTGGTTGATTATTTAATGTGATGGAGTAAATGAATTATAATTCTTGTTAGTTTGGTTATTAGATAGATAGTAGCATAGTCACAAAACCTTAGAGGACTTAGGTTTATAATACAAGTTATTGCATGATTTGTAATCTTTCGTATGTTGCACCTTTTAAAAAATATTGTTCCATTTTTATGTGTTGTAGTGTGTTGTCCTCTAGGGTTTCGTGGTGGGGCGTTACATAAACATCCTTCTCTTTTAGAAGAAATTTTATAGCATAGTCTTGTACTAAAAAAATCTCAATACCTCCATCTCAAGCCCTTATTTAATTATGCCACAATAGTGTGTCCCATTTATGGGGTGTATCCTGATTTTTGCTTGAAATCACATGTTCTTTAGAAAAAGTAATTATTTAAGCATTTAGGGGTTCCATCTAAAGGGTTTTAATTGAATGGGCATAGGTCAAACCCCTTTGATCAATCCCCCTTAGATAGAACCCCCTAGTCTTAAATTAAACCCTCGATAGATTCTCCTTTGTACCTATCAAAATGTTAATAAAAATTTAATTTTGCTTTAAATTTTGGGGGATCAAATGAATTATTTTATAAATTCCATTTTTTAAGTATGCAACCCTTAGTATAATCATTGTAAAAGGTATAAAATTGAATATAATTAATTTTATTATATTTATTTTGTTTTTCTAGTGAATATAGGTTATTCACTAAACATTAAGCTCTTTATTCCATATGTATAGAAATATAAAGAAATGTATTAATTTGAAAAATAAAAGAAGTTAATTTGGATATATATATATATATGTGTGTGTGTGTGTGTGTGTGTGTGTGTGCATTATGAAATAAATTTATGTCTAAATTATAATTAATCTTACTTCAAAAATTAATAAAAATTAAAATATGTAGAAAAAATTTATGAAAAATATTGTGCACTAGATATTGGTGTTACCAATTAAAAATTTATAATAAAATTTATTCTTTTTTAAAAAAGTTTTGAAATATTGATTAATTGTCACTTTTAAAAAATACTATTAACTATAAAATATAATTTATTAAATCTTACATAAAAAAATCACAAATCATTTTTCAATTTAAAAAAAAAATAGAATCTATAGATAAAATATCAAAACTAACTAGTTTATGTATCATCTTCAAATTTGTAACAGTTTAGTTGCTATAGGTGATAGAAAGTGATTTAGGTTCAAAAATTTGATTTTGATGTCCTAGTTTGGCCAAAAAGTGAGACATACTATTGTGTGATCACCTACTAAGAGGACTATAAAAATATAGAAAGGGATTACCATGTGCCCAAACAAGGTCCCAAAATGTGTGGTAAGAATTCTCACAACCTACACTCCATGTAATCTGCACTCACTATTTTCTGTTTACCTCTTTTAGAAGAATTCTCTATGATGTCTCATGACATGCATCATAAATGGGTCAAGATTCCTAGTCCACTATGTAAATCCCTATAGTCATGCTCTTGTATGTGTCATAAAAATTTCCATAAGTAAATCTCACATATTATAATTTCATATTGACATAAGATGCTCATATAACTTCTTATACCAATCACAAGATAAATAACACAAAGTTGGACACCTAGTTTCCCAAGTGAGGCTAAAATAATTAATAACTACAAATAAATAAACAATCCAAACATTAGGAATTGCAAAGTGTTTGATACACTAATTGCAATCAATTAGAGATAAGTGGACCCCTCAAGTATACTAAATTAAGTGGATTTATTTCAATACCAAGTATACTAAGCCTAATGATTTTGATATGATTGAAATAACTAATGGTATGTGTGAGTTGCTTACGATTACTACCACATACATAGAGAAAATGAGACTTTATTTAAAGGAAAATCTTGATTAGTTTCAATCCTTGATGAGATTAAAAATCCAAATTATGCAAGATGATAAATAGTAGCCTCAAAATGATAAGTACTTAGAACCTAATAAATTTTAGGTTCTTACCTTCCATTTGTGTTGATTCTTTAATCTAGGATAAATTGATAAACTCTATCACTATTAGCATGGATCAAGAGAAATTTATGTTTGAAAAAAATATTAAATTTGTTTATCAAAAAGGCTAGCAATATGTTTGATTCCAAATGGTAAAATAATATGAATACCCTATAGATATGATCTTAAATGTTTATCTTTTAGATGATCAAGAATGGGATTGCTAGATTGACATTTATGTATAATTTTTTTATTATTTGTTCAATTAATTCTTTAAAAAATATAAATCAATGATAGATCAAGTAAACCAATAGTACTATAAATATTTAAATAGACACCAAGTAATTTTTGGCATTGTAAAGGTCTTGGAGCATAACTTTGGTTATTGCAAGAACAAGTTTATTGGTATAACATAGTGAAGTTGTCAAAACAAGTGGAAATATAGTAGGAATGATGTACTATGCAGTCAAGAATTTAAAGGAATAAAGATCTTTCCAATTTTCTTTCAAGGAAAGCTAAGTCCAAATCTAATAAATTACTTGAAGTATAGAAGACTTGTACTTACTCTTGTTAATTGACATGCAACCTACCTATGTTTTAATTATAAGGCTCACTTGACCATTTAACTTACCTTTATATACTCAAAGCTAAATTAGAACGCCAAAAAGGTGCACTAATTAAAGAACTAGGAACTTAGGAAATCTTAGAAAAAATATTTTTAAATATCTCTAATTCATATCTAGATTTTTGATAAATAATTCATGGGTTGTATCAACCAATTGTGTAGTACTTTTAGTAGAATCCATATGAGTAAGTTCTTGTGCAAAACCTTCTTCAACCAAATTATTTTCATTCTTAAAAATAGGAGGAACAATGGTACTGACAAGAACATCAATAGGCATGCCAATTTTAGTGGATTAATCCATTTAATAATTTAACAATACACACCTTCCCAAAGGCATATGAGGTTAAAGATTCATTAGTATGTAAAAGCACTAGAAACAATAAAGGATAAAATAATATATGGAAATTATTTGAGGAGATAAAAATTAGAGAATTCACTCGATAATTAAATCTAAAATAAGTTTGAAATGCAATCCTAAAGGAAAACCTAATAGTGTATATATGGTAGGAAATAAAATTAAAAAATGGTAAGAAAAAACCTATAAGACTTGAGCTTTGCATAACCACACAAAAGCCAAATCAAAACCTAGGTAAATTTGATATAAAAGATGAGAAATTACAAAAATTAATATGAAATCAAGTAATGAGAAAAGAATTAACACTTAAGAAATGAACTTAATTTGTGTAAGAAAATGTTAAGATGATCAATAAAATTTAAAACTTGCGTGAGTTTATCTAGGATCATTAAATAAATGTTAACCTAGATAATTGAAACTAAAATAAATATAATAATTAAACAAGAAGATATAGGGACTTATGTCTAGGATTAATTAATATGGATAATTAAGTTGATGTTGAAAATTAATTTTTCATTACCATGAAATTATCATCCAACATTTGATGAATGTCTTGTAGTCTAAACTATTGGTGTGAATAAATGTCTTGTACCTAGTTAATTTCCTTACTAGCAACTTAGGGTACATATTCACATGTTAATTTTAATTAGGTCCTAAGATTCCTTCTAGAATTCTTAGTTGTCATATCTAGACTTTATCTTATACTAGGTTGTTATGAGTTAGTTGTCTCATGTGATAGGATTAAGACACTTTTCATGATCTTGTCTAATCCTTCATCTCACCTTTCCTTTATAAGAAAGGACTCTCATTTACATTGGTACATTCAATATTTCATTGTTGAAGCAAGTAGTCTTGCCATTTTCTCTCTTGTGGAAGTTATTTTGGTCTAGCAATTGTTCATAGGGGTGTTGAGGAGACACCATTAACTCCTACATGGTATCAGAGCTCTAGTGTTGGAGATTCCTTCCCAAATCTAATGGTTTTGTGTTGGCTTGAATATTTTTTTGGGTGCATGTTGGGGTTTCAAGGACCTCACGGTTGAATTTAGAGCATAAAATAAAGTCAAGTTTTCCTTTCATTTCATCAAATTTTATTATATTTTTCTTTATCTATGAAGGTTTTTATTTTGAGGGTTTTGATTGCAAGATCTGGAGGTAGTTGAAATTTAGGGGCACTTTGAGCCCAAATCAACCTCACCATTATGATTAGAAGACCTAAGAGATGAATTTTGATGTAAAATTTGACTATATTTGGCCTCAGGTGTGTTTAAGGAATTTTTTTTCATCCAGGAAGCCTATATGACCCCCTGAGCAGATGGTACAAATAATGTATTTCAAAGAAAAAAATATTTAAAATACTTTTTCCATTTTTAATTTTTGGGAAAATATTATTATTCAAAAATTTTAGGCTAAAATACTTTAATATTGTCAGGGTTTAAAATTATTGGTTGCAGATATTTCACTTTCTTCATACTATCAACCTCGTACTACATTTATTACTTTGCATACCCATAGATTCTATTGACATTTAAAATTGTGTCAACTCTTTTAGCGCCAAGCCCTTTTTCTCTAGCTCGGGTTATATTGTCGACCAACGACTACCTAGAAAGGGCTTTAAGCCGGTGGTGAGGGAGCGATGTGGCTTTTCCCACCACCCAAGCTCCACCCCATCACCCCCCTTTGGACGATGCTTTTTTTCAACTAAGCTACCTATGGTCATATTGATAACCAAAGTTCTAGCCCCAAATGCTAAAATTTTGCACCTAAAACTAACCTATTTTAGCCCTCTAAGCCCTAATTAGGGTTCTTTTTCAAATTGTAATAATTTTTGATATAGAAAGTAGATTCTCTAATTTTTTTTGTTTTGTGCCATTTTTTTTTAGGTTGAAGCCAAATCTTTTTTCTTAACCTCTGAGCTCATAATTTTTTGCTCTAAACTTTGTTTTTCATGATTCTTGCATCATCGGGAAGGTGTTTAGGAGCACTACAGTTAGATACATGAAATTTTCATAGATTTGTTTCTAGACCTTTAGAATTTTAGTTCAAAGATGATTTATTACTTTGGATATATTGTTGTAAATTTACAAAAAAGTGTCAATTTGTTTGGGACAAAAGGGTTAATTTCTTGTATTGTGAAGGAATTTTTTTTGTTCCTCTATTGTAATTTTTTATTTTATCATGGATGGAGATCACAAATGGAGATATTATTGTTAAAACTAGCATTACATAGAATCACATTTGGCCAAGATCTAGAACCCATAGGAGTTATAAAAAAAAAAGAAAATGGTTTGATAGAAGGGATGAAGCACATGGTACTCTTCTTTTGACATCCATCTCTCCAGATATTAGATATCATGTTGCATCTTGCACACATCCTTTAATCAAATTTGGACTATCTTAGAGGGTCTCTTTGGTAAGCTAGATAAAATGAAGAAATTTTAGTTGGAGAATGAACTTATGAGTTTTAATCCTTCATATTTTGACAATATCCAAGAATTCTTCTCTAAGGTCAATTCTCTTAGACTGTAGTTATCCAATTATGGGCTCACAAAAGAGGATGAACAATTGGTTCTTTCTATTCTTGCTAAGCTTGGTCCTGATTATTCAATATTTATTTCTATATTTTATGCTATAATGGATTCCCTTGTAAATGCATACAAAATGTCTTCTCTTGATGAATTTGTAGTTGAAATCACAAGGAAACAAGCAAATTTAGCACCCATGGGCATATTGAAGTATTCCAAATCTCATTATTTTCTTGCAAAGGCTTCAAAGGCTTCAAGTGGCAAGGGTAAGAAGAAGAATGAGGAACAAAAGTCTAATGAAAATATTAAAGATTCACCTTGACATAACAGTCTTGAGTCTACTTCCTCTTCCAAAGAGGATTCATCTAAAACAAAGTTCAAATGTGTATATTGTAAAAGGTTAGAACATGATGAGCATAGATTTTATGAAAAGAATATTAATTAATTAAATCACACACCCTCTTCAAAGGAATAACATACAACTTCCCTCATTTGTGTCTTCTACTTCTTGTGCATCTCAATCGGTAGATCCTTCATCTTCTTAGTTAGGGAATAAAATATCTATAACTAGGATACACAAAATGAATGGAAAAGCACTCTTGGCCTCTACAAGTCCTAAATCTAATAGATGGTTTCTTGATTCAAGGGAATCCCATCATATAGAATCATCTATGAGAATTCTCTCTTCTTTTGATCCTTGTAATTCACCTCATATTTTGATGGGTAAAAATACATATATGAAAGTAAGTGGGAAGGGTTCTATTGACATGGGAGAGGGAACTTTTAATGATGTACTTTGTGTTCCTTCTTTGTCCACTAATCTCCTTTATGTATATCAAATTACCCGTGGTGATCAAGGTAAAATAGTTGAGTTCACTCCTAATAGAGTGTACATAAGGGACTTGGAGACTAGAGATATCATTTTTGTTGGGATCATGGTTGATCATTTATCTCATTTGTATTCCTTTTCTCATTTTTCTTCAATAAAGATATTAATGTTCCTTTGACTACATATTCATTCATCAAGTGTGAATCATATTTGTGAGGGGAAGTTTGGTCATCTAAACCTTGGTATTCTAGATACCATTGTTGAGCTTTCTACTCCACCTCCTACTTGTTTAGCTAGTAGTGCTTCTATTCAATAGGATCATAGTTTTTCAAATCTTGTTTTGTGAGATGAATATTTGATAGATATTTCTAACTTGTTTGTGGAGTCTCATAATGCGAATTTGGAGTGCACTCTTGATGCGGTATCTCTCTTCTTTGATGGAAGTTTCATCTCACAATTGTTATCCCATCCTTTTTTCCTTTGGATATTGGGGTATATGCAAGATAATCATGGAAAAAATAGGCCCTTAAGTGGCGAAAATTTCAAAAAATCAGAGTTAGCCAACTTGACATAAAAAATTGAATAAGTTATCTATATTATTTCAAAAAATATGTAAGAATAGAATCTATAGCAAATTGAATGTAGTTTCTAAAATACTAGGTTTATTTTAAAAAAAATCTATTCGGTGAAAATTTTGAATTTCAATGTATTAGTACTTAAATTTCAAGGAAAAAATAAGAAGTAGGTTGTTTTTTTTACCACCCTAACCACAATAAAATGATAATATTTTTTTATAAGATTTAGATATAAGTAGAAGACTCATATCCTGATGTGATGCATATCTTTTTGTAATTTTTTTTCAAGTAAATAATTAATTATGAATTTTTTATTACAACTTTTAAAAAAATAAAAACTTGTATGTCTGACCACCTTAACTTGGTCAAAAATTCATGAAATTTATTTTTTTAATCCTATATTATGTGAATCATAGAATGTGACACATGTTTCAAATTCAAAAAATGTGACATCGTTTGAAAGCTATAGATGTTTTTCAATCAACTTATCAATCAAGACTTTAGTTGTAATTCAAATAGAAAATGAACAATAATTATTTATTAAATACAAAGTAAAAAATAATTTATATTAGTGGAAAGCTGAGAATATCCTTTAAAAACCCTTTTCATTTAATCAATTTTGGGTAAAAAAATGTTGTTAGCCACATATCACCACTTTTTGGCCCATCATGATCCTGCACATACCCATTGACATTCATGAGCCTCCTCATTCTCTTTATTTATCATTTTCCTTGGTTTATTTTGACTATTATTATATTGTGGCTTATTCAAGCTTGGAGATTCCTAATCAATTTTCAAAGGCATACATATTGAGACTTCACTCTTCCTCCTTTCAGTTGGACATGCAATGGCTTCTTCATCAACCTATAATTTTTTTTCTTCCTAAGGGGAGATGTGTTGCTTGGAAAGATTGGATCATATTTTGGTTTCAAGCATTCTTCATTGACATTTGAGCTTCTTCATTGTGGGGGAATATCTTGTCTCTCTTTCTCCCTCTTATGAGGGGTTCATTGGTTGCATATTCATGATGGATGTATAGTCCTTGGGGGGTATGATTGAGTCCTCCATACATTTTTTATTTTATTTTCTCTCTTTTGGAGAGGAGTTTTGTCCCACTAGGTTTTATCCTTTTCTCCACTTGTGAGAGATTGTATTGTAAATGGGTACTTAACATGGCCTCATAATTGAGACCCATATTTGTGCCTTTTTGCATAAGAATCTATCTTCTGCCTAAGTTGCACTTAAGGGGTGGTGTTGGTGTGAATAAATATCTTATACCTAGTTAATTTCCTTACTAGGGACTTAGGAGAAATATTCACATGTTAAGTTTACTTAGGTCTTAAGATTACTTCTAGAAGTCTTAGTTGTCATATCTAGAATTTATCTTATCCTTGATTGTTATGAGTTAGTTGTCACATGTGATAGAATTAAGACACTTGTCATGATCTTGTCTAATCCTTCATCTCACATTGCCTTTATAAGCAAGGCCTTTCATGTACATTTGTATATTCAATCTAATATTGAATCGTGCATTGTTGAAGCAAGTATTCTTGCCAGTTTCTCTCTTGTAAAAGATATTTTGATCTAGAAACTATTCTTGGGGGTGTTGCTAAGTCACTGTTAACTCCTACATAAAATACTACACAAAACCATGTGTTTGATTTGAAGCCCTATAGGGCCAGCCTTGACTATCACAAAATTAATCTACCACACAAGATTGCTATGCGATGTGTGAGAATAATCTAATAAAATTTGTGCCCACATAGTTTCTCAGCTTCACCTTTTGGATGTCTAAATTTATGAAGGTGATATCTAGAGACGCCAATTAGGGTCTTGCTAAGTCAATAGATGAATGATTTTTCTTTGGCCAAACCCCTTGGTGGACCAAATTAATGGTGATGAGACAAAAATTGCAAACCTATAGGTGGCCTATATGACCATGTAATGCAAATTTGATTCTTTTATTTTCCTCTCAAATATAAGTGTTCTCTAACAATTTATACAATACTATTTTTATATTCTCTATCAAATTAAATGTATTTAAATACCATGACATAACAACATGTATTAAGTTAGCTCATAGTTTAACTAATAGAAAAAGGTGAGAAAGTATGAATTCAAATTTGATGTCTTGGAAATCAAGTATCATTCTTGCACTCCTTAAGATTGACCTGGATCATTTCCAAGCCATGTGGAAATGGTATGGTGATGATGTCTAACATAGGGAAAGAATGTATGGAAACAAGTGACAATGGGGATGAAATAGGGATGAGTAGGTAGCAAACATATGGGAATAAGGGCAAGAAATGAAGATGGATAGGGATTGGGTCATGCACTAAACTTAGCATAAGAGAATGCTAGTTGTCATTATGTTATTGCATCAAGATATTTGAAATAAGCTCACCATAAAAATAAATGAGAAATAGCATGGGTATGCTAATTTTACCATTACACACATACAATATGACCTAATGATGTAATACATACCTAAATCCTTTCAAACTAAACTTGTAAAATACATGTAGATAGTGTTGCTTACATCTTGTTGACTTAATAAATTTAGTTAGACAAGATCTTCTAATCAATACTCCATTGCTTACATGAACAATGAAATTATTTTTTAAATTAAACTAAAAAAAAAAACTAATAAATTACGTCTTTTCCTCATGCAATTTAAAAAAAAAAATATCAAATTCTTACAAATTTTTAAAAAATATTGAATAAATGTTATCAATTAGCAAATAATTAACCTAAGTAATAGAGTTGATTGATAAATGAAACTAAAATAAATGTGATAATCATAATCATATAAGATGGTAGAGGGACTTAGCTCTAGGTTTGATGATGGAAGAATGAAGTTGATGTGTTCTCAATCAAATTGTCATTGTCATGAAATTATATGCCTTGATTCCATGAAAGTCTTGTAATTTGAATTGCCATTAAGAACCATGTGAATCAATTTTGAACCCTTTTGGGTTGATCTTGACTATCATGAACTTAATTTTCCACACAAGATATATATAGCACATGTGAGAATATTTTATCAAAATTTATGCCTATATAGTTGCTCACCTTCACCCTTTGGATGTCTACATTAACTAAGGTGGTGTCTATAGATACTTTTTAGGGGCTTGGAAACTCAACAAGTGAATGGGTTTTCTTAGTTCAAACACCTAAGTGGACCAAATTAACAAAGATGAGAGATATCAAAGACAATATTTGTAAACATGTAGGTGGCCTATATGACCACTATGCAAATTTGATTCCTTTATTTTACTTTAAAATTGAAATGTGTTGTAACAATCCAACATATCTTTTTACATTCTCGTCTATGAAATTGAATTCATATTATGGATAAAGATCATACCATGATCCAAACATGACACAAGAGAATGCCACTTATCAATATATTATTACATCAAAATGTTCTCATCATAATAAACACAATAAATAAGAAATAATATAAATATTTTAATTTTACTATTATACACATACAACCAAATCTCAATTCTCATGTTATAATACATAAATAAATATTTTCAAAGAAAACTTTTAAAATCCATTGAGAAAGTCTTGCTTACATCATAAGATCTCCTACTTAATACTCCATTATTCACATGAATAGTATTTATTTTATTTTAAAATTAAATTGATAGTATAAATAAGTAATATTTATATAAACTTGCAAAACCAACGCACTCCTTCATGGCTACTGAAAAAACTTGATTTTAAATTGGGAGCATCTTTAGTATTAGTGTAGATATCTAAGTTTGAGTTTCAACACTATGGTTAATTGGCAGAATTCACTTAAAACTCTTACCATATTGCTTTGTTATTGTTTGGAAATTTGCTACAGTTATGTGGAGATAGAGATATGTTGCAAAAACATATATTCATATAAATCTGTACCTCGTCAAATCTTCATCAAACTAAAATTATTGTTTTTACTATGTATTATACACACTAATAGATTATTGCTCTGCTTTGTTATTTTTATTGCAGGAAGATTTCACTTAGTACAAATTAGGCGTTCGTACTACGCTTTATGACACTAATGGAAATATTTTGCGAGAGCTACAACGGGGTTAGGTTTTGATTGGCGTATACGGCACCCCTTTACCTTTTGCAGAAAAAAAAGATGAGATTGTCTACAATCAAATATGAACCTTGACTGGTTCGGCTTTCCTCGCCGACCAAGCAAGTATATTGTATCAGTGGACTTCCCGCTCGTCTCGTCTCGCAAATTCTTCTTCTTATTTGGCATGGCTCAGACTTTCAGTATTGTCTTCTTGGTGATTGCATTGTTGGGTTCTTCTTTTGCAGAAGACGAGGAAGTTATAATACTGTTAGACATGAAGAGAAGGGTCCAAGATCCAAAAAATGCTTTGTACAACTGGGACACTACTTCTACTTCTCCTTGCCACTGGAATGGAATCACCTGCAACAACGCAAGTTTGGTTACTGCTATCAATCTGGAGAATACAGGGCTAATAGGTCCTATTCCTTCTTCCTTCTGTGGCCTCAGTGCCTTAAAAGCTATTCAGCTGGGTAGAAATTCTCTGTATGGAAGCATTGCAGATGTGTCTTGGAAGAACTGCAGTCAGTTGGAAATATTGAATCTCAAAACCAATTCATTGATGGGGTCTCTGCCAGATTTCTCTGCACTGAGCTTGCTGCAGGTTCTGGACTTGTCAAATAATATATTTTTCTGGTAAATTTCCTCTTTCTGTCACAAACTTGTCGCATTCATTATGTTTGGAAAATAATCCTTTAGATCCCAACATCATACCCGAAGAGATATACAGCATGAAAAGACTGAATATTCTGTGGTTGTCCAAGATTAGCTTGTTTGGAACCATTTCACCATCCATTGGTAATCTTACAAATCTGGTTGATCTGGAACTCTCTTCCAACTACTTAAATGGAACTATACCAAAAGAAATTACAACGCTTTCCAAGCTTTATCAGTTGGAACTGTGGGATAATTTCCTTGCAGGAGAGATCCCTTCAGGGTTTGGGAACCTCGCTTCTCTGAAGAATATTGATGCCTCCTCAAATTTTCTCAATGGTAGTCTCTCTGAGCTTGTAAGCTTGAAAAACTTGGTCTCTCTTCATCTCCATCATAACCAGCTTTCAGGGTCAATACCCGATGAGTTTGGGGATTTCCAGTATCTCAAAGAGTTGTCTCTGTACACTAACAGTCTTACTGGGCAGGTTCCCCAGAAACTGGGGAGCTTGTCGGATTTCAGTTTTATTGATATATCAGAGAATCGTCTTACTGGTCCTCTGCCTCCAGATGCGTGTAAAAGAGGGAAATTGGCATACTTCCTCGCTCTCCAAAACTCTTTCACAGGAGGAATTCCTGAATCATATGGGAATTGTTCCACTTTGGTTCGCTTTCGGGTCAACAATAACAGTCTCAGTGGTACGGTCCCCCCGGGTATCTGGGGATTGCCTCGTCTCTACATAATTGATAACTTTGAGGGTGAAATAAGCAGAGAAATAAAAAATGCAAAGAATCTTTCTGTTTTCACCATCCAAAACAATAATTTCTCAGGAAGCATACCTGCCGAAATTGGACAGGCATTGCTCTTGGACAAAATAGATGCAAGCAATAATCAGTTGTCTGGAGAGCTACCTAATGAAATCGGAGATTTTACAATGCTTAGTAGCCTGCTTTTGCAGCAAAATATGCTTTCTGGTCCAATACCAGATACATTAGAACTCTGCACGGATCTTTCTGAAATTAACCTTGCATGAAATAAACTGAATGGTTCCATTCCTGAATCGTTTGGATCCATACAAGTTCTCAACTCTCTGAATCTCTCCAATAATCAACTTAGTGGCCAGATTCCAAATACTCTTTCTGCATTGCAGCTAAGCTTACTGGATTTTACCAACAATCAGTTGACAGGGCCAGTGCCAACACAGCTGATTAGTTTTTCAGCCAAGAATAGCTTTTCCGGAAATAAGGGGCTATGTGCGAATGAAGCCAATTCAGTTTTTCTAAGCCCATGTGCTGCAGCTGCTGCTTCTTCTATAGCAGGATACCATGTCAGAATCCTAATTGCAAGCTTCATCTCTGTAGCTGCAGTGATCATATTTGTAATAGGTTGGGTTTTATACAAAAAAAAAAGAACAAAGCACCTGAATCCCTATCTTGGGATCTCAAGTCCTTTCACAGGGTTACTTTCACCGAGGATGACATCCTCCATTGCCTAAAGAAAGAGAACATAATAGGCAGTGGCGGGTCTGGAAAAGTCTACAAAGGAGAATTAAGCAATGGGGAAAAAATTGCAGTGAAACAGCTATGGAATACCAACACTGCGAAACTCAATCATCCAAGAGAGGAAGCGTTGAAAACCCGCCAATTTGAGATGGAGGTGGAAACATTGGGATGTATCAGGCACAGAAATATAGTGAAGTTGTATTGCTGCTTGTCCAACAGGTACTCAAAGCTCATTGTATATGAATACAAGGAAAATGGCAACTTGTGGAACAGATTGCATGAGGGGAATATGGGTTCAACTTTAGATTGGAAAACACACTATAAAATATCGCTGGGAACAGCTTATGGGTTGGCCTACCTGCATCATGACTGTGTGCCTGCTATTGTTCACAGAGACGTAAAATCCAGTAACATATTGCTCGATCAAGACATGGAGCCTTGTTTAGCTGATTTTGGTGTTGCCAAATGCCTTCAAGTCAGTGGAAAGGGGAATTATACAGCTGTCATAGCAGGCACCCATGGCTACATTGCTCCAGGTAAGTAATCAATATCGTTAGGGAAATTTAATTGATTTTTCTGTTCTTTAGGCATTAGAATGAAGTTTGTGTGTAATATTTGCAGAATATGCATACACATACAGAGTGAGCGAGAAGAGCGACGTGTACAGCTTTGGAGTTGTGCTGATCGAGCTTGTGACTCGCAAACGGCCCATGGAAGATGAATTTGGAGAAAATATGGGAATTGTTCATTGGGTTTCTGACATGTTTTTCTCCAGAGAGAATGCATATGAGGTGTTGGATGAGAGGGTTTCTAAATTTTGCGAGGAAGGGATAATGAAGGTGCTTAAAATTTCTGTGCTGTGTATCAGCAGTCTTCCTGCACAGAGGCCTTGTATGAGAGAGGTGGTACAAATGTTGTTGGAAGCAGATCCCTGCTGCGAATCCACTCAACGTCTCGCTACTACATCACTTCTCTCTTAGATGTAATATAATTTTATATGCCAACCAAATTGAATAGTTTTTCAGGAATGTCGCAGAGCTCGGATTCAAACTACATGCAATCAAGGTCTGGGATTTTGCTAATGGCTTAAAGGTTAAGCATGGCAAAGGAATTACTAATGCAGAGTCTTTTCTGTCTTTTAAGTCAATGGACGAGAAATTTCGTCCCGCGTACGTTCAAAAACATAAACTTTTGCTATGATGCAGCGTAGAAAGTTATTGTCGTGTTCTAACGGCCTAGAAATTTATGGAATGCACTCCGACTAAATTTGCACTTTTCACGTTTGAAAATTTGTATGATTTTAACGAGATTCTTTTTAAGTTATATATTATTATTATCATCTTAAACTATGTGATATTCAATGATTTAGAAGTATATTGTTTTAAATGATTATTAATTGAATAATTATAATATATTTAAATTTAATAATTTTATAAATTAATAAAATTTTAATTTATAATTAAATTGTTAAATATATATTTTTATAAGTAAATATTGATTATGGAATCATGTCTATTAAATAAGTTGGAAATTATATATGAAATTTTTTGTGTTAATTAGAGATACATAAATTGAGGTATATCAATCATACATCAATGGTTTGTAGTTATAAAAATGCCTTGCCAATCAATATCGTAGACTAGTCTATCACAAAAGAGGGCAAATAAAGACAAAATGCTTCAATAATTCTAAATAGTAAGCCAAACTGTTACGAAAGGGTAGAAATATTCAAACTGGCCCAACAAAATAGAGTCGTATATATCATGTTCAAGCCATAGAGCAAAGAAATTAAAATTCCACATCATCCTTAGAGCAATAAAAAAAACCAGAGAATTGAGCCATACGATGCCATATATCAACACAAATCCAAGTGTTTGTTTGAGGAATTTGACCTCCTACAACACCGTCCTCCTATGAGCCTCATTTGATGGGAATGCAGAGAGAATATAGGGGTATCATGGTTCAGTAACCACCCTATTCCTGATGATCATTGACTCAACAATAGGATGCAACCTAAGGTTTGAGACTGTCCCCTAAAGAACATCATACAGACCTCCAAGTAGGAAGCTCTTGATTAGAGTAGTTTCCAACTTGATCATATCTTTCTTCCAATTAGCTTCTTTTCTATTTCTGATGGCATTAATAATCACCATCAAATCTCCTTCAATCTCCACACAACGAGTTTCATATAGTTCAAAAATTTACAATCTAATGATGAAGGCTTAGGCTTCAACTTCATTATTCATGCCATATTTTATTTTTTAGAAGCAATGCCAATTAATTAATTTATGGATATCACTTCCTATAAAAATCACCAAAAATTTCACTAATTTACATCTTTGAGAGATAATTTATTGGAAACATTAGTTCTTAAATAACTTCCTTATATCTACTCCAAATTCCTTCAAATCAATACTTTAGGTTTATATGTTTTCCCTTTGTCAACCCTCCAAATATTAGGAAACAATTTACTAAATTTTAGCCCTAGTAGTTAAAATGGTGGAAAACCTAATTATGCAATAAATTGCTTAGTTATCCTAATTAATTTCATATTTGAACTATATCAACTTAAGTATGTTCTTAAAACACCTCTAAAAATATTAAAAATATTCACCAAATGAGAGAGAGGCATGCTTCCAAATATAATCTCCAATATTTTAAAAAATGTTTTATTTCTTGTCTTCACAATGTCAAAATCATGCTCTGATATCACTTATAAGATCCAAAAATATAATAGTGGAAATAATATAATAAATTAGATAGATTTCACACAAACAAGGGAGGTTCATGAGCCAAGATGCCCTAATATCCAATATATGCAGAAATAGAGTAAACCCTTGGGGTAGGGTAACACCTTACAATACTTCTTACAGAACAAGTCACTTAACATTATATATCCAAGAGATCTCAAATACAATATCATACTATAGACACATCCTTACAATGATAATTATTTTCTTTATATATATCTCCTCCTAATAATACAATGGAGGGGTGATCCTAATAAAGGCCTAATCATCACCTAATATAATTAATTACACAAGTTATCTGCATGATCCTTTATAACTAACTTAAGAGGTTTTAACCACATGTTAGCATCTCCATACACCTAAATAGATAACACATACTAGCAAGTTCTTTTGAAAAATCTTGTTGAGCCAAATTCATATTCATACTTAACAATAGGAGGAACAATGGTACTTACAAGAACATCAATAGGTATGCCTTTTTTGTAAATTGATCCATTTAAGGATTTAAGAACATGCCTTAGCAAAGGGATATGAGTTGGAGGATCCACTAGCATGTAAAAACACTTAAAACCCTAAAGTTAAAATAATGTATGGAACTGATTAGAGGGTTGAGAGAACAAAACAATCAATAATTAACTCTGAAACAAGTTTGAAATGCAATCCTTAAGGAAAAAATAAGGGTGGATAGGGTAGGGGATCAAAAAATGGTAAGAAAAAACCTAAAAGAAGTTGAGTAATGAATGACCACACAAAATCACAATCAAATCCTAGGTAAATTTGATATGAAAGCTAGGAAATTAGAAAATTTAAAATGAAACCAAGTAATGAAGAAATAAGAAAAACCTAAGGGGATACCCTAACTTGTGTAAGAAAATGTTAAGATGACAATTAAAATGCATACTTACATGAATTTATCTAGGCTCTTTAAATAAATATTATCAATTAGCAAATAATTATCCTATGTAATTTATCCTCCACCATTTGATGAATTTCTTGTAGTCTAAACTACTATAAAACCATGTGAACTAATTTCAATCCCTATGGGGTCAATCTTGACTATCACAAACTTAATCTACCACACAAGATTGATCTAAGATATGTGAGAATCATACAACAAAATTTGTGCTCAAAGATTTATTCACCTCACATTTTGGATGTCTAAATTTATGAAGGTGGTGTTTAGAGATGTCATTTAGTGGCTTGCTAACTCATGGGTGAATGAGTTCTCTTTGGTCAAACCCTTTGGTCGACCAAATTAATGGTGATGAGAGACATCAAAGGTAATATTTGTAAATATGTAGGTAGCCTATATGACTGCGATGCAAATTTGATTCTTTTTATTTTCTTTCAAATATAAGTATGCTCTAACAATCCACCGTATTCTTTTTATGTTCTCTACCAAATTAAGTACACATTAAATATTTACAAATACCATGACATAACAACATGTGTTAAGTTAGCTCATACTTCAACTAATAGAAAAATGTGAGAAAGTTTGAATACAAATTTGATGCCTTGGACTTCAAGGACCATTCTTGCACTCCTCAAAATTGACCAAGAACAATTCCAAGCCATGCAAAAATGATCTACAAGGATATGGTGGTGATCTCTAAGGTAGGGAAAGAACCTATGGAAATATGTGCTAATGGGGATGAAATGGGGATGAGTAGATAGAAAATATATGGGAATAAGGGCAATATAGTGAAACGAAGATAGATAAAGATTGGGCCATGCACTAAACTTAGTACAAGAGAATGCTACTTGTCAATATTTTCTTGCATCAAGACATTTCCACTAAGATAGTCACAAAACTAAATGAGAAATAGCATGGGTATGCTAATTTTACCATTATACACATACAATATGACCTCATAATGGAATACATACCTAAATACTTTCAAACTAAACCTATAAAATACATGTAGATAGTATTGCTTACATCATGTTGACTAAATAAATCTATTTAGACAAGATTTCCTACTTAATACTTCATTGCTCACACAATAATTTTCTTGAAAATTAAATTGAAATTAAATAACTAATAAATTTTATAAGTATTTTCTTCATTTGAAAATTAAAATTTCTCATTCCTACAAATTTTTAGAATTTTTTTTTTTAAATTATAAAATCTTCACTCACTCTTATTAAATTGTGTCAATATAGGAAAAATTTGACATCTAAGAAAAGATAAGATTATTTGTTCTCCATCATCTACTAAAAATGACAACCATTTTATTCAATAATCAAACAATCAATAGCAATTTCACACCTCATCTGTACTATAATATTTAAAAATAACCACTGTCCAATAGTTCACTATTCCACTAACAATACATAGCATGTGCACGTTGATCATTTTGGGTCTCCGTGCCACCCAAGCCTATTCTTACAACTTAGAAACAAGTTAAATTGTATCCATGGACCTCCACTCATCTCCTCTTGCAAATTCTTCTTCTTATTATCATCGACCAAGAGTTTTTTTGGCATTGCTCCAAATTTTTGTATTCTCTTCTTGATAATTGAATATTTGGGTTCCTGTTATGCAAAGGACGAGCAAGTTAGAATACTGCAAGGCATAAAAGGGGACGCTCCAAGATCCAAAAAATGCTTTAGCCAATTGGGACACTTCTTTCTTGGATAATGACAACATGATTAGAAATAAAGTAGAATTTTATCTTTGGAATAGATAAAGGAAATAAAGAAAGGAAAATCATATCTTTGAAAAAGATAAAGATTTAACAACAAAAAAAAGATAAAAAACAAAATAATAAAAATAAAGCTAGTTTTTCTAAGTTTGACACAAGTTGAAGATATCATATATCTTGTTGCCTTGAATGCTTAATTTATTGTAAATAATTGTAATTGAAGAGCAACAACTATGTGAAGATTGTAATTAGTTTCTTCAAGCAATAAGAATATCGATACTTTGCCTTGTGGATGTTTCCTTGGCATATTGTCAAGGTTTTACAACATAAATCTATGTCTTTTCTATTATTATATTATTCCATTTTATAATCTTTGTTATTTCTTTGCAACTAACTTGTGCTACAATATTTTAAGTTTGTGGGTTTACACTTCTGTTTCCACAACAAGTGGTATCAAAGCAATTATTTTGCAACATCTTTGTTAGCATTTGGTGTTTTTTTTGTAGCATCAAATGACAAAGGTTTTGAATGTAAGGTTCAAGGTGGATAAAGTCAATGGGAAGAATAATTTTGAGCTATGGAAGCTCAGGATGCATGATTTGTTAGTGCAACAAGGATTACACAAAGTGTTGGTAGGAAATTCAAAGAAATATGCAAACATGATTGATGAGGATTGGGGTGATCTTGATACAAGATATATTAGCACAATTTGATTATGTTTAGTAGATGATTTTCTTTTTAATATTGTTGAAGAGGAAAATTCAGCAGGCTTATGGAGTAAAATGGAGAGTCTTTATATGATAAAGTCCTTGAAAAAT
Source organism: Sequoia sempervirens (assembly GCA_007258455.2). Lineage (NCBI taxonomy): Eukaryota > Viridiplantae > Streptophyta > Pinopsida > Cupressales > Cupressaceae > Sequoia > Sequoia sempervirens. The sequence goes on from VDFB02252616.1 coordinate 34,889,085, forward strand.
CAGATCTACTTGAAGAGGAAGTTGTATAGTTTGTGAATGAAAGAAGGTATATTTTTTTTTGATCATTTAAATATTTTCAATACTCTTATATGTCAATTAGCTAGTATGGGAGTATGGGTGTAAAATTTGAAGATGAAGACAAGGTAGTTGCATTATTGTGTTCATTGCCCGAATCCTGGAATCACTTAGTTATTTCTATTAGCTTTAGCACAACTAACACCCTTGAATTTGATTTTGTTGTGGAAGCTTTGTTGTCAGAAGAGGTGCAAAAGAAATATAACATAGAAACCTCCACATCAGAAGCAATGGTGGTTAGGGGTTGATCCATAGAAAAAGTGGAAGATTAGAGAGGTACATCTAGATCTAAGTCAAAAGGAAAAAAATGGTAAGGGAAACTGTTGGTACTGCAATAAATTAGGGCATCTCAAGAAATATTATTGGAAGAGGAAAGAAGATAATGATGACTCCAAAAAGGAAGCAAATCTAGTTGAGACAAGTTTAGGTACAGTTGATGATTTTTTTTTGTTTGCAATTTCTTACATTATCATGAAGAATGGTTATTAGATTCTAGTGCTTTTAATCCAATGTGTCCATATAAGAATTGGTTTTCTTCTTACCAAGCTATTGATGGCGATATTGTTCTTATGAGAAATAATGTTTCTTGTAAGACTGTTGGGATTGGGAGTATTAAGATTAAAATGTTTGATGGTATTATGAGGAGATTAATAGAGGTAAGTCATGTGCCAAAACTCAAAAATAATTTAATTTCCTTGGGATTTTTGGATTCTAGATGTTATAAATTTACAAGTCAAGGTGGATCAATGAAAGTGTCCAAAGGAATTTTCACGGTCATGAAGGCTACAAATATTAGAAACCTTTACAAGCTAGAAGGGAGTATTGTAATAAATGAGGCGACAGTGGTATCTAAGGAAGAAAATGAATCTACTCATTTATGGCATCAACAATTGGGTCATATGAACGAGAAAGGATTGAAGGTACTATTAAACAATAAATTTCTTCCAAATCTAAAATCTTTGAATTTGAATTTTTGCAAGCATTGCACATTTATGGGAAGCAATCTAGATAGAAGTTTAAATACGATAGTCATACAAATAAGGGTATTCTAGATTATATTCATTCAGATGTTTGGGTGTCATCCCCTACAGTTTATTTTGGAGGATCATCATATTTTGTAGCATTTATAGATGACTACTCTAGAAAGGTGTGGGTCTATATTTTTAAAAGAAAATTTGGTGTGTTTAGTGTATTTAAGCAGCTTAGAGTTTTGGTTGAAAAGAAAATTGGCATATCAATCAAGTGTTTATGAATAGATAATGGAGGCGAGTTCACATCTTTGGAATTTAAAAATTATTGTAAGGAAGATATGTTCGAAAGGTATAAAACCACTGTTTACACTCATCAAAAAAATGGTGTTGTTGAACACATGAATAGGAGTCTTCTAGAGAGAGAAAGGAGAATGCTCAGTAATGCCAAGTTGCAACAAGAGTTGTGGGAAAAATCAATTTCTACAACTTGTTATTTGGTAAATCAATCACCATTAGTTGCAATAGATTGTAAGATTCCTGGAGAGGTATGAACATGTCATTCTTGTGATTATTCAAATCTATTTTTTTTTTATTTTGATGCACATATGGGGTGATCCCACAATAC